>JAABNY020000037.1:1470735-1515555 GCA_015164015.2 Brevimyrus niger
CCCACGGCCAAGCACCTGGCCAACCCAGGAGGCAGCCCTCGAAGTACTAAGGGGGCGCCCAACCCCCGTACAGGGAGGCACGCAGAGGGGGGGACGGGCGGCGAGCCCCCCACTGAGGAAAGTGGGCCCCACCAACCAGGACCACCACCCCGCCCCCCAGCGGACGGCCCCCCACACATAGGGGGGGCCCCAGCCCGTCCCCCGGCAGGACGGACTGCTGCCTACCGCAGCGACCTTGCACGTCCCCCCAACACTGCAGGATGATCTAAGGGGGGGCCCATATAGACAAACAGCTCCCCCCACCCGGGAGCCGGCAGCCAAGGACGGGACCACCCCAGGCCCCCCGGCAAACGGGGAGCCAGTCCGGCCAGGAGGGGTGCCCCCCCCGCCACCCTAGGCCCCCCCCCAAGCGAGGCAGAGGCTCCCCCCACCACCCCCCTGACGCGCCCATATTTTAATGCTTCTTTTTTAAACACAGCTCCCTGATTAACAGCAGATGTAGCAGCTACAGGTTGGCAAATACGCCTCCACATGTAGGGCAAGGCAAACGTTTTTCTGTCACTGTGCCTCCTTAAACCACATATGTAAATGCAGAAAGTAAAGCGATCACTACTTTAAAAAGTAAGTCACTAATATTAGAAAGAACAGCTAGCTGCCCCTTCACTGGGTTGGCTTGCGTAATTAGTTTGTCATCTGATGCAACATTCAATTAATCTACTGTAAGATAGTAAGGATGGTCTTTGCTTACATTAACAGGTAATGCATTTTCCCCTCAGTTACTGTAATGGTATAGTAATGGTATAATAATAAAAAAAGTAACCAGAAATTATTTACCTCGTACACAGAAGACTAATGACAGGGTTGCAATACATTACTGTACTTGTGAAGTATTACTGAAGAATCGAGATGTAAAAGCATAGATTATAGTAACAGTAATAATCAAGGGGCACCATACTGTGTCAAAATATTCAACTATAACTCGGCTTATGTGAAACAAAATGATCCTTTTTAGGGCCATTATGTGTCATGTACTTGGTTTGTTTATATCTACGAGCAAATCTATGAAGAAGCTAAAACAGAAGTGAACCTGCAGACTGAAAAATGAGCAGATTGCCCTATAGAGTCCGGTCAGGAAAGGAGATAATTTGATGAGCTTCAATGAGAAGACAGCTAAGACCTTTTCTCTACAGAAGGCAATTTTTCAGAAAATTGAAAATAGGAAAAAGCAGCCACATTATACTGAAAGACAGCTTACCTGGGTAGTTCGAACTTGTTCAGGTACATTGATCTGTAGATAATTATTTATTTTTTAAATTAAACAAATTAATAGATTAATTATTTTTTTATTAAATAAATTAATAGTTTTCAGGTTTTTTCTGAGAAATATTTTACATCCTAAAATTTTTATTCTTTGTCTTTCCGGTGGAAATAAACACGATCAGTTTTTAAATAACATTCATGAAAACACTGTAAGTACACTGAAAGATTCCTATCTTCTTATTGTTAAACAATAAGAGAGCCACTGTTGGATGGAAGATGGGCTTGTTTTTCAGTAACTGATGCAGGCATATACAGGAGACACCTGGTTTATTGGGAGGGAGGGGGGGGGCAGTGTGGCAGCGCAGTGATTAGCCTTGTCGCTTCACACCTCTGGGACCAGGGTTTGAGTTGCCACTGTGGCTCCATGTGTGGAGTTTCTATGCTCTCCCCGTGTCATCATTCCTTGGGGTACTATAGTTTCCCACCTCAGTCCAAAAATATGCTATGATGAATTGGAGTTACTGAATTGGCCATAGGTGTGCATGTGTGAGTGAATGAGTGTGAGTGAATGGTTTGTGAGAGAATGGTGTTTGAGTGAGTGGTGTGTGAGAGAATGGTGTGTCATTGAATGGTGTGTCATTGAATGGTGTGTGAATGAATGGCGCTTGAGTAAATGGTGCGTGAGAGAATAGTGTGCGAGTGAATGGTTTGTGAGTGAATTGTGTGTGAGTGAATGGTGTGTGAGTGGATGGTGTGTGAGTGAATTGT
Organism: Brevimyrus niger; assembly: GCA_015164015.2. NCBI lineage: Eukaryota > Metazoa > Chordata > Actinopteri > Osteoglossiformes > Mormyridae > Brevimyrus > Brevimyrus niger. The sequence continues at coordinate 1,472,764 of JAABNY020000037.1, forward strand.
GCATAAGTGAATGGTTTGTGAGAGAATGGTGTGTGAGATAATGGTGTGTCAGTGAATGGTTTGTCAATGAATGGTGTGTCTATGTTCCTCGTGATGGGTTGCCCCCCATCCTGGGTTGCTCCCTGCCTTGTGCCCATAAGCTCCAGACCCCCAATTACCCTGAATTGCATAAACAGATACAGAAAATGAATGACGACTGGTTTATTGTTGCTGTTATATTGTCCTTCCTTTATTATTATATTTATTGATTGTTATATTTAGTGTAATGCTGATGTAACTTGATGTTAATTTGGCATTCAGTGCTTTCTTTTGACTGTAATCCAGTGTTTAATTCTGTACATCTCTGAAAATGGAGAGGATTAGTGACTGCCAAGTGAGAAAATATCATCTAATATTGAGGTCGTTTTAATTCCTTGTTACAGCGACAACTGATTTTTCCATGCACATCTCAGGCCATACAAAATTTATTTGTATAGTTAGGTATGGTTAAATGAACCATTTCACATGGGCAATTATGTACACAGAAATAATTGTACTCAAAAGGAACACTTTGCCAGGGGAGCATTGCCATCTGGGTACACTGGTGTTATCTAATTTGAAGCTTTCTTTCCAGCAGTAAATTATATTCGCGCACAGAGGTTCTTTGTATCTTAGCATTCTAATGACAATTTAAATAGTACAGTAAAGAATGTGGGAATGGTGTTTAACTTCAGAACTTGATTCGGACCTTATTCAGGCAGATAATGACGTTTGACACTGCAATTTTTATCTTCTGAAGATGGGCATTTGGAGGCTGTGGTTGTGCTGGAAGATAGAGAGGGACTTGCAGGGTTATCAACTGTCGAAAGAGCATGTACCCTGCCACAGGGCTTGATATGTGCACTGAACCCAGGTACTAACACAGTCAACCCAAGTACTAACAGTCAACCCAGGTACTAACACAATCAACCCAGGTATACATTTCTTGGAGGTCGGCAATAATAAATAAAAAACCTTCTTTAAATGTACATCTCCTCAGGAGCAAGCTGCTTAGTTAAAACCGTGAAAGAACTATTAGTGTTTATGCCACCTAACTGTGCAATTAATGTAATATATTAGTTCTTCAGAAGCATTTTGAAAGTGGGAGGGAGGGACACTGGTAAACAGTGCTCAGATTTAATGCCAGCGACACCCATGGTTAGTCTAGTTATTATACCTGAACAACTGTGCACAATTTTACTTTATAAAGCGGGACATGCTCTTTTGGACTTTGGACTTCCTCTGCCGGCCCAGGAGGACTGGCTTCCCCTTTGGGTCTGGTTCCTCCCAAGGTTTCTTCCTACTAGGGAGTTCTCCTTCATGCATCAATGCCACCTCTGGTTTGGGGGGCACTGGGCAGGTACAATGTAAAACTGGGCAAGGTAAAATGCTAGTATTGAAATGCAGTATGAACTGAATTGAACTGAACTGAGTCGAGATGGCCGACAATTTTGGTAAATGTTTCAGGCTGTATTCAGTAAAGGAAAGGCAAATTCCTATATGACAGAGTATGTTTCACCCACAGTTCTCCTGATTTTCCTTGGTGTCTTTAGCCTCGCAGCATGTTCAGTGGTTTTGATAATACAGAAAATGTAGCATTTTTGTTGTTATACAATTATGTGAATAAGATCACTGGTAGGTAACTGTAGTCTGGAGTCAGTGGAGGACTGTTCTTTCACCAAACTGAATAAGATTGAGAACTGAGCCACCTCCATGCTTAAACAAGGGGTTGCTGTTATTCTTGTCATAAGCCTTTCCCTCCTCTCATCTATGGGTCCAAATAGCTCTAATCAGATCAGTCAGATCACTTGACTAAAATCTCTCGGAACATAAGCTTGTCCGTATTTTTTCTTGCATATTACAGTAGACTTTGTACATGGTTCTTGGTTAAGAGTTAAGAGTGGTGGCGTGTCTGGCTATGAAGCCCTCGCTTCTTTAATATCGCTCTTAGGACATATTCGCAGCTATAGCTCATTTTGTCTGCTCCGAATCAGTCAATCAGTTTATACACTTGGAGCATTTTTCCCTTGGTTCCATTTGGTTTCACACAAAGAAGAATCCAAGCAAACCAAAATGCACCACTGCAATGCCAACGCTTTGTTGACTCAATAACTGCGGAGTTCCAAACTTCCTCTGGCATTAACCCAGCACAAACATTGTGAACTGGGAGTTTCATGGAATGAGCTTCCATGACTGAACAGCTGCACGCAAGCCTCACATCACCAAACGCAATGTAAAGCACGCCACCACTGAACTCTGGGGCGGTGGAAATGTGTTCTGTGGTGGCATGAATCTCTGTCTGGCAGTCAGATGCATTAGTCTGGGTTTGGCAGATGCCAGGACAATGTTACTTGCCTGACCGCATTGTGCCAACTTTAAAGTTTGGTGGAGGGGGAATAATGGTATGGGGTTGTTTTTCAGGAGATGGGCTGGAAGTCTTAGTTCCAGTAAAGGAAGCTTTTAAAGCTTCAGCATACAAAGACATTTTGGACAATTCTACGCTTGCAATATTGTTGGAACAGTTTGAGGCCCTTTTTTGTTCCTGCATGACTGTGCCCCTGTGCACAAGGCAGTTTGGTGTGGATGAACTTGACTGGCCCGCGCAGAGCACCAACCTCAAACTTATCAAATACCTTCGGGATGAACTGAGATGGGGGGTGTGAGCCTGGCCTTCACGCCCAATATCAGACCTCACAAATGCTCTTCTGGATGAATGGGCAAAAATTCCTACAGACACATTCTAAAATCTTGTGGAAGGTCTTCACAGAAGAGTGGCAGCTGTTACAGGTGCAAATTCAAATTAAAAAAAAAGGGGACCAACCACACTCCTGCACGGGTCCACTTTAAGAGACCCGCGCCCGCCCGCACCTGTACAGTAGAGCACCACACCCACATGTGCACCCGTGATTATTTCAAAATTAAATCCATACCCGCCCGGGCCCGTTAACATTCCGCCCGTTACCTGCCCGTACCCGTGATAGATTACACACAATTATTTTTTTCTATACACCTCTCAATGCGACAAGCGCTTAGGCGTACATGAATTTTGAGTTGAAACGAAAAAGTCAGTTTAACACAAAATCAAATCAGATAGATCTAAGCTATCCATGCTGTGATGAGTGTGAACGAGTGTGAAAGAGTGAACAGAACGAGATGCTTCAGCAAGGATTCAGACGTGTATGTGAATGTTTGCTGAGGCAGTTATTTAATGGTGCGTTCGTTTGTCCTCTCGGGATAGGGTATTCTCAAAATCCAACACATTTATAACTATTAATACATTTAACAAAATAAACATTTTTAGAGATTTATACAATATAATTACTGTCGAGTGTGTAAACTGCCATGTTGAAATTACGTCACGGGGGGCAACTCGGACAACAAAGTCTTGTCCGACAATAACGTCATAAAAGAGGCGTGTTTCCGACGGGAAGTGACGTTTCGTGGCGTTTTCATCCAAGTTTCGACTGTGAGAGAAATAATCGAAAGCACCGTGAGGTACCCCCAACACACTGAACACACTGTGATGATAACAATTTGTACATGATAGTGTGATACATAGATACTTCCGCTTGTATGTTATTTTTGCAGGCTACAATACTGTTTTGATTCACCTGCTACCCGCCTGTGTGTAACGAATTACACCCATATTTCCAGAACGTTAAAATCCGCCCATTTCAGCAGCTATCTGCGGGTATCCGGCCCAGTGCAGGACTCTGGGACCAACTCCATATCGATGTTTATGGATTTAGATTGTGATGTCATAAAAGTTCCTGTGGGTGAATCAGCCAGTAGCTATGTTTCAATATGATTGTCCATACAGTGTATGTATTGTAGCTTTAGCGAATGAAATATTAGTATCCATCCTCAATTATGTAATTATTTAAACAAACTCTTGCAGATGAACACATCAAGCACATGTACTGTAATGGTACTATGGCTACTGAGGGACAACTTTAAATGTTGCCACGTCTCCCAAAGGTTAACACCTTGTAGTAACAGCCTCCTTGGTTCTCTGCGAAGCCCTGTTACATTTTATTTAATGATTTAGGAAATACAACAGTATTATTGAATGGGGAATGAACAATTGTGATACGGTTATATTGCAAAAATATCTTGCTTTTTAGACACATTACATTAAACATCCTCATTATTAATTTCAATGTCATTCAAGTGATAGAGATGCACATATTAAAGAATCGGTGTCTTCAGATAAACTTAAATTTGTGGTGTTAAGGGGATTGAACGATTTTGATTTAAGCTGTAACTTTGCTTATCTTTATGCCCTATTGGGGTATTATATGATTAGTATATTACTGGCAGCACTGCCAGCACAGTGTTTTACAAATGGAATCCATTTACATGCAAATAAAACACATTTGCAGATTTATGGAATTACAATAACTATGGTCATCATCCTATTCCATTCTCCCCTCACCCTGTTAAACTGTTCTTGTGCGCCACTTTGTCCCTATTGCAGAGTGGCTACTTCAGTTCTGGCAGCAGCAATTGGATCTCTCCAAACCTAAATGCACTCCTCTTGTTTAGAAGGTTTTTCGGGTTCTTTGTGATTTATGGTTTTGCGGTGGCGGTGTTGTTCACACAGAAGTGTATCATTCCATGATACAGTGCTGAGTCACTTAAATTTTTTTCCCAGTGTGACTCAGAGAGCGTGTTCCAGTTCGTCTCCCCAAGTCGTCCTCATAGTTCTATAGTGACTGAATTATGGGTTTGTAGTTTGGGGTCAGATGTATCATGTTGTAATCAGAACTACCCAGAAGTGGCAGAGCGAAGGTCTTGTATTTCTCCTTAGCGGTAGCGTGTGACAAATACCAGGGTTTCTGTAGTAACTCTACCCTCTGCCGACAGCAGTATGTACACATGCACAACAATGGCATGACAATTGAAATTGTAAGCAATACAGCTGCAGTGATCCACAAGAAGCTCCACATTTGGACCGCAGGTCATCCCAGAGTCTTTGGCTCCTAGTGTGTTCCTTAGTACACTGATAGCTGCATGGCTTGATGGGCTGAGTGGACAACTGCTGTTCACGCTCCCATTTTATTGTTGTGGGTTCGAAACCATGTTATAATTAACTATTTATTTCTCATATTATTTATGTTAGTTATTTGGTGTGGTTTGTTGTTTTCCTCAAGATTGTTTTAAGTTCAATTTTCCTTGTTTTAGTTTCCCTTGGTGTTTGAACCTTCTGTATCTGAGCATATGAGGAGTGTATGTGGAGCAGTGGTGGCTTGATGGTTAGGGAAGTGCACTTGTAATTGAAAGATTGCAGTTTGAAATCCCCCACCAGCAAGTCACTATTGAGGTACCCTGAGCAAGGTACCATTCCCAAGCACTGCTCCTCAGGCGCTGAATTAGCTGCCCCCTGCTAAGTCACAATGTCACATATAGGTTAATTGCAGAGGACACATTTCACTGTGTGGTGTGTTAACAATGCCCACAGATCTGTTAATTGATCTCACCTGCTCCTCATTAGTACTTGTTATCCATATAGTATCATGGAAAAAATTAAGATATATATACATATTTTAAACAAATATTTTTAAATGCTGGTTTTATTGTGTTTCTGCTGGCAGAAGGCTATACTGAGCAACAGGTTGCTTCCAGGTTCAAAATTTCCAAGACAACAGCACATAAGAACAAAGTGAAGCAGGAGACACTGGGAACGACCAGACTCCAGCCAGGTAAAGGATGTAAGTGACTTTCTAATGCCAGAGATGATGGCTAACTGATGGTCTGACAGCTTCTCATGAATTGTAGGATGACATCAAGTGACCATCAAATGGAATGGGAAGCATTAAGTGCAGGTGTGAGGTGCACCGATAGGACAGGTCATATCAGGCTCCTAGAAGCAGGACTGAAGTCCCATAAAGCAAGGAAGAAGTCCTTCATTAATGAGAGATGGGCAAAAAATCATACAGACACACACAATAGTTACAACCAGCTAATTTCTTGTGGTGTGCTAACTAGCCATTTAACTTGCACTACACAATGTGGAGGTATGCAAAACACCTATATTTTAATAGTGATCTCACCCTGAAAATGTAACTAGACCCTATCAGAATGTCAAAGTATTCCCTGGCTGGCTCTGGGAAGCCTTCCCACCTACCCCTACTCCTTCCACTCCCCCCAACCTCTATGATCTTTATCCCCCCTACACAATCCCCCACCTCTCCAAAAATATCTTTATGAGAAGCCAAAATCTGTGTGACTTGTTTCAATGTTGTCATATTTACAGGATTAACATCTGCCGTGTCATGAGCCACCATTAAGCATCGTTGTGTCCATTTTGGTGCAGTCTGTTTTAAATTGGGACAGAAAATACGAGTTAAAAATTGTGGTTGCATATTCATGGTCAGAATGAATGTCCTCCATGACCTTTGACAGCCCATGAAGTGCTAACAGACATTTTAGAGCATCTTGGCTGCAATGCTTGGTGTTGAATCTTGAAGCTTCAGAAGTCCAAAGTCAGACATATTGTTATTGAATCTCTCTACTATTTTTGATCTTGTTCTCAATTAAGTGTTGCATTTTGCCTTTCTGACTCTAACTAATCCTTGTAATACCATGGTTATAAGATCCACCACTGCTACCTGATTTATCCCAGTAAGTTAATCAACCTTCTCCTTTGATTCCTGTCACTGGAATCACACAACCTTACCTGGTGACCCTTGCCTGTTCACAACTGGATGCAGCCTTGAATGTTCCATCTGTTTCAAAATAAGAAAGTGAAAGAGTTTGAATGTTTTCTCAAAGTACTATATAAATCTTAGTGATCATGTGAAATGAAATGACAAGACATGCCTTTGCTGCAAATTGTAATATTTAATGTTTCATATTGTGAAGTGGCGTATATGTGGAAAGTAAACACATACTATGGATAAGGCAAATTTTGATGCAATTAAATTTCTTGAAATAATCTTGAAATAATCTTCTTAAGGCCCCAACCCTATGTGGAACATCTGTAACTGTATCCATGTCAAATTCACAGACCCCTGGGGCCCAATGACCTTCGACTAGCGACCCTGACATCACTGGTCATGAAGCGCTTTAAGCACGTAGTGAAGAAGTACTAGGTGTCACATCAAGGCACCTTGTGGATCCTCTGCAGTTTGTATGCCAAGCCTCTAGGGAAGTGGAAGACACAGCTTTAACTATTACATTTATCGCACTTCTCATCCACACCTAACACTTCAACGCAGTATTTTAGCAGACAGATTGATTACATAATTTGAACTTGAATTTGAACACAACTTGAAACTGGACTGATTTCAGCGTGTCAGAGCCGGTAAGTCCCTCCCCGGCGGAATAACTGTCTGCACAATATCTCCCCAGGTGTATGTTTATCACCTCTTTTTATTTTATATACCAACTCCTGCACTTGCACATTCCGTAACAGTCGCTTTGTTAAGTTCGCAGATGATCCTGCCCCGGAAAGCCTCCTACATAACGGTCAGGAGGAGCATGGTCAGGTTCTTCACTTCTTCCTAAACCGCCGCGAGAAGTCAAACCTTCTCCTAAGCATTACTAAGATAAAGGGAATGTCCATCGATTTTAGAAGGATCATATTTTCAAACCTGACCTTCATTAATAGAGAGTCAATACAACTGGTTGCAAATTTCAAGTACTGTGGCGTTATGCTCGACTATATATTTAAATGGGGCCTATGGAATGACCTCACAGGCACTAAGACACAACAAAAAATGCACTTTTTAAAGAAAATTGTTCATTTCCACAACAAAATGCTGCAAATGTTTTACTGTGATTTTATTGTTGGTTTGGCAATGCTACTGATGCACAGAAAAAGACCTGATAAAAACAGACAGTAAACTGTTAGGGATTAAATTCCCAAGCACAGAATGCATTTACAAAGACAGACTGATGAATGAGGCAAACAATGTTATGGGTGACAAGAGGCTCCCCCTCACCTCATCATTTGAGTTCTTGCCATCTGGGTGGAGGTATTGCACCCTCTATTCACTAAAAATACAAATTTTCATTAGTCCCACAAGTCATTAAGTGTTTAAAAACCCAATGCACATTAAAATAAGTATGACTATTGGTGTGTGTAATGCTCTGATGTTGAAGGGTATGTGTATGAATGTGTTTTATTGGTGAATCGGTGATGCTGTGGTGAAATGCCTTGTGATTATGCTGCAAACTAATTTCACCATGAGGATAAATAATCTACATGTCTGTCTGTCTGTCAATGAATCAATCGACTTATCTACACCTGATTTCACATTGAGACAACCTGCTCAAAAGATGAAGCAGCAGCACTATGTGGCAAAATAGAAGTTTCAAAAAAGCGGTAGAGGAAAACACATTGACTTTTAAAATATTTTACAGGTCGTGGTGATGCTAAAAATAAGGGGACAAATTCAGACACTTCATCACATCACCACCATAACTCATAAAGTATTTGACGTCTTTTTCAACCTTCGCAGACATTTCTGATTTTCATTTGCCACAAGCATAAATATGGTGGTATGCCAAAAGTGAAATAAAATTTCTGCTACTGACATATTGTTACCATGACAATCTGATCAAACCTTGAGACAAATCACACCATAATTGAAGCCGCTAGTGATTATAAAGAGAAGAGCACCCCTAGACACTTGATTATTTTCAGAATCATAACTCAAAAATTATTTACCCATTTTTTTCCCCTAAACTTAATATACACATTTATGGGTCTTGACCTCTGATTTTGAGACAAATCCCAACAAAACTGAAGCAACAATACTCAATTCTGAACAGTATAACCATTTTTGAAATTATTACTGTATTTGATGAATCACCAATTCATTATTATTTCCGATTCACAAAATCATTATATGGCTCAAAATTTGCACCTGAATATCTACACCTGATAAACCTACGTCCCGAGTCCCAAAATTTAAACTGCTATGACAGGGGCAACCAAGGGTGAAAATGAAGCCTGCAGCTGCCATCATGTGAATACAGACATCTGACATGGTAAATGGACTGCATTTATATAGCGCTTTTAACCAAAGCACTTCACAATACATGCCTCACATTCACCCATTCATACCCACATTCACACACCAGTGGCAGAGGCTACCATGCAAGGTGCCAACCGGCTCACCGGGAGCAATTTGGGGTTCAGTGTCTTGCTCAAGGACACTTCAATGGGGACAGGAGGACCCGGGGCTCGAACCTGCAACCCTCCAGTTGCACCACCTCCTGCACCACCATCGCCCCATATGATGACATATAATCATATTCCGTGGATCTTTATACAGGTCAGTGATTCTCAAACTGTGGGGCAGGCGATTTTTTTTAGAAGCCAGTCAGTGATATTTATCATGGGGAAACTTAATCTTAGCTGTAATCATTCAGTGGCAGCTCATGAAAGAGCAGGTGCAGAAATGCTGAACCTGATTACATTAAGACAAGTCACAAGGAATGCTGCAGGTACATTAGAGAAACGGTCTGACCATCCACTCAAACCCCAAGTTTTGCCCCCAACTGTGTATATCTGTATTGAGCATGAGAAACTGAACAAAAAGAAAGAATATGCAGCTTTGTGTATTTTACTCCACAAGATAGTAATGAAGCAAAATGTGATGTCTGTGAAAGTGTAGTATAGTGATACGTCGGTTCTAGAACTTAATCTGTTCTGGACTCCGGATCGAATCCTAAAAAGTTCAACTTCTGGTCGAATTTTTGCCGTAAGAAAAAATGGAAAACCAATTAAATGGTTCTCGGCCCCCCAAAATTACACCTAAATATGTTTTCTTTGTTTGGCATTTAAATGCAAAATCAACGGGATAAAACAACAATGGCTTCCAAAACTATAAAGATCTTATCCCAACATTACCCCTGTCCTGCCCAGATTGTCCACTCCTTCCGTGTGCCACGCCCCCTCGTTAACCGCGTGTGGGATCCCCATGTGATTAGCTGTTTCTGGTTGTTGTCATTAGTCCTCTGTAATAAGTCCGCATTTCAGTTTCCCCAGTCCGGTCATTTTTTGCGACTTGCTTACAGCGCTGGCTTAATGCTGACGCAATGCATTACGGTTAGATACATTGCGCCCTCTCACCCAGCTGCACAAATTGGAACCGCCTCCGTGACGACACACCTCTATCCTTATTGGCTGAAGAGTTTAGTTACATAAGTGACGTTTGTATCCCAGGCAGTTCCGTGCTTTTTCGGCACTGCTTTGTGTCTGTTAGCACAACTCGCAGCAAAACAACCAACTTGTTTAACTCTTGGTAGATACGTTTTGTTTGGCTGTAGTTTATTTTGAGTAGATTTATTGACTCTTTTGTTTTTATATCATAGTATTGATTGCAAAAATTTCAAATATTGTATTTTTCCAGTATTAACTATTTCAGTAATTAATGAATTAGAAAATAATATAAAATATTTCAAGACATGGACATTAAGACATACACAAAGAATGACAGTTACACAGAACTGGTAGGGAAATATCAGTATGTGAAACATGTAAGTGGAAAGTGCATATAGGTGTAGCTTCAGAGTTGTGTGTCACGGCTACAACACAGAGAATTTGGTTGGTTTTCACATTTTTGGTTGATCCCTCCAGTAATTATATAAAATGTAGAGTTTGGGGGCTGTGGGAGGAGTCAGGATTAGATGGGGGGATTGAAAGGGTTCTTCTGACGGCATCCTTTCTAGCTGAAAGTTGGCTTTTCTTCTGGCACTATGAAGTTCAATGTAGTCCAAAACTATGTAAGAATTATGTATGTAAATTAAAATGATCAAATAGCCATTTTCTTTGATGATCATTGGATAAAGGATGAAACCAAATTACAAGTATTAAACCAGTCTTTTAGCTATGCTTGTTTTTTCTGTTAACTTTTTTTTAAAGCAGGGGCAGTGTGTGGGTCTGCAGGCTAAGCGTCAGACATCGTGGTCAGGAGACTGCCAGACTGCCAGTTCAAGCCTGGCCTTAGCAGAATAGTTGCTTGTCCATGTGCCCTTAAGTGAGGGCCCCCACCCTTCACCCAGTTCCCTGGTTGCCACAGCATGCCTGCACCACCACCCCCACTGTGAAGCAAAGGGAGAATTTACCCACAGGTACTAAAAGTATCAGTATTTCATTCCGTTTTTATTTTTACAATCGAAAGACAATATCAATTAGACCCCTTCTTGAGCTATTCTGTTGATTGTGTGCGCAGCCTAAAATATATATGAACGTCGGACAGTATTTATGAAGCTTGTTAACAAACATGACTTATACTCATGACTTGTACTCAAAAAAATTTATAGAATGCAAATGAATACAAGCAAACCCAACAGCTTAAACATACAATATAATGCACAAAAAAGTCTGTTAGTTGCAGACAGTCAATTTACAGAATTCTAAAGAACATTCCTTAAAGTTAAACACTTGTACAAAGGAAGCTTTACACATAAAATATCATTTAAAAAAGAAATTTATAAATGTACAAAGATTAGGTAAAATACATTTTTGGAAATATTGTTCATCTCTCATTGTCTTGTCTTAAAAGTCATAACATTGAGAAAAATAGCATGAATTACAACCATAACCACTGTTTGTCAGAGCAAATTTCAGGCTTCAACAAAAGGTTTTCACTTTCCTTCATACAAAGTTACTTTTTACAACACTTAACTCACAAAAGTACATTGGGGAAAATAAGTATTTAAAATGTCAACATTTTATTAATTAAACACACTGCCAGTGCAACTATTCACATGAAATTTAGACCAGACGTTAGTATTAAATCAATAAAAAAAGACACAGCTGAAGAAATCGCAACATTCCAATCCATAAAAATGTAAAGTGAAATGACACAAGAAAGAAAGAAATATTGAACACGCAACTGAAATTGATTTAATACTTGGTGGAGAAGCCTTTGATTGTAATAACAGCTTCAAGATGTTTCCAGTACAAAAAAATAAAAAAAAATATCAATTAGTACTCCTTTAGTGTCTGCTCTACCAGGTTTCACGTTCCACCACTGGGTGGCGCATAAATGAATGTGTTCCAATGACATGTGCATTTTATTGTTACATTTTTACTTTTAATTTAACTTTCAAATAAATATGGGAAACAATGATAATAAAGCCAAAGAATAATTTGAAGTCAAATTGATATTATGTGAGCAGAGCAGCTGGTACAGCACACACACTAAAGTGGCACCGACATTTCAATCACAGTGCCCAGGTGGGATTTTGGCCCATCCTTATACATAGACAGTCTTTACATCTTGATTATTGTGAGGGAGGGGGGCTGCTGGAATCTTCAATTCCTTCTACAAATGATCTTTTGGGTTTAAGTCTAGTGATTGACTGGACCATTCTAACACCTTTATTTTCTTCCTCTGGAACCATTTGAGAGTCTCTTAGCAGTATCTCTTGGATAATTGTCCTGCTAGAAGGTCCAGCCACATCTCATCTTCATCGTCATGGTAGATGGCAACAGATTCTTCTTGAGAGTACTTGGTTCCATTCATCTTCACTTTGATTTGGGGATTCAGCTGATACTATGAAAAGAAATAGTCATGGTGCTTGAAGCTCTGAACTTTACTGTAGATATTTATAGGGTTATATGCTGAACCATATCTCCTCCTGGTGTCCCTGGAATTCCAACAAAATCTTGATGCAGGATCTTCCAGAGGTTGCCATTTGTCTGTAAACCAACGTTGGGCTCACCCTTCTCCAAGGTATGCAATGGACTCAGACACACACAAAACTGATTTTCAAACAGTTTTCTTCACTGATGAATGTGTGCTGTGTATATGGATGTTCAGGATTGGAGTTGTACCAGATGAAGATGTTTTGAGTGATGTTTTGGGCAGGTATAATGGGGAGAAACATGGTAGGTACCTTTAGGGTCCCCGATTATGTTAACCTGACATCAGGAACATATGTGAAATTCTTAAAAGGAACATTTCCTGCCCTGGTATAAATAGGAGAGTTATGCTGCCTGAAATGCTGTTCATGCAGGACAAAACATCATCACCTGGTGCCAAGACCACCATGGACTCCTCAGATGCTTTGGGCATAAAAATGAGACCGAATCATGGTTTGGTCACCATCACCCTGACCCCAGCTCTACTGAGAACGTATGGAGAATTTTGAAGAGGAAAATATATCAGGGAGGGTAGCAGTTCATCTACAACAGCAGTTCAGGGAGGCAATTCTGTCATCTTCTGATAAAATGGGACAGATACTATACATGCGCTCAGAAGAGCAATGGATGAAAGTTGTTCAAGTAATTTCAAGGAAGGGCTTCAGCATTAACCGGCTCTTTAACTGTCTATCTATCTATCCGTCTATCAAACAAGAGGTTTACACAAAAAGTACAACAGTTCTGAGTCATTTTTGGCATTTCTTTCGCAGCTGCAGTCTGGATTCCAGCAATATATGGAACATTTTTTTTTTCTTGTTTGTGTCCGGGGCAGAAAAAAATATACGTTACAATACCTGGTAATTATATATGTAAGTGTGTGTGTAACTGTTATTATGAGGCCGTTTACATTGACATTCAAAAAGCCATTGTTCACAATTAAAATGAGCAAAAGTGGCACCTGCATTATAATTTGGGAATGTGCTGCACTGTACATCCACAAAGACTGAGGTTACATGTATATGCACACACAAAGTGTGTTGTGAATAATTAATTTGCATTTGCTTTATTTATTAATCTAAATACCAAAATGGTAATAAATACACCTTTTCATGATAAGAAAGCCCAAAGAGACTTTATCAGTAAAACATTTTACACCAAGGATTCATATCTACTAAAATTTATTGATTATGATGTTAAACTCACAAGTAATGTATAGTGTTAACAGCCAGCTCTGTTATTGATATCATAAATAGTTTTAGTAGCTTATTTGTAATATTAGCAATACATCTTTTGAATGGGACAACTCTCATATTAATTCATCTGAGTAATCATGTGATCGTGATGAGAATTTAATTTTCTAAGGAATCTAAATAACACGTGATACGTTTACCCAAAACAAGAAAAATGCTTAGTTCTGGGAAAAACGTAATAGTGCTTAGAAGTTTTTCATATTCAACAGTTTTTTTTTAAAACATTCTAAAACTATGGCAACAACTGCCATGGTTCCTAGAATGATACAAAATATAAACAGCAATAAGATGAACATTTGGAAGTTTAAAACACAAAAAGAACAGACAAAAGAACAGACTTGTAGGTCCTTTAGTAATGTTACACTAAGTCACTTTATAAAATGAAATATTAATCATTATTCCTAAAAATTGTGTAACAAAGCACTTTTTGCTGGTGCAAAGTGAAATATGGAATAAAAAAAAAATGTCTGTGACTTTTTTGAGTTAAATTACGTTTTCCTTCATTTGCATTGTGCACCATTAAATTACGCACAATGGTAGCTCACAAACCTAAAAGAGATTTCAAACATTGGATATATGGACACTACTCTACTTGCGAACGAGATATGTTCTGAACGGCCATTTATAACTTGAAATGTTCGTAAGTCGTTATTTAACATAATTTTAAGGGTACGCAAGTACAAAGAACTAGGATGCTGGGAGTACGCACGCTACGCTGCTGCGCGGCGGGAGTAGCGGCCAGAAGTTGTACTAAGTGGAATTGGGGCGCAGAAAAAAATTGATGTTGCAGACAGGTAACGGGAGCCCATGGAACAAAATTTGTTTTTATGTCTGAAAGTTTGTTAGTTGAAAGTTCGTAAGTAGAGGAACGTCTGTATTTGATTATCAAAGTTCCTTTTACAAAACTGATGCTGAAGATAAGCTTATATAGAAATATGACTGTCTAATTCAGATGACAGGAGGCTTGTTTATTAAGATACTGTAAGATGACAACAATAACAGTTATTATTTATCACATCTGTACTTTACAAGAATCTGAATTAATAAATTTATTGTCGAACATGCAGATTCATTTAATATCTAAAAGACACAGTTGTATATCTAAAGTTTTAGACAGTGTATTATAAGTTACTATAAAAATACCTAGTTTTTCCAAAGTATGACCTTTTGGAATAACAGTTACACCATGTAAGATTACTATGGCATGATTATAATTAAATGCCTGCATACAGACAATCTCAATTTCCCAATGTTTGAAGAAAGAAAAAAAGATATTTTTAAAGTCAAAGCAACTTATCTGCTTGTTTAATTACTTAAACTATATCAATGAAAGCATGCTAAAACACAGAAACACACTGTGATATAGGTGCATGCAGTTGTTCAAAAGTTTGTTGTGTTATATTGAAACTGAATTGGGAGACATTACAACTATTGTTCTTAAGAGTCTGACTACATTAATATGCATAATTATCTGTCATTGTGACATCATACAGTCAACTCATATGATCTTTATATAGAATGATCTTTGGATGCACATAGACCTAATAGTACATTGCAAGTAGATTTTAAGACATATTTTACTTGCCACTAAAAATTTCATCTATATGATTCTAATTCAAGTAGTTAAAGATTTTTAAAAGCAAAAACGCACTGAATCTGTACCACAAATGTAGCAGAAAGTTTAGAACCAGTTGTTATCATTCCCCCAACCACTTTGTACATGTTTAAATATATACAGTATTGATATGCTTTAATACATACTTTTGTATGTTGTCAGCAAATGTATTCAGGCAAAACAATTCAGATGGCACTATACTGTCTTGGATGTGACTTAGAGAAGCAATTTATATTACAGAAAAACCATCAGACATAAAGAAATGCATAGATATATATACCTGTGACTGACAGTTTCATAGAGTTAGTTCAACAATTGTACTTTTTCATTTCACCCTCTTCAGATGAATTGCAGAGGATAGCCATTTTAAGCATGCAGTGAGAATATGTTTGGACAAGCTCTATATCAAATTTTACCTTCTAATGTACACCTCAGTTATAACTGCTAAGGTATTTTGTTGAATCTTAATGGTACACCAAGTCATTGAATTAAAAACCAGAAAAATACTAAAGAAACCCTTTTTTTAAGTTATCCAAAGGTAATAAGCATTAAATTGCTGTCTTGATAAGTTCTCAAGAATCCTGCAACTTGTGGAACAGGATTGGCTTAGACTTGCCAGCAAGGATTTTTGGCACCTGCACAGAAATGATCTCCGATATCATCTCTGGAAAGGTGACCTTTGTAGGAAGCGATTGGGCTTGGACAAAAAGGTCAAATGTAAACTGCTGAAGCTTTCTCACAATCTGTAAGTGGAGACACAAGGTTGGAGTGTAAATATGTACAAACATTTCCATTGTCCACCATATAAACTTTAATTTTCAAGGAAAAAAACTTCTAGGTTAATTAGAAAACCCAATACTAGATTAATTAACATTAGTCCATGCACTTTTTATACACAATATACATACATAATCGGTCTTAGTCTACTGTTATTTTTATATACTGTTGGATGCAGTGCGAGTTCCTTACTGCCTGTTGTCTCACCAAAATACTCAATAACATTACTGAATATGTTTTCTATTACTTTAATAAGAAATATTTGGACTCTGACCGGTTGGAGGGAATCCATGAGTTGAGTGAGTTGGATGAATCTTTGAGAGCAGTTTGTGTCTCTCCTGTAGTTAATGAGGCGATTAAGTTCATTGATGTAGGCTGTCCTCAGTTCATCAAAATACTTCTGACTTTTGAGACCTTCAACTGGAACTATAATACAAATAATAATAATCATTCATATCACAATAATGTTGTTGTAAAATGAATTATCCATTTAACATGCATGATAAAGTAAACCTAACTTTGTCCATGCTCTGAAAATGGATCAACAGACATTTTTTTTCTTTTTCACAGCAGCTAACTGACATTTAGCTGTCAAATAAACATATAAATAAAAAAAAAATAATCAGCAAATATAAAGTATATATTTTCATATAACTGGCAAATTATTCAATTCAATTCATTTTTATTTATATAGTGCTTTTAACAATGGACATTGTCCCAAAGCAGCTTCACACACAAAAAAAGAAAAAGTTTTTATACAATAATAAAAATTATTGAATATTACAATTAATCTTAAAATTCTATTAAATATGTGTTTATTTCCTTAATTTTGGCGAATGTAATATTTTTCTGACCTGTTCTAAAGTAATCAGTTGCTTTTTCCTCACAGACAGGATTTTACTCACTGATGCTGAAGAGCAGCAGCGCTTTCATGCACAGAAACTCTTCCTGCGTCACCTGGAGCAGCACGAACTCTTGGGACAGGTGCCTCATCCGGATGCAGTGCTCATACATGCTTGAGATGTGCATGCGATGGCTGCAGGATCACAGTTTACATTATCACATTACGAATTTCCCCCATGGTCTTTACAACCACCTCAGTATCGATTATGCGCCAGTATGCACATAATGCTGCTACAGTTTTATGATGACGCCTTACATTAGGTGCACCTTCATAATGCAATCATAAAACATAGCAGCATGCAAGTACACCTTAACATCCTAACATACCTTAACAGCTTTAATATACATTAATAAGAAACATTAAATGATTATACAATTATAATGTTTGTTATTAATGTACATTACAGCTGTTAAGGGATGTTAGGATGTTAAGGTATACATACATGATGTATTTTGAATACTTAAATACATTACGAAGGTGTACTGAACATTTTATGAATGCAATGTAAAATCACTATGAAGGTGCAGTTAATGTAAAGTGTTACCATTTTTATTTAGGAATAGTTAACTTTCAAAATTTTCTTGGTCATTTAAAATGTAATCACTACATGGTAACTGGAAATTTATTTGTAACTGTAACAATTACATTAAAAGTGGGAATATAGCAAGATTTAGAATGTGTGGTTACTGAGATATTTGGTGTGCTTTTGTATCTGATTATGCTGAACACACTAAGGGGCAGATGTACATACATTATTCTTAGAGAGCGCACACGGTGCCCCGTCATTTAATGTCAGATATGCTAAATCTGAGACTGATTGTGTAATTAGCATATGTCGCTGCCCTCAATTGGCCAGTTCGCACTCCGTGCCCTGCCAGTTAACATTGGGTGTGCAGATTCCAAAACAGGGCTGTCTATTACAGATTAAGAGATTAAGCTACAGGGCTTCCAGAGATACATGGTTACTTGGTAGGTTTTTTTAACAACAAGTTATTGCCAGATTTTTGTCTGTTTTTTCAACTAATGTTCCAAGCAGCCATGGCTAATGACTCCGGTTAACAACCCAACCACTGCAGCTCAGCAAAACACACATTCTGATTAGAGGTGTGATACATTGAAAAAATAAAACAAAGTGTTTCTTCTCATTCTAATAGTCAGTCATGCTACAATGTGAGTATTCGCGCATTTCTAAAAATTAGGTTTGGGGAATGTCACTCCAAAACATAGTATCTTACGCCAAACAAAATGAATTTAATAATAAAATAGAGCTGCTAGTGGCAAATATTGTAATTATATGGAATTAAAATAATAAATAATATTAATTAATTGGACAAAAGGATGCTTCCTGAACCATTTGCTGTGTTTTCTGATGGTGCTCTTGGTTGACTTTGGCACTTGCTTTGAGTCATTCTCTTTGAACAGCGCGCACCATCCAATAGGATCAGAAAATACAGCAAATGTTTCGTGAAGCGTTGTTTCGACCAATAGATACAATACAAATACGTTAGTACATCTGCCCCTAACAGTCCAAAAACAAAACAATTGATTTTCATGAACACTCCAATACATCCTAGCATGCGGCACAATAATTGGGAGAAATATAATGTGCCTGTCCAGGGGTGTATGAGAGCGATCTCAACATTAGGGAAAGCCTACGTAACTTACACTGTATGTAAATGCATTTTATATGTTATATGAAAACGTTACAACAAATATTAAAAGATAATACTTAGTCTAGAGTTTAATACAGACACAATAAAAGTATTTATTATTAAATTCAAATTTATGTGATATTTCCCTGAAATAAATGCAGGAGAGCTTGAGGGAAATTGTCTCCTAGGCATATTTTAACTTGCTTTGGAAATTTAGATGGTTCACAGATGCACTTACTCATTGAATACAAGGTCAGGTGCAAAATAAAGCATTCTGGCATTCAGGTTCCTGTAGGACCTCCATCCCAAGGCAAATACCATGACTCCCATCCAAGTGTGCTGGATGATGGTCATTTGGTCATCTACATGCAAATTCCTAAACCCTGTGGAAGATTATAAAATAAATTAATACAGAATCCGCAGAGTAAAAAAAAACCAATAGAATACTATAAATATTAATGTAACAAATGTAATAAGATATCCATTTAGGTGCAGATTCTCTATTTGTCCTCATTAAATCAAAAGCAGGTGATTATTTTTGGCAGACCCAACTACTGTAACAGCAAATATGGAACTAGTTGGGCAATGCAAGCAAAGTCAGTTTAATTCAAGATTAAAATCTTTAAAAATCTTTTTATTTCTGGGCTATGTAAAGAATACCTTGTTAAGCAGCCAAATACAAATGGTATTTGGTAGATAATTGTACATGAATAATATGTTTTTCAAAGCTTCTTTGTGACTTCCTAGATAGTTTTAAACCAGATTAATATAAACACATATTATCGAACATATTAAATTAAATTACGTAAATGTATAACCCGTTTGGTATTTTTGTGGATTATACACGGTACCATACAAGAACAAAAAGAGTTAAATCCCACCATACGCTGTCTGGAAAAAGATAAGAGTCTATAAAATAGGATACAATTCTGAAAGTAATCTCAAATGCTTGAGCAAGAATCTGCATGTATAAAACCCTTAAAGGACTACGTTTTATATCCCTGATGTAAACATTTCCAGTTCCTTACCTGGTAGCCCCTTGGCCCATTTCACAACTTTGACTAGCTGTCGCTCCCCCAGCTCATTTAGACTGGTCAGGAGACAGGCAGCAGAATCAGGCTGTGCATGGTCATGTCCAGAATTGACCACCACAGGCTCAATGGCCTCAAGGACATTAAGGAACGCCACCTGAGTCGGGAAGTTCAGACTGCACTTGGGAGAAAAACACTGAATGGCGTCTATTGGGCTCTGCATAGGAGGATCTTCTTGGGATTTCAGCTGTCCGATCTTCTTCAACTTGCGAGCTTTGTATAAAGAAACAGTCAAATAAATAACAGAATATAAAGAAACAGCAGAAGAATAACAATAGAACAGACTAGGTCACGCAGAAGCCTAGAAATTTTTACTTATCTGATAAATATTATTAATTACGAATAGGTTTTAGTTTCAAGGTAACTAATATAATTGGCGCTCAGTCATAAAATGTAAAAACTGACATATAACTAGAAAGGGAAGTTTTCATAATAACAGTATTGTATTCCCTGGATCGCCCTGCCGCCTGTTCTTGCCATTTAATTCATACTCTTTGCATACTTACCAACTTCAGTTCTTACAGTTTCTAAAGTACTAGAAGGATCAACTGGGAATATGAAAGCAAGTGGATTTTGTGAGTCCTAGTTGTGACATGTAACTCTGAAACTATATGTTTTCACCTACGGTATTATACATTCTAGTTACATGCAACAATGTATTAAATCATACACACAATTTAGTCTAACATTCCCATGAAATAGTAAATGAAATGCACACTCTGTTTGCTGTATCGAGTTCACCAAATAAATTCTCAATTGAATTAAATGTACAGTAGTCCCTCAGTATCCCTGGGTGATATGTTCCAAAAACATGGATAGCCGAAACTATGGATTATTGATAACAGCAAACCACCTGCGGAAACCAAATACGAACATACAATTTACCAACATTAAATACAATAAAAATTAAATATGTTGTACATTATACTGTACGGTAAAGAACTCTGTCTCTCTCGGATTCTGATGTATTGGCCGGTTCCTATTTTCCAAGAGACAACCGAGCATCAAAAAAATATCATGCAGAAGGCTTGATGGAGCAATGAAAATCATTCTTTTTATACCCCTGAAAGGATGAAGGAACAAGGCTGCTGCGACACATTTGACAACAAAAAACATGGTATCATAAACCCATACATGCCCTCTAATGAGAAAATGAGGTCTGTTTATTTAAATTAGAACTGTTTTTTTCTGGAATTTTTTAATTCTATTTTTTTTTCTAGACTGTGGAATACTTTGAAATCGCAAATATGGGGGGGGGGGCACTATAATGCTTTGGTTATTTCTGTTCTGTTCTTAAAGAAAATGTGACCTCAAAGCCTGAATCTGGAATGATTTATGTGAATACTATGGGTTTTATGGTAGTACATTTTTTCTTTCAAATCTTTGTAATAGTGCAGAGTATGTCCCCCAATCTAGGTTGGTCTTATTCTGCTCGACCTGGCACTTGTCCAAATTAATTCTATGGCAAAAATTTGCAGTTATGATCATCTAATTTTACTTCCAGGAATACATATGATTTGGGACTGATTCTTCACCACTTCAATTGCTTTCCTTTTTAAGATAATAACTCAAAAACTGTTTTATTGATCTTTTTCAAACTTGGCAGAGGCAGTGACTCTGTGATGAACTGGAACAGATTTAATTCTGAAACAGATTGCCCTTAATCTGAAGCAACGCCGCTTGGTACTATGAAAGGGAAGGATGAAAGCATTATGGATTTGACATTATGAACATGATATGTCAAAAATTATTTGATGGATCTTATTAGTGCTTCATAAAAAACATTAAAAAAATTAAGCTTTACATTTTTTCAGACAAACTGAAAACAGCGCTGTCTGACAGCAAAAGAGAGAAACGGCAGTTGTAGAAGACACTTGGTATTGTGAACACAGTCCCTCTCAAAGTATTTCACAGATCCTTTTCAAACTCTCTAAGCACATTATAGGGGTGACAAAGTAGAAGTTGCCCCTAAACTGAGATGGCGCCTCATAATGATAGCAAAAAAAGTTTTGATACTGCTAACTGTAAAAGTATTTGACACGTTTTTTTTTCTTTCTCATTTTTAGAGACATGTTGTAAGGGTGAATATCTGGAACTGATCCAATTTTGATACAGATTGCACCAACATTGAAGAAGTCTCACATAGTGATACTAAACAGAATGATAAGATGATTAGAGACTTACCCTTGTGAAAAGGATTTTTCCATCTTTTATTCTGTCTCTTCAGAAAAAAACATATATTCCTCTAATATCCTTCAAATGTGACCATCATTCACCTCTTACATTGTTGCCTGTCAAGAAGACTAACCACTACTTTAATAGAGAAGGCGGATCCAAGGACCCTCAGAAACCTCTGACCTTCTGTACTTGGGCAGTATAAAGTAGTGACCAAAATATCCTCTAGACATAAGCCAGCACTACAGTATATGTATGAAAACTATCCATCAAACTAAACCACAGAGCAGGTGTGCATGGGTGGGAAAGCAAAAAAAAAAAAAAAAAAAAAAAAGCCATCTTGCTACCAAATCTTATATCCCTGAAAACCTCTTTACTAAGAGATGAAAGTGTAACTAGTGTCACTTTGAATTTTTCTTCCCAAACTCTGTATTAAGCACAATGAAAAACTTATTTGTTAACCATTCAACAGATGTGTAGTACCAAGTACAAAACTAGATTTAGTGCTGTTGGAAATGACAGCATTGTATTTCCTGAACAGCCTTGGTATTTGGTTCGGCCATCTAAACTGAACTCGTACCACACTCACCAACCTGTACAATTTGTAGAAGTACTGGGTGGATCACCTGAAAGTGAAGTACAATTGCTAGAACGACTGCATGAATCAGCTGGAAACGTAAAAACTAATAACCATATTTTTACCTGAAGGCTGTGAGTCTTTATTGTAATACGTACTGTAGGTCTGAAGGGATACCGTAAGTCTTCATTCATAATAGCTGCAAGGCACGTTTCACTTTTATCTCTTAATCACCGCATAGTCCAATTAACTTTCTTGGATCCAGTAAAATGCCAGTTCCTTCCAGTTTCTGCATCATATTATAGCCTAACCAACTTTAACTACAACTAATTTATTGCTATCTGAAATGTGAAAAGAAGGTTATAGACAGAGAAAACCAAATGATTCTGAATTTTATCATGAATCATGATGCATGAACAAAGCAAATAAAACTGTAGAAGGAACAGAGGGAACTGTTAATTCACAACTAATTATTCTTCTGGAGCATATATTCTGTAATATTCTTCATTAATGTTTTGCAAAAACACAAGGTCATCATTTTATTTAGAACTTATTAGACACCTCCAATTGTGCACACTATTTTTCAATTTTAAGCAAGTATTTTCTTTAAAAATATGATATGATTTCAAAGCTTACAGATATACATTATTTAGCCTCCATAATACCACCCATACAGTGATACATGTACTGTAATACGTATTTTGAATTGGCTACATTGCAGCTACCATACCCCTCATTCCCAAACAGGGGATTCACCGTCAGTATATACTAAAGCTGGAATTCTAAAGACATAAAAAGAGGGATACTGCCCTGGATGTTTAGATGTGTCTTTCTTGGAAATTGTTAAGTTAAAAGGCCAGAAAAACACACAGGACTCAGAGTACCATCCACACAATACGCTTGCCTCAGGCTGGCAAGATATTACGGGAACCAAAAAAAATAAGCATCAAAAAACGAAATTCTGTCACTGGTATGTTTCAAAAGTTGTTTTTTTTACGGAATAACTAAGAAGTATATTCAGAACAAATAAACAATGCATTTCGATCTGTTGCTTACTTTGGGTGTTGTGCAAAGAGAAAAGAGCAATTGTGATTAGATAACAGTGGAATAGCCAGGCTTTTCTTGAGAGTGAAACAAATGTGCTGCATATATTCTTTTCATTTTTACGTACTGATGGTAGGTTAAATATTTCATTCTGGCTTTCACCCGCTTCTGTCAAGACCATTATAAACAAAGAGACAACATTAGGTACTGCTTCTGGATGTCATTTGGTAACACTGGATAGTGTTATTTTCCTTCCTGGAAATGACAATTCAAATTCTATTTTCCAGACTGGGAAAAGTTTAATTTCTTACCAGATGTGAATTATGAAGCCCACCGCTTACTATGCTGTTGATCTCTTGCTGCCTGACACAATGGTCTCCTTGGCTAACTTGATATGTGTCAAATAATTACACAGTGATAATCTGCTAACAGAAACAGAATACAGCACTTGGCTGTAAATAGTCCTTTAACTGATTGTCAGAGTACAAACATGCAACGAGACCGGTTCAGGCAATTCAATTAGTGTACCTTGTTATCCATTTTCTGGGCAACAATCTCCTGCAATCTCCTCAGTTACAGTTTATTTGTTTCCACTGGAGCCCCAGCACTATCTTTTGTTGCATTTAAATGTGGTATTGCATTGCTATAAATAGTAACGGTCAACAGGCAAATGATAAATGATAAATGATTGCATTAAAAACTTCATAGACATGTAATGCAATGCCATAGGGTGCATTCATCCGAACACAGGCTAACGTTTCTATGAAACGTACATGCATCCAAGTTAAATGGCATCTATATACGCTGCTTTCTAAGTTTTTTTTGTTGTTTTGTTTATTTATTTATTTATTTGAACAGGGAACATGTACAAAACACATTAACCTCAAGAAAAGGAGAGATGCTTTCTACCAGGTTATAGCACTATTGCTAATTCACACCTGTAGTCCCTGGACCAGTAATTATTAATGGAAATGAACTGCTTTCATACATAAAATTGTTTTCCATTATATTAATTTATCCATATCATTTTTACATTGAACATTTGAAAATAAGAAATGTATGAATGAAAGTGATACAATATAATTAAATAAATTGAATTGTAGCCGCTACAGTCGATTGACAACCAATATATCAGACACAAAGAAAAATAAAGATAAATGAAAACGTAGTGATCATTTTCCAAAATAATAATAATAAAAAACAATGTTATTGGACTTTCTAAACCTAATCAGATGTCTATGATGTGCATTAATATGCATATAGCTTTTGCAACTAAGTAACTTGACAGTAAGAAATCGTGTTGTAATGGCAACACCACATTAAGCATTAATCTAAAACTGTCAAGGTTATCTGAGGGTGCAAATAAATAATGAAAAAAACGAATCATCAAACATCTTAACTGTTTTGTGTATTTTTCTGCCCTGCAACCTAGATCAGGATAAACATTTAGATTTCACTCATACAATAAAGACAGTAATGAAAACTGCATCTCGACACTGCTGTTGCAGTTGCATTTG
The DNA here is from genome assembly GCA_015164015.2 of Brevimyrus niger. NCBI lineage: Eukaryota > Metazoa > Chordata > Actinopteri > Osteoglossiformes > Mormyridae > Brevimyrus > Brevimyrus niger. The sequence continues at coordinate 1,497,988 of JAABNY020000037.1, forward strand.
TAAGGTGTAAGAAAAAAGATGAACAAATTTTAGTTAGAGGGCAGCTAGATTAGTCCCTCAATTTTGATTCCAGTGCATTGTAGATAGATTAAAAAAAAAAATTCTCACTAATCTATGGCATACAGCCAACTGAAAATGCTGATAGATGCTACAATATATTTATAGTATTCCCCAGCCTTCGGGGAATTCACCAGGTTTTAGCACCGGTCCAATGACACCACTGATTCCAGAGACACATTGGCCAATAACTTAATAACCATTTCACACCTATTTCTCATTGTAGAGCCATTGTAGGGGGGGCTGGAATGGAACTGATTCAATTTTCAGACAGCTTGTCCCAAAATTGAAGCAGGGCCACATAGTAATAGCAAATGTACAGTTTTGACACGTGATCCCATTAAGTAATTAAAAGATCTTTTTCAAACGTTCAAGGGGCATTATATATAATAAATATAATTTTGAGACATATCGCCTCTTAGTGGCAGCAAAAGGAAAGCAGATGTTTGATATTGTGAATGTGATAAATTGAAAAGTATTTGATGGATCTTACTACTGCTTCTCAAAAACATTATATGTAAGTGTTATATAATGCCAGAATTCATTTATAGATAATTTAAAAAAAAAAAACAAAGCAACTGCGCTGTGTGGCAGCAACGGAAGGAAATGGCAGGGCAGCGCCATTGTTCCACCTAAGTCTTTCGAGGTGAAGCCATGGGATAAAATAGCAGTGAGTGTGTCCTCATTTTTTGGCATTAGCAGATCATCCACTCAGTGCTGAAAGCAATATAATGATGTCAGAAGATAAAAAAAAAAAAAACAGAAGTTTGCTGCTCGACCTGAAGTGTTGTGTCGACTAGTCAAATAGTTTATTATTAAAACATAATTCTGATAATGAACTGGAATGATTTTTAATTACATGGTTGATTCTTCACTTGATATACAACAACATTATGTATATAAATTAAATAAAATGAAAAACCTTTAGTGTATTTCAAGGTTATACCTGCGTCCACAATGAGTGTTGTGCAACTGCATGTTTCTGCTTAAATATTGTTTAATAATATGCCACTGACTTTAGATGTGCAATGTAATTTCACTGCCTTAAAATAGCAATGCGCCAACAATGCACCGTCACATATCATTTAAAAAAACACCACTCCTACAGGCAGGAAAGAAGTGCAAAATCATTTATTTTCAAAACGTGTGCACTTGGTATGAAAATGAGGAATGTGCTGGTATGAAACTAGCATAACCAATTTGCATCGTGCTTTCCGTTGGTTAAAAATATGGTCCTTGATCTTGTGAACGCAATAACTATAAAACTATTTTATAGATCTTTTTCAAACTTTGCAAGCATACTCTAGGGGTGACAAACTGGATGTGATCAAATTTTCAGACAAAACTGTCTCAGGAAAGCTAAAGCAGTGTGTGTGTGTGTGTGTTAAAAAACTATATGAAACCTTGGGCATATATGCGCTTGAAAACTGTGGAAGGATGGTGAGTGACACAAACATATATAGTTGTCAATATTATCAGAGTGTTATTTAATGTAATAATGTAATGAACTGTCTGCCAACATACAACCTAAACATTTTTTTCCCTTGGCGTAGCAATGTACAAAATTTTGTCTATATTTTGAACAGACTGCACAACTCCTTTTCAGTCTATGTTTCAGCATATATGTCCTCTCTCCACCTTCACTCTGTTCATGACATCCAAGCTGAACCCTAACACCCCTCAGACTGCCACTTAGTCTCTTTGCCACTCAGTGGGCATAACCTTAGTGATTTCTGCCTACTGTGCTGTCATTTGCATACCCTCTATTGCAGGGTTATTGAAATCTCGGTCCTCGAGGTCCGAGCACTGCTGGTTTCCCAGCCTTCCTTTATCTGTCAGTCAGGTGTGAAGCCTCTGACCAACCAGAATCAGTAATTATTAAACTAACTACCTGGGAGAAAACAAGGCCTGGATTTGGAATTGAGGTCCAGATTTGAAGAACCCTGCTCTATTGTCTTCGTGTCATTCAGCACAGACATATATTGTGGGGAATTCAGCTAAATTTATTGTGGGAGTATTTAATCATGTGACTTTCTTGGAGAAGTAGAGAAGAGTGTGTAAGGTAGGCATAGCTTGCAATAATATTTCCTTTAGACTGCAATGATTGTAATTTGAAAAATACTTCACATAAAGTGCTCCATGGTCGGTGGATAAATGACATCACCATAAACTCACACCCCAAGCTTGGCTCCCAACTGTGGGTATATACTGAGTGTATGTACATTGTGTGTGTGTGTGTGTGTGTGTCTGAAAAGAAGAGTGATTAACCATATTTAACCATTCAAAATGTTCTCTATGTGAAAGAGGAAAAACTTTTAAATACTTTTTAAATGCTATTTTAGTTGATTGTAGCTAATTCTTTGCGTATTCTCTCTTCTTTTTAATTTTTTATTGTTTTTGCCAACCATTCCATATTTAGGCAGCCCCTGGGGTTAAGGACGTCTGACTTATGAACAACTTGTACTTACGACCAGACTGCCATGAACCCTATTGTATTAAAAGTCCAGGTTGAATGCAATGGTTCTTAATAACGAACACACATACTACTTTGTGACACTCAAAAAAACAACACACGGCTTCAGCGGTGCATCAGCTCGAGGTACAGAGCCATTTTATCTCTTTGGACTTTGCCTGGCTGGGCTCCAAAGGTGGAGGCCTGGCCACTAGGAGCTCTCACCCCAAACCTGGCTCCAGGGAGAGACCCCAGTCTGCCCAGTATGGGTGTGGTAACATATTCGTTATTGTCGATCATCATAGGGGTCTCTGTGAACTGTACTTAGTCTGGCCACTCGCCAAGGACCATTTGCCTTGGGAGACCCTACCAGGGGCAATTGCCCCAACAACATAGCTCCTAGGATCACAGAGGGACGCAAGCCCCTCCACCACCATAAGGAAAGGGCAGATTGCCCTCTCTAAAGGGTGGATTGCCCTCTCTTAGTGGGGGATGAGTTGCTGCCTCAGGCAGAGGAGTTTAAGTATCTCTGGGTCTTGTTTACATGTTAGATGCACAGATGGGTCAGTGCAACGTTTGCAGTAAGGCGGACGCTATACCATTCTGTTGCAGTGAAGATTGAGTGTGTCTGGGCTCAGCCATTAGAGACAGGAGAGGAGCTCAGACATTCAGGAAGGGGGTCAAAGTACAGCAGCAGCTTCTCTACATAAAAAGGAACCAGTTTGGGCACCTATCTGGGATGCCTTGTGGACAGCACCCTGGGCAGGTGTTTCGGGCGTGTCCAACCGGGAGGAGGTCCCAGGGCAGACCCAGGACATGCTGGAGAGGTTACATCTCTGAGCTGGCCTGGGAACGTCTTGGTATTCCCCCAGTGGAGCTAGAGGAGGTGGCTGGTGAGAGAGAGGTCTGGGCATCCCTGCTTAGACTACTGCCCCCTGCGACCCGAACCAGGATAAGTGCCAGAAAATGGATGGATGGATAAATGGATGGTGACAAGTATAGGATTTGGGTAAAAACACATTTATTGACTTTTACATTTCCAGGTGATTCATGAGTCATTATAGAAGTCGTACTACACATTTCAGGTAACCCATCCTGTACTTCTAGAAATTGTACAAATTGATGAATGTGGGATGAATATGGCTTTGATAGCCAGGCCAAATGACAGGGCTGTCCAGGAAACATGATGCTGTCGTTTCAAACAGCACCAAACCTGGTTAGATATAGATAAAATATAGCAGGGGAGGTGACTTACCTTTGTTTTGCACTTTGGTTAAGTTGCAAAGCTTTATTATTATTTCTACATTTTTAATATTTCAAACAGCAGCACCTGACTATTATGTGGGTTTATTGGTAGTCAAATGATACATTTGCCATCTGAAATGGAAAAAAAATACTGCAGAGGGAAGGGAAAATCTAGGATTAAAATGACTTCACTTGATCTCATCTCACTGGTGTCATGGAATGTTTGAGTGAGCACACTGCGTCTCTTAGGGGGTAAGCTTCTTCGTGCTTCTCAGAAGATCCGGGGGGGGTCACAGGACCCTCAAGCAAGTAGATTATCTGTACTACATTAGAGGGACTGCAGGTTCACTAATGCTTTCCGCAGCTTCAGCAGAAAGATAAGTTAATGCCAGACTGCCACTTCATGCTTTCACTCTGAGAACAAATCAGTCCCTGAAAAAATTATGCAATTCCTGGTCACAAGATAGCTTTTGGCAGTGAACTTGGACTTTTACAAGGAGACCAGAAATAAATATTCCTGTTTGATTCAAAATATTCACATAACTTATGCACACACACGCACACACACACACTACTACTGTACATTTCTAAATTCTGTAAATTCAATTATGTAAATAAAGCTTTAAATACAATATATCAAATTACTGCATAAAAACCTAAAAACCATATAAAAAACAAAACCAACTGATACTCAAGAACGTTCAGTGTTTGAGTCCTAACAGACCTATCTACAAAATGATAAGAATGTGACTCTCATGTCTTTACGCAACATGGCCAAATGGGTCAGACTGCCCTGACCCTCTCATTTTCATTTAACTATGTTCTAAATGAATCATAGACATTGTAAAATCAGTAACACAATAGAAATTACCAATGTTTTTAGAAATGTGTTTCACAACAAACATTTTCACTCTTTCCATTACAAAAAAACAGCAATTCTCCCTAAACAATAAATGTCAAGCTGAAATTAAATGAGGTCAGAAAGACCTCAAACCCAAGAGCAGGGCTTTTTTCCTGTTCTTTCTAAAAGGAGAAAATAGGAGAAACCTACAAAGTTTATTGATTGCTTTTCATGATTGCTGTGATGTATGTATACTCATTAGTTTACATAGAGGGTACAACCTGTGCTTAATAAATAAGAGCAGGGGAATGACCTCAGCTGAGAGTTTTAAGATAGTAAAATATGTACATTGGAGAGTTTACAAATACTGGACATTTACCTTAATATATACAACTAGAGGAATACATTCTGCAATAATTCCATTTATAGTAAGACATATCTAATTAGATTATCATTACAATTATTATCAGTACTCTCTTAAGTCCTGCTGTATAACAGAAATATTTTCACAACAAAATAGAAAACATATAGCCTACTTCTCAATGGCATATACAATGTCCATTTGTTTGTCATAATAAACATCTTACAATAATTAACTATGGAATAATAGCATTAGAAGGTCAAATTAGTTTGTTATTCCAAATCATTCATATGACTGTAATATCAGGGTAAATATGAGCAATATGAGTCAACCCACCCCCCACATTGTAATGTTTGTTCAAATTGTATCTGACTGAATTTAACATTAAAATATAAACCTTGGGGTATAAATTTATGCATGAATTATACAGATAAAGAGCCATAAATTACTAGTTTTCTAGTCAGGGATTCCAGTGACTATACACATGACATAATGAATATCTACTGGTTTATAAAATTATAAATACAAAGTTTATAGGCTTCTTGCAAAATTGACTCAGTGAGGAATATCTATTTTTCGTTTTTAAATCTGGAATGATTCTAAAGTCTGTAGCTGTGGAAAAGTTGAAAGGAACAGAATTTTTGACAGTGTTCACCATATTAGAGAAATCCCATAACCGAAACGGAATGTAAACATAAGTAAAAAACTACCCCTGAAGGTATGATATTCTAAGCATGCAGATATAATGGACTGCACAACAATATTACTTGCTAATAGGAACCAGGCTGAAACTGCTGTCCTTCTCCAAATCGTTCTTGGTGGAATGAGTTTTCTTTAGCAGCGTTTCAGAGACAGATCACTTCTGATATTCCCTGAAACTGGTATGACACCTTATAATTTAATCAACAGCCCTTCCAGAATTTCTGACATCACATTTAACAAATTTGTTGATTGTTGAGTTTCGCCTATGTGAGGAGATTACACTGTCTTAGTCTGATGTTTATTTTTCTTTTTTCTGCATATCAACATCTGCATGCCAAGAAAGGGAGAAGAAGAACACATCTGGGACTATTTTGTAATATTTTCCAATGTTTTGTATTCTCAAAAGCGATGTTAATAGTATCCTGGTATCCGTCGATTGCCTGACTGAATACTTTATATCCATGTGCCACGTTGTCATTAAATTTTGTTATGTCATTAAATTTTAATTACTTTAAGAGATGTGACAGAGTTCTTTAAATAGAGAAAAGTCAGAGATAAATACATTTAAAAGAACATCTCAATTTTTCCTGTAGGAAGTAAATCTCAAAAGAAAATAGATTAAATTATTAGGTTTAAGTGAAAAGGAACAGAATTTGTGAAACTGTGAAATTGCAAGTGAGATGGTGACACATATTTAATTTGTGTGCGACAGAGAAAGACTAGCAAGACGTATATAGTCCCAGAGAACTTTAGACTCAACCAGTGACCGAAGCCTTGATGAAAAAAAGCATAGCACACATTCAAAGGACTCCAAGTCATTTTCTGCAGTGATCCTAAGGTGTCTTTTCATTGACAGTCCCCCCTCCCCTCGGGCCTGTCGACAGCTGCCTGCAAATTACGAGTATTTCAGCTCCTTTAATTCATGTGTCTCATGTCACTTTTGTGCAGCTCTGTACAATTTTCACTGTTAGCGGAATGAAAAAATTGAGGAGAGTGAAAATGGAACAGTGGGATAAAATATGTTCACTATACATTGATCTCGGGGCCTAATATGACAAACAGCTTGGTGCTGATTGTGAAGAAGCAAATGGACCATGACCAAATTATCTGCCAGCTCGGCTGCTACCTTGATTAGCTGCTGCATGTTCATTGTGCTCCTGCAACTGAATGGAAGGGCAAAAATAGCCAAGATGGGGAAGGGGCATTCACACAGAAGGGCTACTTAGCTTGAAGTAGCCAATTTCTGTGAAATTTCATCCAGATGTTTAACCTTCTATGGGGGCATTACCTATCAGGTGTACGAGTAACAAAAAAGAACAAGTTTTTTGAAACATTTTTCAGGCTAATTTTGAGCATATGCCTATATGCATAGGATCCGATATTCAATACATGCCCATCCGTCCCCTAACTACTTATCCTGGTCAAGATCTCTATAATATATAATATATGGTAATGTATGATAAACATGCATAATTATATTTGTACTGGAAGGGAATCTAATATTAGGGCTGTAATGAAAAAGTGATGAATGAAGCAAGTATAAAAGATAGGTACTGAGATACCTAGACTGATTTTGAATAAAATTTGGCAGGGTCTTTCATCAACATGGATAATTTCCCAAATAAATTTCAACAGGAATACTTAACAGCATTAATTTAAAAAGGTAGCATGACACTGACTCCCACAACTAGGCTTTACTGAAAGCTGCATATCTGCTTAGGAGAGGAACTCTGAGCCAGAAGCACCATCATAAGCAGCAGAGAACAGGAGTAAAACACAGACTTGTTAAGCAGAATTTTGTGTGAGCATCTGGGTAGATTTTTAAAATACCTCTTTAATGATCTTTAGCGGTTAATGAAGACGGCACTTTTCTGCCAACAACTCAGACAAAGATATGTTAATGTCAGGGCAAGATATTTAACCCTGTTCAAGTGGTCTAAAATCTGCAATGTCAAGTTATAAAGATATAAAGATACCATCTCATTTGGACAAATATTTCATCCCCAAAAGGGCATATTCTGTTTTTGTTCAAAATTAAATATGTGCTGAACAAAAGACAGTGACTAAGTTACGTAATGTGTTAAAACTAGCAAACAGAATTTCTAAATTTCAAACATCATCAATGCCAGATTGGAAAAAAGACTAAAAAGGGCACCAGTGGCTTAATAGTTAGGGAAGCGCACTTGTAATTGAAAGATTGAAAGGTTTGAATCACTGACCAGCAAGGTACCACCCCCAGGCACTGCTCCCCAGGCACTAAATTAGCTGCCCCCTGCTATGTCACATATGGGTTAAATGCAGGAAATGCATTTCGTTGTTATGCGCTGTGTGCTGCGGTGTGTCAACAACGACAACTGATCACTAAAAAAGATAAATAAGTAAGAACTCTAATTGTACAGTTATGTACACATATAAATAAAACATCAGGTTGAACGGTACACCTATGGAATTTAATTAAATATTTAATAATAATTGTCATTATTACCTCCCAGTGTCATGCCGGCCTCGAAACACTTCTTCAGGCGACACGAAGGGCAGTTCTTCCTCCTTAGCTTATCAATAGTGCAGTCATTTCTACTGGCACACAGATACTTCTGCTTCCCTGTAAGACCCAAAAGAAAAAAAAAAACATTTCTCAGATCTTTTAACTAATGCACATATTCTATGATTAAAATTCACAGCAACGTTTAATTAACGGCAACGATGTAATGAACATAACAGATACTACAAATAAACATTACATTTAGCCCATGTTGCTCATTTGTATAATAACTAATGCCCTATGTGGACTGTAATTCCATCCAGGGTATCTGCCTTGTACCCTGTGTGTCCCTGTTAAAGTGAAATGGATTGTGGTATTAACTGGACTATGTAATTTAACCCAGGAAATCAAGATTATTATGTGGCTTAATCCTAATCTAAATGATCTAAATTGTTATTATTCTAATAATAAAGTCACCTCCAACTGGTTCCATTTCTGCCTTTTTGTTTTGAATCAATGCTGAACTGGTGACGCAGCCAGCTGGCTTGAGTTTCTATATTCCATTTTGAGATCATGAATTCATTTTATTGTGGCTCTCCTTAGCTGCCATTGATTGAGGGAAAAGAAACACACAAACATTTTTTTCCCCAATTTTCATTCCTTTTATGGTTGTCCTTTAAAACGTGAATTGTTGCCCCTTGCTGAGCTCACTAAAACTAGCAATTACATTTTTACAGGAATGTGAACAATGTTGTATTTCAGTATTCCAGGTAAGGGCCTGTGCACTGCACAGCCTCAACACAAATGGTATGTACTTTCCTTTCAGAATTTTAATATCAACTGCTTCATTTGGACGCTGGAGGATTTATGTAAAGGCTTAAATCATTTCCAAAATACTCACCCAATATAGTGTATATCCATCCAGCTTTCAATAAAATTTAGAATGAATAATGTGTGTTCTATCAAATTTTAATCTCAGTGTTAATACTGTCAGCCTGCATCTACATTTACAACATAATTTAAGAAATAAGCTAGCAAATTGATATCACAATGGAAAATTGATGCCATTTCAAGTTAAATTCTAGTTTATTTTCTACATTTTTCTTTTCCTAAATGGGACAAATAAATATTTTCCACAGTGCGATTATTATCCCCACCTCAGTTTTATCTAAATGAAACATTCAGAAGCCTGGAAATTATCTATCAACTATGGAATATCATCAAACTCTAAAGAACAGCGAAGGCATTTAATATATTAAACACAGTGTCACGTTACAAAAAAGGAATCACAATTTTCTGGCAGGTAAATATCTGTCCTGAAATAATTGAATTTTTCCTCTTATTCCTTGTATCACGGCAGCCCGATAGCCTAGTGATTTCTTTTCAAGCTGATATCTATGTTATTATATGCTGGTAAGCTTTATAAGAAATTTTGTAAATTAACGTACTTAGCATGGAACAACAGAATTACAAATAACAAGATATTCAGCAGGGTCCCAAAAAAATAATAATTTTATAAAACAATTTATTTATGATGTTCCTTCTGAGTTTCTTTTTTCACTCTCATAAAAAGTGAATGCTTTATTTATGGTGGAAAGAAATACAAGAATAGTCAGACGGGCATTTCTATGATAATTAATTGCAACTCCCTTGAATATTATAAGATTTATGTGTGGGCTGCCAGACCTTAAAAATATCATCTATTTATCCTATTTACTCCAATTGGCTACATAATTTGTAAAGATTATCCATCCATCTATCCATCCATCCATCCATCCATTATTCAAACTGCTTTATCCATCTGGGTCACGAGGAAGCTAGAGACAAACGTGTAAAGATTATTCAACCAGAAACTAATTACGTTACGTTTGTTTTTAATATGATACCAGTGCATATATATTTGCTGTTTAGCTTTACCAACATTTATTTTTACCAAAATGAACAGAAGGAGAACCGGTAGCAAGATGAGGTGAGATCAGGTGAGATGAAAATGAAAACAGAGCAAGAGAAAGAAACAAGAGAAACAGAGGTTGCTGGGAGGGAAAGTATTATCGGGAAAAACATCAGGAGTAGCCCCGCCCACTAAACAATCTCTGCATCAGGTGGAGGACAGAGCAGCTGCTGAAAGCCTCCATCAAAAAGGCTGTGATAAGAAGCAGGTGGGGCTGTAAGTTGAAGGGCTGTTAAAAATTTCACCTTGCTGCACTTGTACTATTAAGTGTATTATAGTATAACTAGTGTTAAATTACTGCTAGGATTTAGTATATTAAAAATCTGCAAAGAATACTTATGTGCAAGTAACAGAACTAGAAAGGTTGTTTCCGTTAAGATGTGTCCCTGGAACTACGTTACTGTATACGCAGTGTAATCTATTGTTCTTTTCAGTGGTCTGGAGCTTCGTAACGGTCACTGGGCAGGGCCTGACACTGTGTTACAAAATGAAAGACGTGGTAACAGTATCCATGCAGGTACAGTGGCCAAGATTTCCCTTGTTAGTGAAGTGTTCACATTAAGTGAGGACATTTTGCACATATCCTTAATCAAAAAAAAAATACAAATCTTATGGTTTGAAAAAATGTTGGCTTCTAAATTCACATGTAAAAACAGTAATCAGAGGGCTCAAAGCTGACTGAAGAATGTACATTTTTCAGGACATTTGTTAATTTTCTTGTTTTTTGTCTATACGGGTGCCCAGCATCAAATGATAAAATACATTTAGAAAATGTTTTTCTGCATTGTCCGCAGCTGAAAGGTTCATTCCAGTATTAATGCCATGCTATGTTAATGTATTTATGCATTTCTGTTTTTAAAAACATACTATTAGCCTGTTACTTTCAGGTCATACCATTATGTTCAGTTAAACTCCAAGTCTGAAATTCATCGCTTTGATATGACTGCAAACATGCACACGTATTAGCAATGACAGACATTAGGCATAAACAGAGCTGACATCTTACAACCTACCTTCAGCAGCTCTCTTGAAGAAGACTTTGCAGCTGCCACATGTTAGGGCCCCATAGTGGCAACCAGATGCTTCATCTGCGCAGATCAGACAGGTCCGCTGGGGTGGGAAGAAGAATTCCATGGGGAACACGTGTTCCCTTCCACCGTCAAACCTTCAACAGCAAAACAAAGGAAACTCACAGGTTGTCAAATTTTACTATAATTATGGATTAGGTGGTTGTTTAAAATGTTATAAAAAAAAAACTAAATAACAATAACAATAATAATAGAATTAAAAATCAGAGTCACTATTCTCCTATGTAACTATGCCAAGGCCAGAAGTTCTTAGGCTTTCCTGCTCATTTCAGAATGCCTAAAATTGCTAAAAAAATTCTAATGATGGAGGTCTGCAGACCTGAAATGTCTAACACTGTATTTAGTTGAATGAACTCCCTGTATGACTTTCACAAATGTAATTGGAATTTCAAAAGAAACATTTTTCGATCTTGGTTGTTTTCATGACAAGATTTCAACCTTTCAGAATTAAATTTAGTACACTCCACTAATATCAGTTACATAAAGAAATCTGCACACAGATACAAACACATCACATGTACAAACTATGACAATTTTTATACTTATTTACTACTAATTCCAAATATATGTTAGTTTGATCCTTATCCTCCACAGTACAAATAAAACTCTTGACAACACAAATCTTTTAACAACACTGCTATAAACTTTATGATGCAATATTTATGCAACGTAAACTTCAAAGAAATTTCAGACATCTTTAGTAGCAGAATCGAATAGTTTGCAGACAAAAAGGAAAATTTCTCAAAAAATATATATATATAAAAAAACGGATATTCTTTACATCGATCCCAATCAGGGCTTGAAAATAAGTCAAGACTAACGTGGTTTATTTCAACAAATAGGAACAATTTTAATACAATGAGATAGCGCATAAGACATAACATTAGTATTAATGCAATTAAGGTAAACCAAAGAATTAGTGACTTTTTGTTATGATCATGTACCTTTGCTTATATAGGAGTTATTGATCAGAACATAATGAAAGAAAAGTATTAATTGCAATGGACACAGTAATAAAGACAATCACCCCAAATCAAGCAGATATTGTTGACTTGATTTGAACAGCACACTGGAACATGGGACAGATAACAACATACCTTCAAAAGCAACTAAATGAGATGGTAATCATCTCTCAAGTAACACTCCCCTATTTTTAACCCTTAGAAATTTCTATTAATAGAAATCCAGTTGCTGACAATTTTAACAACTTTTTCCCACCCTTGAACAACAGCTGCAATGCCTAAGGGCAAAGACGAGTGAGTTGTCCCATTTCTCACGTAGACGGGTCTGTGTGTCTTCCTTTAAATGATCCAGGTGTGACAGACACTGGACAGAGTTGTGGGAAATCTACACGGCACTGTGCAGATGCGTGGGCGAGGAGGTGGGTGAGCTTTGTAGCTTCGAGGACAGAGTAACTGGACACTGTGTACAGACATAACTATACCTCAAAGACCTCCTACCAAACAGCCAAGGATTTTTGTATAAAAAAGACAAGGACAAACTTGTAACAAAACATAACAGCTGCTTAACTATAGGCTAGCGCCCATGTTTTTAGTCAAGATAACAGTCCTTGGTCAAGATTTTTAGAAAATTGCTAAAAAAAGATATATGCATCTGTATGCATAGCTGTATCCACAACTATCATTAAAATATTTTTTATGTAATTTAAATGCAGCGATCAGTACAGGCTACCTTCAGTATTGAACAGTTAATGCCTATGAACCGTATTAGAAAACAGTTTGTATTTACTGCCAATTTTCCCTGATGTGTACATTTGCATGTGTCCATAAAGACTTGATCTCCCTGTTCACTATGTAAAAGGAAAAATGCCAAAGTCACATATATTTAACACGTATCACTGAAGTGTGGACATACTCATAAGAAATATGCCTGGATTATCTATATTCATTTTTAAAGAATCCATGGAGTTATGTTATTGTGTAAGACAGGTTTTTCCAACAATATTTTTTGGCAACTTTAGCTTTCCACCAATAGTTTGGGCAGAGCTACTGGTCTAATTAATCTGCAAGATATTCTGCTGGTCCAATTAATAAAACAATTAGGTAAAAGTAGCTTAAACTAAAACATTAAAATCAGCGGTAATTTTCATAAATTTTCTTTCCATTTACACCCAAATCCTAGCCATAAGGCACTGGATTTTGTATTGCATATTACATGCATATATAAGAATTACAAAACAAAACCATGTTCCTTCCAATAATATGTACTGCAGTACACAGTCTAGATGCGTGAAAAAAATCATCCATAAATTTTCCAATTGCTTATTTTGGATCGACATGCTGAGTGAATAAATAGGGATATCTAAAAACGCAGCAAAATATCAGATCATTTAATCTGATATTTAGAAGGAAAAGTTGTATTTTGTAGTTAAAATCATGCTCAAAAAATTATAGGAATGTACACATGAACACATCAGATCTCAATGGGGGAAAAACAATTCTGCTGGATTTCTATACTGATATGAACTGGGTAATGTGTTAGGAATGAAAGGATGCCACATCGTTTGATGGAAATGAAAATTATCAACCTACAGAGGACCGAATTCAAAGACACCCTGAAAATCAAAGTGAAAAAATGATGTGGTAGGCTGGTCCATTTTGCCGAAATTTCATTGCAGCAACTAAAAATCACACTCAGTAGTATGGCCCCCTTGTGCTTGTATGCATGCCTGTTAATGTCGGGGCTGCTCCTATGAGACGACGGATGGTGTCTGAACCAGGGCATCTCTGAGCTCCTGGACAGTCTGAGGTGCAACTTGGTGGTGTCAGATGGACTGAAACATAATGTCCCAGAGGTGATCTATTGGATTTAGGTCAGGCGAGTGTGGGGGCCAGTCAACAGTATCCATTCCTTCATCCTCCAAAAACTGCCTGCATACTCTCACCACATGAGGCCGGCATTGTCGTGCACCAGGACGAACCCAGGACCCACTGCACCAGCGTAGGGTCTGACAGAGGGTCCAAGGGTTTCATCCCGATACCCAATGGCAGTCAAGGTGCCGCTGTCTAGCCTGTAGAGGTTTGTGTGTCCCTCCATAGATATGCCTCCCCAGACCATCACTGACCCACCACCAACCTAGTCATGCTTAAAAATGTTACAGACAGCATAACATTCTCCACGGCTTCTCCAGACCCTCACTTCTGTCACATGTGCTCAGGGTGAGCCTGCTCTCATCTGTGAAAAGCACAGGGTCCCAGTGGCGGACCTGCCAATTCTCGTATTCTATGGCAAATGCCCATTGAGCTCCATGGTCCTGGGCAGTGAGCACAAGGCCCTCTAGAGGACGTTGGGCCCTCAGGCCACCCTCATGAAGTCTGTTTCTGATTGTTTGCTCAGAGACATTCACACCAGTGGCCTGCTAGAGGTCATTCTGTAGGGCTCTGGCAGTGCTCATCCTGCTCCTCCTTGCACAAAGAAGCAGATATTGGTCCTACTTATAGGACCTTCTACTGCCCTGTCAATCTCTCCTAGAGTAACTGCCTATCTCCTGGAATGTCCTCCATGGCCTTGAGACTGGGCTGGGAGACACAGTAAACCTTCTGGCAATGGCACATATTAATGCACCATCCTGGAGGAGTTGGGCTACTTGTGCTCCGTATTACCTTATGCTACCAGTAGTGACTGTAGTCAAATGCAAAACTAGTGAAAGAAACAGTCAGAAAAGATGAGGAGGGAAAAATGTCAGTGGCTTCTACCTGTTAAACCATTCCTGTTTTGGGTGTCATCTCATTGTTGCCCCTCTAGTGCACACGTTGTTAATTTCATTAACCCCAAAGCAGCTGAAACTGATTAACAAGCCCCTCTGCTTCTTAACTGACCAGATCAATATCCCAGAAGTTTAATTGACTTGATGCTATACTCCGATTAAGTGTTCCTTTCATTTTTTTGAGCAGTGTATTTGAAATGGTTGTGCATAACTACAGACATTTTGGCTAATTCAGTATAATTACTGTGATTACTAAAAAATGAACTTCAGAAAAATAATTGATATTTTATCAATCCCCATATGGAAATTCTTTTTATACCTCCCCCAGCTTGCTTTGTAGAGGTGCAAGAAAGATTGCTGTGAAGGGCAGCCACCCATAGCAGCCAGGGAGCTGGGGATTGAGTGCCTTGCTCCTCCGAAGACATGCCGAGCCCAGGCTTGAACCAGCAACCTTCAGATCCTAGGCGCAGAGGCTTATCCCACTGAGCCACACACTGCCCCATGATGTGGGGGGATGTTGGAATTGAAAACACAGCAAGCTAATGATCTATTTGCTGTGCAATTTTTAATTCCTTGTTGTATACGGGAACAATTAGTTGTTACCCGTGTGCTCAAAACAGCAACAAAATGTTACAAAAACTGTTGCAAAATGTAAAAATAAGTAAGTAGACTCTTAATCATGAGCGCAGGATGTGTTTTAACGATGCATGGGATTTCATGTAAGGGAGGCATAACATTTAATCAGTTTAAAGAGTCATCTTGTCATCTTTCAGCAAATGAATAGCAAAGCACATAACATTTGAAGAGTTAGTGTTAAACCCTCGGAGCTCACTTAGTAAAGCTCACAGTGGAATGGCTGCAGATGTATGGTGCCGTGACAAAGGGGAAGGCTAAGAATTATTTATCCAGGAGCAGAATGGGGCAGGAGACTGAGCCCTGAGCTCTGGTGGGAGACACAGCTGGGTCTGCTGCTCAGTGGTCAGAGATGAGCTGACTGTTCTAGAAAAGCCTCCCCGGGTGAGGGGATGCCCAGTGCTCCCAGAAGGCCGAGCGAGGCGAGTCGCTGCCAGTGATGGCAGCGAGGGGCTGCTGTACGGACGCAGCCTGAGGAAGACCTGCTGCTGTTTCGCTGTTTCGTATGCAGAAAGTGTTCATGTCTCCGGCTCATCATGGTTACTATGGCTACAACCTACACACTTGCCTACATCCCTCTAAAATTAATCTGGAGGTGCAAAAATTGAAACAGAAATCAGAAAAGAATAACGAGATGATTCTGTTTCTGAAAGTCCGGAAGCAGGGAAATTTCCCTCTGAAAAAAACTTGTGTTCATCTGTATATCTTCCAAAGTCCAATGTCCTGTATCTATGGCAATAGCAACTTCAATAAAATTTTGATGAATCTGATAACTGTACCAGGTCTACTTAAATATATACAATTAAACTAAAATGATTCAATATCATGAAATACAATGATAGAATTAATAAGGAAATGTAGCAAAAATGTCTTATCTTAAGGTTTTAGAAACTCTTAGTTTTCATACTGTAGTATCACCATTGTTTTATGCATGCATGAATGAATGAACAAATATATTCATGTGCGTGTGTGTGTGTGTGTGTGTGTGTGTGTGTGTGTGTGTGTGTGTGCGTGCACCATGTGATGGACTGGTGTCCCGTCCAAGGTGTCACCCACCCCTAAGACCTATACTGCCTGGGACTGGTTCCAGTCTCTTTGAGACTCTGACCAACATAAGAAGCTGGAAAATGGGCAGTTTGTAGTTCAAGGGAGTCTGGACCTAAGTGGAACAAATGCAAGCTTTACCTGAAGCACAATTCAAACCTGAATATAAATCAGAGAAAGAATTATTTCCTCTGAAAATGAAATCAGACACAGCACAGTGTTGCAGTGCTTGGCACTGTTGCCTAACACCTTTGAGACCCGGGATCAACTCTCTGCCATGTTTCCGTATGTATCGAGTTTGCATGTTTTCCAAGTGCCATTGTAGAGTTTTCTCTGGGTTCCCTGATTTCCCCCTACAGTCAAAAACATGCTAGGGTTACTTAAAATTTCCAAATTGCCTGTACGTGTGAGTGTGCCCTGTGATTGGTTGGTGCTCCATCCCAGGTTTTTTCTTGCCTTTGGACTCGTATACCTATGGTGCAGAAAATGAATGAATAAGAGATCTCAGCAAGAATTTTTTTTTTTTTAAAAGAAACAATGAAGATGTTTTCTAGAGACTTTAAACTCCTACCCTGTACTGGTTAAGTGGATAGAGGATGGATGGATAGATCGAGACAGTGCTCAGTGCCAGGTAGCTTGCAGATCTATTTTGGCAGAAGCAAGATTATAAGGGAGAGGTCATCTGGTCATTTTGGCCGTCTTTCAGGTCCAGTAGGTATCAAAGTGGAAGTTAGTCCAGGGAACTACAAAGTCAGTCAGCCGAGGAAAGAAGAAAAATACACTGCTCAAAAAAATGAAAGGAACACTTTTTAATCAGAGTATAGCATCAAGTCAATTAAACTTCTGGGATATTGATCTGGTCAGTTAAGTAGCAGAAGGGCTTGTTAATCAGTTTCAGCTGCTTTGGTGTTAATGAAATTAACAACGTGTGCACTAGAGGGGCAACAATGAGATGACACCCAAAACAGGAATGGTTTAACAGGTA
>JAABNY020000037.1:1524580-1538662 GCA_015164015.2 Brevimyrus niger
CGGCCTCTCTACACTGCCTCAAGAGTGTGTGTGTGTGTGTGTGTGTGTGTGTGTGTGTGTGTGTGTGTGTGTGCACTGTGAAGGTTTGGCATCCTGTCCAAGGTGTTCCCCAGCCTTATGCCCCCCCCCACCCCCCTCTGCCTGCGATGGGCTGCATACATCATGTGACCCTGAGCAGGATACATAGTTAGAAGCTGGATGGATAATTACTGTCAAATTATGAATTTCACTGCATTTATTCTTAAGTACGACTTCATTTTAACATTAAAGTCTGTTTGCATTAGCTTCATATCTGGCTTTCCGGTCCATTATTTTTGCATGATTAACAACCATTTGCTTTTGTAGAACTTGGGAAAAGCATGAATATCAATACAAAACGAGCATTAAAAAAACACATTAAATATTCCAAGGTGTATGTTATCAAGTTTTGAAAACAAACAGTGGATTCAAGACAGCAGACATAACACCCATATAAATCCCGGAAAACCACGTCAGCAAAGCAATTAAGTATTAACTTTAGAAAGACAAATACAATGTGAAATGGCAGCAATGTGCAATGTACACGGATAATGTGCAAAGGTAACGATTTTCCCTGAAACACTAAGCTTTTCAATGTTAAGGGGGAATCCAGGTACTGATACATTCACCAAATACAGCTAATCTAACATTTATGCAATAAATGGGGCTAAAGTGCTATAATTATACTATATATTGGGGGACATCGCCCCTCAAAAATATAATTACGGCCTTGATAGCAAAACAAGCATATGCAGAGTCCTCAAAACATTACCATGCACACTTTAGAACTATTAAATTCTCCAATATGATCTATCCTGACTTTAACAAGTAAATGAAGTTCTATTATGTACATCATTCTTTTAAAGTCATATAACTCATGAAATCGATCATAATTTAAAATATAAGACAGAATTTGCTGTGCCTTTAGTTGTAAAGATAGCTAACGCCACCCTCCATGTTAAAAAAAAAAAAATTGTAGTCTTGTTATATTCTAACACATAAATATCAGAATACAGTGTTTATTTTAACAGGATTTATAAAATAGCTGCCTTGATGTCTATTTTCAGTCTTCAGTTTAAGTATTTATAAGTGATGGGATCAGATATAATCAGCGTCACCCGTGTCTCACAACTGTCATAACACATCATAACAGTCATACTGTAATACTGCACAACAAATAGACAGCTATCTCACCCTCTATAACAAGCTGTCAACCCCCAATACACTTGTTTGTGCTGACTGGTACAGCATATTTATGTCAGGAAAGTCCAACAAAGGTTTTAAAATTGGTATTTTACAGAAAATATAATGTATCCTGATAATTCAGCATGCAAAATTATAGAGAGGGCCAGATTGCTTATTTAATCCATAAATGTACTTTAAAAATCCCATTATCCGGTATTTTTATGCAATTCTAGCTAAGGTCTTTTTAGAAAGTAGACAAAGTAGTATAAATTGAAAATAAATAAATAAATCTGTATTTCATCCTGCAATCCTTTAATAGGCCTATATTATTTTGCCAGTAAGAGGCTATTTGTTCAAAGAAAAAGTTGTAACGCAAAAGAACTGCACACAGTGTATATAATGGATACCAATATTCAAATATAAAATGACTCAGACTAAATAAAATAATAATTAAATTATTCCATGTTTTGTAATTAAAGGCCAATGAACACATATTATCTAAAACCAGCCATAAGTGGTCTTCTCCTGTTTCTAAATAAATAAAAATAAACAGTACTGTGAGAAGATTAAAAATAATACATGACAAACATTAAATAAAAATATTTCAGCCTTCCTGAAACTGGCCACAAATAACATTAGCATTCTATTCTTATTGCTTAATTCAACTGTAACTTTGCAAACATCCATTGACTGCTCACTGTACATTTCAGCTAGTAAAGGTACTTTTCATGACTAGTTCATGTAAAACACAGCAGTGATTGAGAGCTATGTTGAGGGGAAAAAAATCAAGACACACTCACATACATAGACACACACACACGCACAAAACAAAAGATCGTGTACACACACACGAACTTAACACCAAAAATGCATACACTATGCATACGCAATGCTCCAAGTAAGTAAAAAGCTATAATTTCATTTTTTTGTGCAAATTCCAATAAGCACAAAAATAAGTGGTATTTGCATAACGAGAACTGCAGACAAAATGAGCGTCCACATCTGGCTGAGATCGAACATAACACATAAAATTAAAATGCATACATCTTTTAACAATGACTGGATTTTCATTGTAAGGTTCTCATAAATCACTAAATTAATTTTTATAGTATTAATTTAAAAAAAATGTAATTTCTAGTTTTCAGTGAACTATTTTTAGTCCTATAACTGCATAACCGAAATGTCCAACATGATACATTTGGTTCAGCTACCAATTTCGTTCTTATGTTTAAAGTAAAAGGCAGGTATAACACAATAATGAAGAACTAAATTTTTACTGTGAACTCTTTCATGCATCTATCATGTCCAGTGTATTGTTTTGCATTATGTGGAACTATAGATATTTAAGAATAAGGTTTAATAATAAAAATATTTATGGACACAATAATATTTTGAGGCTAATATACAAAATGATGGATTTCTATTTCTAAAGTCTTATTTGAACAAGTTTTTACTGCCAATTTAACTGTTGTTTTAAGTATTTAATGGATTTTTTTGTAAAAATTATTTTAAGTTCTTTTTTACGTTTAACTAGCTTAGAATTTGCATTCTGTACTGTATCATTTACTTAAGTTCTGTCTTTTGTGGACCATATGGCCATATCCTCATACAAAACAGTGTATATTCTCACTTATGGATATATCAGACTACATACAGACATTAAATCTATTCAAGCAATGTTTAATGAGGGATATGCAGGATCTATGTCAATTAAATGTTTTGAATATGTCTTCATCTGCGGTGATAAACCCCCCCAGGTAAACTGTATAGCAGAGCTAGTATTAAAAACACTCCATAGCATGATCAGAGTCACTCTACTAGTCTCTGCCTGGACTACATGACATATAGATGTAGATGTATAGATGTAGGTATATACATATAGATATCTAACAACTATGTGCATCCTCTGTGAAAAGTAAATTTAAATTACAGCATAGAGAAGGTGAAGTTTCTGTTGTTCCTGCACACTTAAGAAAATTAAGAAAAACATTTATACATTTTTTAAAAATCTGAAAGCAATTTGCAACAGCACCAAAATTCAGGGTTTTAACTACATTTTATTTTTTCATTTGGGACTAAAACAAATAAACTAACAATTAAGAAAGAATTTCAGAATTAATAGCATGAATGTGTTTCTCAAATATATAAAGCTATTCTGATCTCTACTCCTGTAATCATTCTATAATCAGTTAAGGACCCCAAGTGTTGTAGACTAACATTGCATTTAAATTTCATTTAGTTCCAACTCCTTAAGGTAAAAAAAATGCATAAAATTACCCTGAATTAAATTCTACCAGAATAATAATAAAAAAAATCAAAATACATTAAGGCAGATTAACGTATTTCGAGACTATTTACAATTACCATAAATCGATCAAATAAACGGGACTCTGTAGATAGCTAACTTGTTTTAAATCTTGTATGTCTGTACCTTTAGATCTGTAGAGAGGCAGACAATACCTTACATCCTTACCTTATATCCGAATAAGGTATCTCCAACCAGTCTGTGACCTCGTTCTTCAGACAAGAGGAACTGGTGTAGGGCATTCTGCCTAGCATGCCGCTTGGGTGCCAGGGCTCGGGCGCTGCTCCGTCCCGCGAAACCAGCCCACCTCGTCCGTATTCAAACGGATTGCAAGCAAAAGAATGACTTGGCCCGGTATTATACGTAGGTACACGAAGCCCAGAAGGTCCACACTGCGTACTGGCATTTTCGTTATACGTGTATTGGTCACCCCACGTTTCTCTGTCTTCGCTGTTCATTCCCTCTGACTTCACCTTGACACTATGCTGTAAGTAATCGAAACATCTCTCTTTTACGTTCGATCGTTGATCACTGGTAAATGCTGGTGAAGTTTTAAAAGTAAAATGAGAGGAGACGCCGCTGAGATCCGCCGATGGATCTACGTGACGGTAATGTGCCAAGTTTGCTGGCAACAGGTGGTCGAACTGACTGGAGACAGCGCTGGTACCATTCATACCCTCCTTGGAAGTCGGGCTTTCGGGCTCTGTAGTCAGGCTTAGCATTTTTCCATTTCCATTAGAATGGATAGAACTGAGATAGGGTAATGATGTCGCATCATTCTTCAGCTCGTTTAGAGGAACACCGCCTTCCGCGTAATTCTGAATGGATTGTCCATCGTGTGCCTCCGGCAGCGGGGCACTTGATCCAGCCACCGAACGGTCCATGAAAGGCACTTCAAACAAATAATGTTCTTGTCTTCGGTCATTTTCAAGAAAAGAAGCTTGACTGGGTCCCGGATCATTCATCTCATTTGAGTCCAAGTTCAGACCAAGAGACACAGAAACGGCTCTGAAAAGCTCCCTTGCTGTTTCTGAGATGGTTGTGCAAGCGGACTCAGAGCAACTGATCCCGACACAAGCGTCACTGTTGGGATTTATTTCAGCCCTATGCTGAGGCGCAGTTGGTGCACATGGTTTTTGTTCCGCGTTAGAGGAGTTTGAGTCAGAATAGACATCGGAGGCATTATTTTCTGCATTATCGGTGGAGTCGAGCGCTGAAAAATTATCTAATATGGTTTCTGCAAAGTTAACACGACTAGTTTCAGAATCGGGGTCTCTGAATATCCTAGCACTTTCAGTTTCCTTTACTTCGGTATCTGAATTATGAGACGCCCCATAACATAATCCTTTACCGGGTAACTCTTTGCTACTTTGGCGCATCTCCCAGAGGCGACTCTTCTGCAGGAAACTGTGCTTGGAATTTGGAAAGTCTAAGCTTTCCAAGATACGGCTGCTGCTCTGAAACGCTACTCGCACGTTATGGAAAACGCTTCGATAAGGTCCGCGGAAAATGGGATCTGTGGAGTCAGAAACTCCTCCTAATCCAACCGGAACCTCCATAGTACAGAGTCAGCGTTAATGTGGCACAGTGATAGGCCGTACACGGCAAGAAGAGTAACAGAACAAGACTGCTAATAACAGCTTTTGCCAGATTTATCAGTTTGTTTATTAATTTATTTGTATTTCTACGGTATTATGTTGAAATTGTGCCACTAGCGCGCAATCGGCAAACTATATTGACATAACGATGAAAACTGCGCAAAAGATTGACAGCTGTTTGTAAAAAACGCATATATTTAGCATAAGCTATGTTTTAATAAAACAATATAAATAATTTGCAAAGTATACTTAATAAACTTAAAGAATATAGAGATGTAAAGACAAAAGATATTTTACTCCATCAAAACACGTATATATTGAATTGAAAAATAATCCTGAAATTTAGAGCAAAACCAAGAATCGTTTCCCGGTGAAAAACAAAAATAAATTAAATTAGCTCAAGTGAATGCTTTTAAATCTACGTAAAGATTTTATAATCGTCGGTAAAATGTTAACGTTACATATACTATTTTAAATACATTTTACAACAATTAAGTCAGTTAGAAGACAGCATTATTTCTACTGTGTATTTGTCTACAGCGTAATAGTTGTTTACTTCTACATTTAAAGATGGCTAAGTACCAAAAACGAGCTCGATGTCTCTTCCTCATATCCTTCACATAACTCACCGCTATAAATCGTTGAATCGTCGATATATATATATTTTTTTTTTAGCAAAGTTTAAATAGTTTGTATTAAGTTTGCGAAAGAACAAGTCTCTGTAGTAAAGCCCGTCAGTGTTTTTCGCCGTCTGCCTGTGAGCATGGGATATAACCCCTGTGACTGGATATTACATTTCCTGGGACTGATCCAACGGGCTAAATCAGTCACGCCTAGGATAAATGTAGGTGATACGTTACATGTTCTCTTCATTAATAGATTTTAATTATTTATTTTTTATAGTCGCCTGCTTTTTTGTAATATTTTCTAATATCTTTCGGTGGTACTAGCTGAATTGCAATAACGCTGCACTTCGCTACATGATGTGTATATACCCTGCATAAAATATATATATATATGTGATCACAGCCAGATTCCATTAATGTACCAAGCATTACATGTATAAATATAAAATTAAAGAACTACAACAGTGATATTATTAAGACAATAGGCACAGCAATCCCCAGTTGAATTTCAATCAAATTTGGCAGGCAGTGTGCAGTGGTCTGTTTTTAGGGGTGTTATCTATTTTTATCACCAGGGTCCTCCAGTCAATCAACATTCTAAAACATTGAACTGGACATGTTTAATTGATTGTATACATTCTCTGTTTCATCCTGCAATGGATCATTAGGTACTTAAATGGCTTTAGCTGAATGCAGTTTAAAAGATTAATCAGCTAAAATATGTATAATTAGCTGACGCACTGCAAGCCAAGGCTGATAGCACTCTTTTTAACTGCAAGAGTGGCATAAACCAAAGATCTCTTTAAGAATTCGTCCACACAATTCTCAGTTATTCATCATGAAAGCAACCAAATACCAGTGGATTATGGGAATTGAAGAAGTCTTACTGAGAATCAGATGAAAGACTTGTGACAGTCCCTCAGTACAACATAAACATTGTAAAATCTTAAAAAAAGAAAGTGAATTTCAACAAAATCCTGTGTCAAAGAGAAACAAAAGGAATTGGTTAGCTCATGTTTAATTGTCCCATAAATGGGCATTTTTATACTTAATTTATTAAATTAAAATATGTATACACGTGTGTTTCTATATGCGCTCCGAGACTACTTAATACAACTAGTAAAAGGTAAGAATCCTTCTTGCCTACAGAACAGACAGGGATTTAGCAAGGTACAGGAAACTGTCCTTTGAGTTTGGTCCTTGGAAATTTTGCACTTGTAGCCTCTGTTTCTGTTAACAGTTAACATTTCTCATTAAGAGCCTTTGAACTGCAGTTGGTTGCATATTTTTTGTGCAGCACATCATTCTCTGTTATTCTATGCATTTTATTTCATGAAAGTATGAACTGTTTCTGATATGCTGGAACCATGACATTTGACACAAACACATTCAAAATTGCTTAGATCATAGAAATAGCTCATTCTAAGGCTATGTAGTGAGTTGCCATATGGTTCTCTGTTGAAGCAGACTGTCATAGTAGGTGGACCAAATTCAGTGGACAGTAAGTGTATATGTACAGTTTCTCCTTTGGGGCATATATGGCCCCAGAACTTTTCAGTCATTTTGTTTAACTTTTCACACCGTTTTCGAAATAACTTTTGGGCTAAGCTATACACAAAAATCAGCTAAACATACATTTTTATCAAAACATATTCTACACAAGTTCTCATCACCTAAAATACTAACAAAGAGCCATAAATAAAACACAATTTTGTTTTCAAAGCATTTGATTTTTTTTTTACACAAATCAGTGTTACATAAGACAATTACTCCTTTTTACTCTAGAGAATGTCCAATAGTACAGTATACATTACAGCAATGAATCAGAAGTGTTGCAATACACTTTAATGACTTTCATCTTTACAGTGTTTTTTAATGTGTTACAGTAATGAAAACAAAACTGCAGTAATTCTATTACTGTAATGATAATAATTAAAACAAATGTATTTTATACACACTAATATATTTACCGTATATAAAACAATGCTAGTCCATCCTCACTACTGGATTTGAACACATTGTTACAGTGCAGCATAGCACAGGCAGGGAACAGGTGATGGTCTAACACGCAATAACATTAACAATGACAGACTAGCATAGCGACTGGAAACAGGTACGTAAATACATGCAAATAACCAGGCTAATGAGAGGGGGGTGAAGAGCGCAAGACAATTAGCCACAGAGGGTGCAGAACAACTAGCAACAGATGAAACAATTAACAAGCACAGGGAAAACAGGCAACAGGTGGAGCAAATTTGCAATGATGAGCACAGAACAAAGAGACTGAACAGACATCAAACTGGGAGACATTATCTGACACTGGGGTTACAAACGTAGCAAACCACAGAATCAAAATGTATAAAACAAAGCCAGAAAAAATACAAGGAGGGCAAAGCAAGGGCAAGACAACTAAGACAGAAAATTAACACTAAGGAACAAAATCCAGTAATTAAACAAAGAGGTAACACTGGAAACCAGCATGGTTCAAGCCTGCAACCGACACACACTCAGTCTCTGAAACACACACTCAGCCCACTGAGCTATGCAGCGGTCCAGGGAGCAATGGAAGCACCTTAGGGGCTTAGATACACCAGGGCTGTAAGTCAAGAGACGGGGAGGAGGACAGGATGGCCAGCACCACCTGCTGGCCAAACAGGGATGAGACACAAAGGTTAGGGTTGGACTGGTGCTGACCCTGACACACCTGTATCATCCACATCACATCAAATGTCTTCTCTGGTGGTGCATTGAGAAAGTATCTTTTAGCATGCCTGAAAGAAACATCTAGGCAGCCAGCAGACTTGGCATCCAGGAAGGACATTTGGTCACATGTACGGAGGTCCTTTGCTTTCCACCACTATACAGAAAAACATCCTCAATTGGGTTTAGGAAGGGTGAGTATAGTGGCAGAAAAATGAGGAGATCCTACGATGTGCTACAAACCAATCTGTGACTGCAGCTGGGTGGGGATATGGTACTTTATCCTATACAACAAAGGTTGACAGATCTATTCTCACTCACCCTCTCTCTTCTCCTCTCTCACAAGGCTTCCATATTGGTTTTGTGTTGTATGGGCCAATGACTGGTTTATGTAATGTCCAGCCATCATTGCTACCGCACACATTTTGTTGTTAGCCCCTCTCTGGCCTGTTGCTCTGGTTCCAGTGACATTTCTTCCTTTCCTCCTTTCACCAAACATTTGTTGTCCTTTCCCTCTCCCTGCCACTCTTCTTCCTTAAACGTATTTTGCCTAATCCATGTTTTCAGGGAAAAATTTTCCAAGGATGTCGTCTTTTGTGTAGAAGATAATGAGATTGCAAAAACAACTGGGTAGGTATGGAGCTGAAAAGAAAATCAACTGCATTTTATTAATTTTATTTACTGCTTTTTACAGTTGCTAGCAAACATTTCTCCATACTAAAGTCACATTTTCAAAACTCCTCACAGAGTAAGCAAAACAGAAGTCAATGAGGACTAAACTGTGGATAATTTTTCATTACTGTGACTCAAAATGATCACAAAGTTATCGCATCTTACAAAACCCACGGATTCTTTTTTTCATTCAAACTTCACCACCAGTGCATTTACAGTCCATTTTGCACATGCTTACATTGGCTACTGTTTTCAAAACTATTAAAATATATATTAGAAACTGCATTACTACAATTTGCTACATTTCTACAGTGGAAATATTGAAATGTATTCTAAATCAAAACAAAACAAAAAACTACAATAGCATGATTTGTTTTCAATCTCATTCCCATCCATAACAATGAAAACATCTTTGGAATGATTTCCTTTGTAAACACAGGGTTGGAAAAGAGATGTTTCCAGAGGTAGATTAGTGGCAGCGAAATAAAGATTGCATAGTAGAGAAAAGAGAGGAAGAATTGTAATTGGAAAAAGACCCACAAATATCCCAGTCTAAAAAGTGTGTGTAGCATTATCCAACAATGGTTTGATGGTGCATGAATCAGTCATTGTCCTATACAATATACTGTAGTTCCTAGATGACCCTTATAGAAGACTTATGTCAGTAAACTAATAATGGCAGCTGAACCATGGTGTTTTGCTGTATAAACCATAAGAACTGTAAAAATGCTTAACATACGTGCAGTAAACATTACACACTGTAATGTAGAGCCTTGCAAAACTGAAACTGCTGTCAGACATGTGTAAGTATGCTTGATAAAAACAAATGGTCAGAGAAAGTGGAAAATGACAAATCATCATACTTACACAGGCATTTTGAAAATACGCATTTTGACTCTCATGCTTAAAACAATACAAATGGTATTTTCCATTTTATTGTCACTAAAAAATGTATTGCTTTTGAGATATGAGTTCACTGTTTTGAGTTACAGCCTTTTGCAGCATAACAATACAGTTATGCTATAAGCATAAACTGTTTTAAGACATGCTTTTATAGTGATGAAAATGTTAAGCATATTTTATGGATTGTGACAAAGCAATCAAGGACACCTGTAATGAGGATTATCCCAAAAATTATTTGTCTAACTTTCCGAAATAAATAGCGGGAAAATTGACATAAACATTACTGTTGTTCCTCCATCATGTCTTTTTTCAGGTACATTACTGTGTAACTGCAAACCCATCCTCTTTAATGTAGGACCATTTATGTTGTGTTGGCATAGTTACCAGTTTGCAGGTCAACCTCATTATTTATTACATTTTATTTGATGAATAGCATATTTAGTTTAATAATTACCACTGTGTAATTTTTTCTATTGATAAATAATGGCACTAGCAAGAGTCAGTAAAGAGTCTGTAAAGACTTTGAGACAAGCTGTCTTATGTCACAAGGAAAGAAGAGTCAGGGGACCTTAGGTACAGACAAGGGCCCAAGAAGTGGAGAAGAGGCTTTATTGAGGAACCTGAGGAAACACTACACCAAGGGGCCTTAAATGAGGGCTCGGCTTGTTTGGGGCAGTCATCCACCTGTGGTAGCCCACCCTTCTGCTCTACTTCTCTAACTTCTTCTGGGCTTTAAGCCTGGCCAGACTGGCTGTTCCACCCTAAGCCTGCAGTAACAGTATCATTAACCAGGCATGTCCCCTTAGCACTTCTTGAGGCCATAGATGAGGAAACCAATGGTGCTTTTCCACTGGCATACATGAACCGAGCCACACCAGAGTCATGCCAGAGTCATACCGCAAAGAGAGACTAATTATACCTCGGTTCAAGCTCGCTTTGGTTTTCCACTGCAGAAGGGTTAGGTCAGTAAAGGCGTTGCCGAGTTTGGAGAGCGACAGTGATGAAAAACCAAAAAGACGCTTATTTAATGTTCACCTGGGGTACGCCATGATTTGCTATGTCCCGATTTCCACTAGTATGTCTGTCAGCATTGCTGTCTAATGTTAGCATCAAACGCTAGCAGAATTAGCATTCACTTGTGTACATTTGCATTTTGAAACCTTTCCATGTAGTTGTTGTGTAGTACTTCTTTAAGTGAGTTTTTGAAAATTTTCAAGTCCCAAGTTATTATAAATACATCATGGCGTTTGATATTACTCATAATGAATAATATATAGAACATGCCTTTTTTTTCCTTCAGATAATCTATGCATAATGACACAGATCACCGGCACCTTTGTGCACTCTGACCGATCGAATGGTGGTGACACGGCTAGCTTGCTTTGGTCACGCTTTCCGAGCTTGCTAGTGAGCAGTGCCACGTCAGCGTGTACGCCTCAGGCGTAGCTCTGGTAATTTACAATGAGATACTGTCAGTTCACAGCACAGCTCAGGAATGGTTCTTGGTGGCAGTGGAAAAGCACCACAAGTTTACCGTCAGCCCATTTGGTGCTGATCATCATTTGCTGATGCATAGTGGCGGCCAGTGTGCAAAACACCCATCAATATTTGGGTACTCTTCAGAATGATACTGCTACTCAACCATTTGACATATGAAGTGAGTTTTGTGATTTTCACAACCTTTACTTTGGGGGAAAAGATGTATAAATTGGGTACAGGTAGAAGGTGCACAATACAACTACTCTTAAGTCAGTTGAGTGTTTTGGCTAGTCCTGTTCCTGTTACAAGATGTATGTCATGGAGGTAGTTGCATCTGCCATATTTATTTTTTTTAACCTTTACAATACAAAAGTATTTGCATACTGTGTTTCTTTATGTTTTAAAGGTCTTTTTTGACCTGCAGGCCAGCAGAGTGTAAATTTGATCCTTCAAAAGGGACTAAACCCAGAATGTGAAACATATTATATTGAACCCGCTTACCTTCTAGGGTGCTTTGTACATATTATAATGGACTGGGATACTGTAAAAGGTGCTTTGTACATTTAGTATTCAGTTTTGATTATATTTTCCAAAGGCAAGATGAGGGACATCGGAGGGGCACAGTAGATTCAGGGGGCCCAGCATTTGACATGGGTCTTTGATTTTGTCAGGGGGTCCAGAATATCTAGATACACCCCTGGGGAGCACTACAAAAATGTAACTTTGGGTGCTATCTATTGATATCAAATTCCCAATTATATATGCATTTTACAGATTCCCTCATTTAGAGGTATCAAGAATAAAGGGGGGGGGGGGTGGCAAAATGACAAAAATAGAATATTGTGTATATAATTATCTATAAATCTGTTATTATGGGCAGCTGCCTTATGCAAGTCATTAGGCCTGATGATTGCTCCGACAGGAATATGAGACACCCATGATTTCCTTACGAGAAAACCGAAATAATAACGTTTCATTTATTAAACATCATTTAGGCTAGCATCTCTGGGGTCAAATTGTATACTATTGACAGTGCTCGTGAGTTTGTCAGGCAATGTTATTCCAGGTTACATCACAACAACCCAGTGAGAAAACTTGTGTACTGTACCTGCTAATGCAAGTACAGTGCAATGCAATGCTGTACCGCGCTTCCTCGTCTCACTCTATACATGAATATAGATGGCGATAAAGTTCCCTCTGACTTTGACTGAATTTGAATTGCTGAAGATGCGTTTCAGATATTTAAAGACGTCAGGTGGAACATTACAATGCAGCCCTCAGAAGGTCGAGGCATTCTGCCATGTGTGATGGACATAAATGTCTATTGGACATAAATGAGGACACATTAGGGGACTTTAGAAGGCGTGATGCTGAACTGCATGTGCCGATGCCGACAAAGGAGTGTAGGGCAGCAGCGGGGCGGGCAAGGAGGGGTCAGCGGGCAGAAGAGCTGAGTCATCTGTAGCCGGGTAAGCGATCTAAAGTGTGAGATTCAGAATAACAACAGCCCTGTTGCCTTTTATTTGAACATTTTAAGAACTGTAGGTTGTGTTTTGTTTGAACAAAGACAGCACTTTTATTTATATTTTGTGATCTGCGGACCAAAAAATAAAATTAAAAAACACACAAGCAAAATTAGTCTCTGTTCCCAGCTGCTGGCCTCATTCAGCACTGAGCGTCTGCTTTCCCCCTCTTCTGACATCATTATAGCGCTTTCGGCACCGCGTGGATGATCTGCTGATGCTATAAAGCGAGGACACACTCACTGCCACCGCATCCCATGCCTGCTTCACCTTGAAAGGCTTAGGTGGATCATTGGTGCTCCTGTATCATGCGCTCACGCCTTTTCCACCTCGCTCACGAGCACGTCCGTTTCCTCGGGCGAAAAGCGAGCTGGCTTGCCGGGCAAACACACTAGTTTAATACCAGATCCACCATAGAGTACGTGCTGCTGCCTTTTAAAAGTGAGGTGACGTACCCATTCCAATTGCTTCATTGCTTGTCGAGCCCAAAGCACACCACTGAATAATTAAGAGATTTGGGACAACTGTTTTGCACCTCATGTTGGCGTAAAGTCCGTTTTGTCCGCTGTCAAAATGGCGTAATGGATTTGGACACGGCCATAAATGTTAGTTGCGCTTTGCCTTAGAACGTCAAAATAGAGCCCTGTATGTAACCATACACAACTCACTAAATGCACTTCAAACATTGCATGATGTAGTTACACACCCGCTCTTGCACGGTAAATGGGTCCTACACAATTTACAATATTAGACACACAAACAAGACAGAGTATATGCAAACACCTACACTGAACAATTTAAAAGTACCGGGCTCAAATTCTGACTTGACAATAACCCAGTACAGGGTCTAAGTTAACAGACTGTGTGATGCCCCCAGCCGACGCCAGAACTGTCTTTGAAAGGAGAGCAGCGGCCAAACTAAATCCCTCATCCCAGCACTATACTAAGCTGCAAGAGGTAATCATTCCTCCCTCCTCACTGTAGAACAAAGTCCGTGCCGCCCTCCCCCGCGCCTCCTTGTCCCTAGCTGTCCTCATTCTGGTCTCGCCCCGCTCCCCCCCCCCCCCTCCCCC
>JAABNY020000037.1:1538762-1554452 GCA_015164015.2 Brevimyrus niger
CTGCCTCGTGCCCGTTGCTTCCGGGATAGGCTCCGGACCCCCCGCGACCCAGTAGGATAAGCGGTTTGGAAAATGGACGGATGGATGGATGTTACAGGCAGTTTGTTACAGACAATGTGTTATTGCCATTAAGCTTTCTGACAATGTTGCTGACAGTATTATAATAAATTCTCTGCTGAGAGGAAAGATGCCACCACCTTTTATAACTTGGTATGGTTTAGGTATTATCTGTCAGAGGCTTTAAACAAACATACAACTGTTTGTCCAAAATTCAGTTTCAATTTCTTTACTCTAATACAAAGTTAAATGCAGGAAAAAACACTTAAGAGCTTAGGGCCCAGTTTAGACCCAGCCACCCACCCTGAAAAGTAATGGCACCTCCCTACCAAATTAACCCCTCTATATTGACTATGCACAACTCGCTAAATACCCTTCAAACATTAGATACTGTAGCACAACACGGGATAAATGGGAATGTAGCCCTGTGCCCTGGGTTCTACAGTGTATGATCATAGACAATGTACAATATTAGACACACAAATAAGACAGTCTATACACAGACACCAGCAATAAACAATTGAAAATTACTGAGATCATGCTCTGACTTGACAATAACCCACTACAGGGTCTAAGTTAACAGACTGTATGATGCCCCCAGCTGACGCCAGAACTGTCTTTGAAAGGAAAGCAGAGGCCAAACTAAATCCCTCATCCCGGCACTATGCTAAGCTGCAAGAGGTAATCATTCCTCCCTCCTCACTGTGGAACAAAGCCCCCCCCCGCCTTCATCGCAGCTCTACAAAGCTGTGAACGGCAACCACCCATCCCACCAGGAGCCAGAGTGTCCAGGTTCGAACAGCTCCCTCTCTCAGTGACACCAGCTCCATTTTTCAGTTCTCCATCTCCCATCACATAGAGTGAATTACTGGTGTAGCTCATTAGTCACATGTCTAGTAGCTCAATCAACCAATCCTCCCATAGCATCTAAATACATAATGATCTTTCTATTCAAATCTAGGATCACATTTTACACTCTAGACTCTAACACAGCAGAGTATTGCTGCATTAAGTGTGCACACGTTTGTGAATTGTCACCCCTACCATGATAATATTGCCGGTGATTGCCCAAATTATTGTTCCGTTCTCTTCTTAGAGGTTGCCTGTCTAAGGCATGCCCACCTGAGTTTATTTTGTTTTTAAATCACTATATATTCTTTGCTCGACATTTGTATTCTATGTACATCCAACTATTTATTCATAAAATGCTTAGTTGATATTTTTCTGCTTCCCATCTGGGGCCATCTGGACTTGAGTAAACTGATCATCAGCTGGACTCAGACAGCTGGTATGCAAACAATGTCTAGAGAGTAGAGCCAGGTACTGGCAAGATCCAGCATCCTGACCCAACTCTCTGCAGGTTGTTCCATTTCATTCCATTATGGCAACTTAATTACTTATTTACCAAATTGTTGCCCCTTATCTCCTGGGCTACTTGATTGAATCCCCCCCCCCCCATGTGCATGTGGGATTTGTATGTTCTCTGTGTGTTGCATGGGTTTCCTCTGGGTATTCTATGTCATACTTCCCATAATGTGTGTGCACACATGTGTGTGTGTGTGTGCTCTGTGGTGGGTGTAGCCCCACCTTTGCCGCTTTAATGCTTTCATGTAGATCACCTGTAAAGCTATGTGAAATATAAAGTGGTTCATGTATAATAAATGTGTAAGTCGGATTTTTTTTTCTCCCCTACTAAATATAACAGTATTTCAAAATCCAATAAATACGTGAAATACACCCTTTGACTAAGATCTAAAATCCAGCGGCACACAATGTACAGTATTGTCCTAGGACTTCAGCTGTAGCCCTGTGATCAATCACATTTCAACCACGTCTTATTTTTTGTTGAAGCTGAAGTCTGTTTCGTCCATAAAAGGCTAAATATAATACCTCCAAATTGCTTAGACCATTAAAGCACTGGGGCGTGGTGAAAAGATGATTGACAGTGCAGCTCCCAGGAAAGGCGGGTTTTATTTTAACGCCAGAGGGAAAACCAGAAAACAAAGGAACCATGAGGGGTCAAAAACAAAGCAGGAAGAAAAACCAAACCACTAACTAACTGGGTTAACTAAATTGACAAGGAGCATATGCAGATAACACATGGCAAACAACATGCCATAGAGACCAAAAACTATATACACAACAACTGACTCAAATCACACTCAATAACCAACCGGAGAGACAACCAAGCATGGACAGGCACTTATACACTCAGATGACTGGATGCAAAGAGAGACAGGTGGGGGCAGTTAATCACTACAGACTGGGAACACTAAAAGGGTGAGGGAAATAAAGTGGGTGGGGCAATCAACAGATACCAAAAGGCTCAAAAACCAGGGAAGCCCGGAAACAAGGGTACCAAACCCACATTACAAACATGGATTACAGAGAAAAACAAGGGGCCGTGCAGAAATACAACGTTATGAAAGCATGAACCATAATGTAAAAATTTAAAACATGGTTGAGTTCAACCTTGAACCCAAGGCAAACAGGAAGGTTCGATGATGCAGGTGCCAGCTCAGCCCATTACAGCACGAGACGGAAGTAGGAGTAGGATGATCAGCAACACCTGCTGGCCAAACAGGGAACTGATACACATACACACTCGTACATACATATACACTACATACATAGATACATACATGCATAGATACATTCATTTCTATTGAGAAAACCCTAATCACAACAATGACGACCTTATCCCCTACCCAGCCCTATCCTTAATCATAAGTAATCAAACAAGATTTTTAGTTTTTTGATTGCAGTCACAGATTTCTATAAAATTGAATTCCCTCTCGTGGGGACTGCAAAAATGGCCCCCATATCATCAATATAACAGGATTTTTCAAATGTCCCCGCAATGTCATGTATATTTGACACACAGACACACATACACACCAAAGAGCCAAGACATTATCACCACCCATACATGGTTGACTATCAGTTTTAGGGTATATTACACAATATGCTAACATTATGCTGCTAGTCGACAAGTTGAATGCAGAAGAAATGGGAAGGGATCAAGATTTGAATGATGTTGACAAGAGCCAAATCGTTATGATGAGATGATTGGAATGAGAAAGCTTGTGGGATGCTTACAGGTAACCGTGGTGTGGTGAGTGCCTACTGAGAGTGGTCTGTAACAATACTTTATGTAATAACACCGTATTATGTAATAACTCAAGGAAATGTAATACACTTTCAGACTACCTTATAGTTTATCATCATTATATTCATCATTCAATTTGTTACAATCCTTCGAGCTATTGCATATTGTGGCATTATTTCATAATGCATCGTTATGGTCCTCAAAGGACAGATAAACCATGAACTGCTGGCAGGAGGTTGGGTGGTCCACAGCCATGTAGCTCATACAAAACTGAGCTCCAGGGGCAATTTGGGGGGGGGGGGAAGATGCCCCCAGGACAACATGCATGCCCCAACCCACATGCCCCCCACCTAAATACATATGCTACTTGAGTCTGAAATAAATATTGTATTATTATTACTGTTACTATTATTATTATTTACATTTTATTATGTGTGCTATGATTTTGTGTGCTGGGAACAGACATAAAACACACATAATCTAAATCTTGATGGACTCTTAGCATGGGTGGACTGGGCATGGGTGGCTTCAATTGGTGAAAAGTGGTGTTAACAACAGAAAAAACATAATCGAGTGTGTTTCCACAAAACATTGTAAAACATTCTAAACAAGAAATCAGAGTAAGTTACATATTTGTAAAAACTGTCAAATGTGACAGTAAAGCATTGCATAAATAGCTTATCGGTTGTAAAAGTTGTGTTTTGCTTCTTAATGCTGGCAATTCAGCGTAAGTAATACTTGGAGGACATTAAGGTCAAATGCATCTGGCTACTGGAAACTAGCCCCAGTCTGGTCGCGCCAGTTGAAATGGTCTTGAGCCGCCATTGCAGGACTCCATGCACGTGTGCAGAGAGGCAGAATTTCAATTCCTGGTCTTGTGGGGCATCCAATTATGTGAGGCATAACACTAGTGATCATCATTAAGATTATGTGCCAGTTGTCTAATTTGTGTCTTTTTTTTCCTTTGACCGCTCGCTCAGTAGGTCCTCACCATGGTTGACTGGGTACCAAGGGTTTTCCCAAGATGCACTCAGCTGAGTGTGTGACTCTCTAAACCACAGTGTGGCCTTATGTTGAACTGTTTCCAAATCAAGCAGTGACATGACCTGCTTATATGCTTTCTACAGCCCCTTAGTAAAGGGATTCAAGGGCACCTTTTGACACTCCGAATTTCTTCCGTTGTCTGACGTAATCGAGGTGTTGCTTTACTCATTACAGTATCGGTGTGTGGTCCACATTATTAGTTTTCTGCACTGCTAAAAGCACTAAACATCATTCTTGGAACAAACCTACCATTTGTCAAAACTCATTTATTGAATCAATCACTCATTTGGCGAAACTTTAAACTGTGCTCACCCAGTATGACACATTTTACAGTCGCCCTTTTTGCAAAACTCTGAACACAGTCTCATTCGTCAAAATGCTTTTTGCACCACAGTGAACTTTGATGGAAAATAGAAAGCGCAGGTCAGTTAATCACAGCCAACACATAGTAGTCATCATTTAAACACAGACTCAGAACTGTTCACTTGTTTCTAAATATGAGTATTAGTCTAGTAGTGACTAGGACATACTGTATAGTATGTGTTGGCTGAGAGTGCATGTGCCATAGTTCAGTTGAATTTCTACAAAAGACAAAATTAATAGTATTTTTACTGTACAGCTGTAAATATAAACATGATTACCGTGTGTACAGTACATATTGATTTTCCTGCCTGAATGTTCCAATAACTTATAACACACATGATGTTGACATGTTTGGCTGCACCCTTAGGCCAGCCTCACCCACAGAGAGACCATGATCAATCACGTGGTCTACAATAGTGACTGTAATTTCATGGTTGACCACTGTTACCTGTATTCTTTGTCCTTGTCTGCCTCTTCCACTTCCCCTCACACTTCCTCTCTGGCCTCGTTCCATTCTGTCTTGTTCCATTTTGTGTTTAGAATGAAACGGCACCTTTTATACTGTTTTGAGTTGTTTAAAGTTTGATTTGCTGGAAATGCTTAAGCTTTTGCAAGTTTGGCCCAATTGGAAGGGGGCATTGGCTGATGCTGCCATTTAGCAGTGATTAGCTTGATGAGATGCTCCCATATGACTTTGTTGTTACTGATGGTCACTGTGACTAGAGTCCTTTAGCAATGGAAACGATGTACAAGCAATGTCAAGGTGTTTGCTGTTACTCTCATACACATTTGGAACTGACAACACACACTAATGGCCTGGTCGAAGTAATTAAGCACCTGAGAAAAACTGTAGAACCATACCTTGGCTGTAGCTTAACCACTATAAATCTTAAGAAGCTTGTAGCTTCCAAAGCTACTGTTTAAAAGTAGTTTCCCCAACACTGATTATTTTAAAGAATGGTCTTTCTTATTTCTCTCAAAACTGTAAAACTGTACTGCATAAAGCATAAATCAATGCATTGTAAAACTAGCGGATTTGTTTTGCACGTCACAGTATGTAACAGTTCACTGTATAGGTCTGCTATAATTTTTCTTGAACAGTAACAATGTTTACCCGAGTGCACATTTCAGCAAAAGGACCAAAAGAATGAGCTTCCCAGAGTTATCAGGGTGCTCACAGGTGCACAAAAATGCTCCTACCCATTGCAATTTTTACAGTGGAAGGAATGACGACATTTGAAATAATGTAATACAATGCTACCTTGGAACCCAAACTTAATTTGTTCCAGAAGGCTGGTCAAGTTGCGATTTAGTCGAGGTCCAAGTTGAATTTCCCCATAAGAAATAATGTAAATGAATTTAATCCATTCCAACCCCCAAATGACTGGCATTTTAAACTTATCTACCTACCTAACTAATAATAAAAAGCATTATCAATCAAGATAAAACAAATACACACGTGAAAAAGTACACAATCGAAAGCATTAAACAAGAAATAAATGACAATCCCATATTCCAAAGCGAGAGCAGACACGTGCGCCACCTTCAAGTCCCGCTAAAATTTCTTTTTTTAAATTATACAGTAACTCTCATTACTTTCCTACTTGGTTTGTTGCTATCACTGCTCACTTTCTTACGGGCCATTATTACTGTATCACTAAATGTACTTTAGGTAAACACCAAACACAGCTTTTTCACAGCAAACTCGTCAAGAGGTACTACAAGATTGAGAGCAGTTCATAGGCATAAGCATCACAATAGCTCCATTTGCCTTTCTTTAAGACGTGTCCCAATCTTTACAAGTTTTAGCAGGTCTGTTTTGTTTTGTCATGTTCTGAGTTTTCCGTCGAGTCGCAGCTGTATTTTTTTCTACCAACTCATTCGAGGACCAAATTGTTAGAGCTGAACACAGAAGTCGGGTTCCTAAAGCGTGAGACATGCTGTGATCAGTGGCCGGGTGAAGGGTTGGGAGGTGGGCATTGGCAGTTGGTGGGCAAGGTGATAATCATAGTAACTGATCCAGGAGAAGGCTGGGCGATCAGCAATGGCAGAAAGCCGGGCCCATCAGAAGCATGGAATCTGAGGCAAAAGACAGGTACAGAGGCAGGAAGATAAATGTACAGGGAAAGCACTCAGTTTCAGGAATAATCACAAAGATCTCGCATCTAGTCGGCATGTCAGACAGACAGAAAAAGTGGAAACAAATTGGGAAGAAAGGACACAACTGCGAGGGGAGACGTTTCAAAGATCCATCTGAGCAATTACAGTAAGATGCTTGCTAAACAGGGCTACCCCAAGTAGGAGGGTCTTATCAGCTGGATCCGCTGAAGAGGTATGGCAACAGTGACGTGGGCGAGGTCTCCCTGGACTGATCCATGACAAAAAGGGGGTTACAATGATTTTTCTTTTTTATAAAAATTTTTTTTTGAAACTTTTGTATTAACGGTACCTCTGGTCACGTGGAGGTCCTTAGGATGACAGAATTAGTACACTACTGCTTCTGGTGGGCTTCCCTAGAGCAGAATATTGCAGGCTACATTTCATCGTGCTCTGTGTGTGCCCACACCAAGGTTCCATGGACTCTCCCCACTGGTCAGCCTCAGATTCTCCTGGTACCCCAGTGCCCACAGTTACACATTCCCATGAACTTCATTACCCAAGGATGCACTGTGATCCCGGTGCTCTTAGACTCGATCTCGAAAATGTGTCGCCTGATGCCCTTCCCAAAGTTGGCTACATATCCCGCTGTTCTGTCTATGTTTGACCCAAATGTGACCACTCCTCCAATCAGGACACTGCTCTGGGCTACCCGGCCTGCCTTGTCTCACCTGCTGTCCTTTGGGAGACTCCAAGGACTGTATCTATGGACCCCACTGAGTCCTGCATGTCCCCAGGTGCCCTGGCTGTTCCCTGCTCGCCTGAGGTCCTTTGGCACTTATTGTCCCTGCGGCACCGAGAGCTCCTACCTCATCTCCTGCCATCCCGTGAGTTCTCACCTCATCTACCAGCATCCCATTGTCTCCCCCCTCGTCTCATGGTGTCCTGCCGGCACCTGCCTCATCTCCAGTCGTCACCTTGGCAGCCTCCTGGCAGCCTACTGGCTCCCCACCAGCAGTCTACTCATTACCTGCAGGTCACTGCCAGGCTAATACCTGACTCCCTGGTCACCTTGAGGCTGGCGCCTGACTTCCCGGGGGCCACCAGGCTAGGTTGGGTTGATCCAGAGCATGCCACGCCGAAGGACTTAGAGTGGGACCTTCAGGGCTTTGCCTGCCTTGAGCTCCATACTGACTTGGTTCCTATGTCCAGGTGTAGTTAATGGTGTCAGCTGGGAGCCAAGGGATGGGTTGGCCGAGTCGCCATCTCCAGGAGGAGGAGACGGAGACACACTACAAGAAACCAGACATTGTCCGACTGAGCCACTCTCCTGCCAAGGCGAATGAGAGAGGACCCATGGCATACCCCTGCTCCGGCCCTGCCGTCCCTTCGGTAAAGTCCTGCTCCCGCCCTGCTATCCCTTTGGTATAGTCCTGCTCCCGCCCTGCCGTCCCTTTGATACAGTCCTGCTCCCGCCCTGCCGTCCCTTCGGTACAGTCCTGCTCCCGCCCTGCCATCCCTTCGGTACAGTCCTGCTCCCGCCCTGCTATCCCTTTGGTATAGTCCTGCTCCCGCCCTGCCGTCCCTTCGGTACAGTCCTGCTCCCGCCCTGCCGTCCCTTTGGTACACTTCTGTTCCGGCCCTGCTATCCCCTCGGTACAGTCCTGCTCCGACCCTGCTGTCCCCTCGCTACACTACTACTTCGGGAACGTCTGCATCCCACAGCCATTGCCCAACTCCCCAGGGTCCAGAAGACTTCCTAGATGATCCTCGTTTCCTCTGGTTGTGCCTTGGTCCCTGTCCCGTTACCCTAACCTGTATTTGTTTTGCCCTGGCCTCTGTCCCCTAATGCTCCTTCCGCCCTGTCCTAGAGTGTGTCTTGATGGTTGTCCCTCCTCTTGCCCTTCTGGTCCTTCTTACTACCCCTGCCTTTTCAATGTCCTTAGTTCAGCTGTACTGTATATCCAGTCTGGTGGATGTGTCCCTCATGTTTTGCCAGGTATCTGCTCTATGTGGTCAGTTCCCATGCAGTCCTGTGTTCCCTATCATTGCTATCAATCCTCTGGCTGCCTGTGCCCTTCCCTATACTAGTCTTCCTGTTTTGACCCCTCGTGGTCCAGTTTGTTTCCCTGCTCTTGTTTTGTTCAATAAACCCTGTTTCTTTTCCTGACACCTGCTGTCGAATCCTTTGGTTTTTTATTCATGAAAAAAGAATAAAAGTTTCTTTCTTTCTTACTTTCTTTCTTATTTTGGTTTCAGGAAAGTGCTGGATATTTTATCCATTCCAGGCAATAATTTCAAATGGAGTCTGTATGCAAGCCAGAGTATACCATAATCATTGCCAGTATCTCTGACAAAAACGTAATACAATATGGCCATGCTATAATTTCTTCTAAAAATTATTTATGACTGGTAGATTTGTGTTACGTGCGTTACCTTCATCCACAGAAAAACTTATTTCATTGACAGGCTTAGGTTTTCTTTAATACTAAAACAATCTTTAGCCTGTCTGGGGAGCATTTATGTATATGGTTTATAATAAGGTTCTTATTGTCAAGAAAAAATCAGCAATGAAGAATTAAATATATGCTTTGTATTCAGAGCATAAACATAGGCTCTGATCTACAGTCTCATACAATCCACATGGATACTCATTTTTAAACTATGTTACCTGGTTGCCAGAAAACAAATTTTAACATCTGTGAATTTTACGTACTCACATAAATTCTCTATGAGTTTCCAGAAGAATATATAACTGTGTTAAGCTGAGTAAAGATCAGTAATGGTAAAGTTCTGTATGGCTTCTTTAAGCTTCAGCAAGACATTTGATATTTAACAGATTTATGCTTCAAGTAAGAATAACTTCCCTTTTATTCAGACAGATCTAGCTGCAGGCTTCATGTAGCAGCTACATAAACCATGGAATCTAGACCCAGAAATATAATTTATCTCTAGAATGTATTGTAGAATGTACAGCACTTATATTTACAGTGAATGGTGATGCAAGCCAAGAGGTGTGTCACCATCCCTTATTGATATAGCTTTTTTTGGCCGTCACATTTTTCACAGTCACTCCTATTAAGTGCCCACTGATTAAGGGTGATATGGCAAAAAATGTGTGTAGTTTTTACCAGGGGCATCGGAGGGGCATGGATACCCTGGCAGTTTCAGAGGCCCATGAAAATGAAAAATGATCATTTATATGGTATGGAAAATTTATACCTCTGCTATGGAAATTTTACCATATGTTTGACCCTCCAAACAGTGTCCAACCCCCTCCATATATTCGCTACCCACGGCCTCAGTCAGGTACGCCTCTCACTCAATTGTACAAGATGTAAAAGAATGTTTGTCTGTTTTGATGTTGCATCAGCATATCTTACCTCTGTGTTGTCCAGCCAAGATGGTTTCTGGTTTTTTCACTAGGGTGGGACGGGTGGTTTAGGTTCTTCTTGGCATGCGGGGTTCTGCTAGGCTGATGGCTAGGGCTAGGGTCTGCTAGGGTTGGCTCTGTATACCATGACATTAACAGATGATCCTTCCTAAAAACAAAGTCTCGGTTATCCGTATGGCTAATGGAAGTGTGGACTTGATGTTACATGACTGATATAAACTTCTTAAATGCTGTACAATAGAACTCAGGTCTACTATCATTTATCAGTTTTTGTAAAGCAAGCACAGTGCAGCTATTCTCAATTGCTTAAATGCATTTTCTGAAATGCTAAAATCTTTCTGTAAGTACTTTTCCTAAGTCAGTAAAAGCAGTTATTCAATTCAATTTTATTTGTATAGCTCGTTTTCACAACATTACATTGTCTCAAAGTCATTTACAGCATCCCCACCCAAATCCCCCAGCAAGTCAGAGGTGACAGTGGCAAGGATCCAGACTCAGAGGGGGAGCCCATCCTCCAGGGGCTGGCAGGGAAAGTCTATTGATCAAGATGGCAAAGTTCCAGTTCACATTTTCCCAGTCTTAACATTTGAGTCACAAAGCGGGGGGCAGGGAGGTGATGACGGGCGAGTGCTGAAGCTGCTTCAGATAGCAGGGCGGACAGTGTTACAGTACCAGGCGGTTCAGGAGAGATGTCACAGGTAGAGGGGCGGGCAGGCCAGAAGGACGTCACAGGCAGAAGGGCGGGCAGGCCGGAAGGGCGTAACAGGCAGGAGGGCGGGCAGGTCGGAAGGGCGTAACAGGCAGGAGGGCGGGCAGGTCGGAAGGGCGTAACAGGCAGGAGGGTGAGCAGGCCGGAAGGACGTCACAGGCAGAAGGGCGGGCAGGTCGGAAGGGCGTAACAGGCAGGAGGGCGGGCAGGTCGGAAGGGCGTAACAGGCAGGAGGGTGAGCAGGCTGGAAGGGCATAACAAGCAGGAGGGTGAGCAGGCCGGAAGGACGTCACAGGTAGAAGGGCGGGCAGACCGGAAGGGCATTACAGGTAGTGGAGACGTCGCAGGCTGCAGGGTAGGCAGGCTACCTCAAAAATATGGGCAGCACATCCCAGGTGGAGTAGGTGATTTAAACCCCCCCACCCCTTTCCCCTGAGAAATCCAAGAGATGAGATGAGCTGTGTTGATCAGCCCAGTGGTGGGAAGGTGGTGGATTATACCATCCTGTGATATGGCAGCATACTGTATATATGGCTCTGTTACCATCATGCTGCCCAGACACATGCGCTGTGACTGGATGGCCTATTATCAGGGCTGAACTGGGATTACATATCAGCCCCAGACTATGGGGTCCCCATCACTTTTACCAAGCGATACAGTACATTTTGCTGACAGGGTTAGGGGTGGGGGGGAGATGGTTTTGGGTCCCCCACATACAGGGAAAGTGCCCAGTATGCCCAACGGCCAGTCCAGCCCTGCACTTTATATTCCTACCAGGCCACCTGACTTTGTTTACTTTGCATTCTACTTCATCTTCACACACAAATCTCATTTCAGCGTCACTCGCCTTCAGCTCCATCACCCTCTGCAAAGCAAACATCAGCAAATTACAATACATTTTACTTCAAATTACATAGGATCCTGAAATAGCGTAACACGCCACTCAAAGAAAAGATTCCAAAATGCAAATATATACATACTGTTGCATGGTCTCAAATTATGTTGACATATTACTCACTATTGTACCTGTACATGTAAGAACCTTTACTCCTTCAACTTCTATGGTAAAGAGATGATATTCCGAAAGAGTAACATTGTAAGCAGTACCCTGGATTTCAAGTCTAATCACATTGTTGGCCCTCACCATGTTGACATCTGCTAACTCTTGTTCTGGTGTAAATAATTGGCTTCTGTCATGAGGGTGGGGAAATGATACAATCCTAAAATGTGAATTCAACAGTACAAGTGACAAATGACCAGGTTTACAGAGAAACAATAAAATATACAATTAATATGCCCCTGATTTCATTTGATATGTTCAGTCTCTTTTGCCTCCTCCTGTCTCCTCCGTATCCTTCCCCCCCCCCCCACCATGCACTCGTATACCTCTCGCTCTAATATTTGCTTCTTGCATCATTTTTTTCCTGCTGAAACACCCTGGAGGACACCTTGTGAAGGTTTATTAATTAGTAATTGGTCACAATTGGTCATTACTTGCACATGTAGAATGGGTTAGTGAAAATAGTAAAAAATGAAACAATGCTTTGGCCAATAACATTAATGTGGAGTTTTGAAGTTCTGTTATGGGGATGAGGTTAGTGTGTTGAGAAAAACTGTAAATAGTTCTGACATGAGAGAGTGATGGGGGCATGGTTGGTGTATGTATGGCTGTGG
This sequence comes from Brevimyrus niger, assembly GCA_015164015.2. Classification (NCBI taxonomy): domain Eukaryota; kingdom Metazoa; phylum Chordata; class Actinopteri; order Osteoglossiformes; family Mormyridae; genus Brevimyrus; species Brevimyrus niger. Next base: position 1,551,210 of record JAABNY020000037.1, read on the forward strand.
TTGGGCTGTGATGAATGAGGGGGGGGGGGTGTATAAATTTGCATGACAAATTCCAATTTGTCTCTTCAGACTGCTCCCCATATTGAAAGTAAGTGGTTCTCCTGTCAGATAATTTATAGCAAAGATTCCCAACCAGGGCTCCACAGCCTTCTAAGAAGTGTCAGAGAACTAAGAAGGGGCCTTCATGGGAGTTAACAGTCTGAAAACTAGCAGCTCAAATTACAGAATTTATTGTATCAATCTGTTTTTAACATTTTTCCCAAAAAGATTGTGCCCGGCATACCACATTAGATTGTGCCCGGCATACCACATACCCGGAGCTTTTATTTGTCTCGAATAAGGTAGCTAGGCTACTGCAAGTACATCCTTGGCTACTTCACATCACCAGTAAGCAACATTTACAACTGCTGTAAATTGCAGGAGTGCAAACACTGCATGACTGGCATGGGCATATTTATGTTACAGTTTCTCTCAATTGCTAAGATACATTCTGCACACGAAAATCTTCACACAGTTGCCATAACATCAGTGCATGTGGGCTAAATTGTTCAAAATCTATTGTAAAAATGATGCTATATAAAATAAATAAAATTAACATGAGACGAAACACAGCAGGCACCCATTGCAGGTAATTACCTAACCAAGAATTTAACTGACAGTTTATCTCATTGTCATCCATATCCTCCTGAGACCCCATCCATTCATTTATGTCCATTGTAGTTTGATTTCGCATCGATCTTTTCAATGTTGTAAGGAAACATATTTATTCCCGTTGTACACTAAAGAGGACATGCTGTCAAATTAACAATAAAAATAAAGTTGAAAAAAATCTAAATTGTCAGATCTCTTATTTCCTCCAAAGACAAATATCGTAAAATTGAAGGACCCTTTTTTTCCCTGGGTCTCAGGAGGATATAAAGAGGTCGGCTCTGAAATGACGTCCTTTTTAAAGATGGACCAAGCAGGACAACAACAAAAAGGCAGAATCGTTACATGAAGAGAAAAAGGCCATCGAAGGAAAAGAAGACCAAGGGCAGCGGTCAAAGATGAAATAAGGGCTACAGTCACTGACAAGGACTGTCATGGAGTGTCTTGGAGTGTCTTTCAGAGAGACAGGGTTAAGAGTGAAGCCAAATCTGCTGCACACAAAAGTTTCATCAATCATAAGAACTTTCCATCAAACCGACAGGTAAGATGCACATCCTTCATGAGTGTCAGAGCTGCATATTACAGTATTTACTATATATAATATATTCACATACATTGAGTATTGTTTTTCATCTCTACGATCCAAAGATTACCTTGCACGGGTGGAAGAGGCAGAATTTTCCGTGATGAGCTGGAAACTGTCATAGTTGACATGATCGTTGCAAACAATGCCGCAAGGCTCCGGGAAAACCAGACCGGAGTTCAGGCAGGCGTATTTGGCAACGTGGCGAGTGTCAGCATGGCGATAATTGCCAGAGTTCTGCAAAAGCTTAAATTAACCATGAAGGGCTTTTACACTGTTCCATGTAAGAGGAACGGTGTACTGTACTGTATGTGTGAAGAAACTCAGATGCCAATATCTCCAGGTAACGGGTCTATTCAATATAACGCTGTTGTTTCTTTTTCCTTTAGTGGTTGTGACTTTGAAGGTAAAACACTATGACAAAAACATTCCAGGTTTCAAACCCAGTTCATGCCCAGCTACCCTCCCATTGAGCAAAGACCCTTGTATGCCGGATTTGCACCAGTAGCACCAGTAGGATTGTGCCTGTATCTGCTCAGATGTAAGCAGCTCTAAATAAAGCTGTACTCCTGTTCTATACAAATGCTTGAACTAAAAAGGTCACACAATACAAAGCTTTGTATACAGTACTGTACTGTATGCTACTGTAATGTAATGTGAGTCTTATGACGTGGTACCTTGTATTTCCCTGTAAGAGTGTCATGGTGTTGGAGGCTATGCAAAACAGCCAATGGGCTCATATTTGTAGATGAAGCTGGGTTTAACCTGGCAAAATAATGGCAGTGAGGATGGAATGTTGTACAGCAACGTTCCAGGATGTGTACGGCAGTATGCAATGACGGTGTGTTGCCACATGGGCCAGTAATTGGCCCAAACAAAACACAGAGCACCTCATCCTGTTCCTTGATGAACTCTACAGGCTACTGGTACCAGAGGATGAGAGAGAGAGAGAGAGAGAGAGAGAGAGAGAGAGCAAAAGGTGCATGATGATGTGGTATCCCAGCACTACAGGGCAGTCACAGAGTGTCTTGCCGTCACACCCGAGGATCTCCTCATTGTTTCTGCCACCATACTCCCCTTTACTAAACTCCACTGAGGAATTCTTTTCTGCATGGAGGTGGAAGGTTTATGGCCGTCGCCCACATGATCGCATGCCATCGCTAGATGCTATGAATGCTGGATGCCACAATATTTCTCCAGAGCAGTGTCAAGGATGGATCAGGCATGCCAAGAGATACTATCCTAGATGTATCACTAGGAAGAACATCAGATATGATGCAGATGAGAACTTCTGGCCAAATCCAGAGGACAGAATAGATTAGCAGTACTACTAATATATAGTACTGTTACAGTTGTGTACCAACTGCAAATGTGCGTGTGTGTGTGTGTGTGTGTGTGTGTGTGTGTGTGTACACTCAGTGACAAAAACAGCTTTTGAAAGCACCCAGACAAAGTGGAGGAAATTAAATGGTGAAAAGTCATGCGACTGTATTGCAACGATTATAATATCAGATCAACAGAGTTGGCACCATGGGCGGACTGCTGGTCTCATGTCAGTAGGATACATCCTGGAACCATGCATACGGTGCAGAAGGGAGTCATACAGCCATTGTATCCTCTCCTGTGGCAAGTGGGCCAACAGCTGTTGTAACTGGCCCTCAAGATCCAGCAGACTGGCACCGGGTCTGAGCTGACGTCCAGGCTGATCCCACACATGTTCGATTAGGGAAAGATCGGAGGATCTGGCTGGTCACAGCAGGAACTGAACATGATGCAGGCAGTCTATAGACACACATGCCGTGTGTGGACGGGCATTCTGTTAAAAAACTGTCCCAGGGTGTTATCTCAGAAGGGGTAAGACATGCAGACACAGGATGTCACTGACGTAGCGCTGTGCCTCAGGGTCCCCCGATTCTCTACTAGAGATGACCTGAAGTCATACCCTATGGCTCCCCACACCATGATGTCATACCCTATGGCTCCCCAAACCATGATGCCATACCCTATGGCTC
>JAABNY020000037.1:1575624-1592065 GCA_015164015.2 Brevimyrus niger
CTCCTTAACCACGTGTGGAATCCTCCTGTGATCAGCTGTTTCTGGTTGTTGTCATCAGTCCTCTGTATTTAGTCTGGGTTTTGGTTTGTTTCCCCAGTCTGGTCATTGTATTGTCCGTCTGCATTTTGCCTGCCTTACCTGTAATTAAACCCTGTATTGATACCCTGACATCTGTGCCTTTGTCTCCGTTCTGTCCGCTGGGCACGACAATATTATTATAATTAAATTTATTAATGGTTTATTATTAAATGTACTTTATTTTATTAGAATTATTTAATATTATATAATTATTTAATTATATATTATTATTATTACTGTTACTGTCTATCATTGTCTAAATGCATTTGTACTGTCTAAATATATGTATTCACTTAGTGTAAACATGCATGAGGCAATCACAGAAAATGCGAGGCTGAAACTGAAGCTTCACCCTTTATTTCAGCTGAGAGAAGTATTGCGTGACTCATTTCCCATAGCATACAAGTTATCTTAGGTCAGCGTTCACAGTTTGACTTCTGAGATTCAGATCGTGTTCTAGGTGAGAAAAAATTAGAACTGGTTGGTTTGACTTCGAGTTCTAATGAGTTAGAGAACTGAGGTACCACTGTATTAGTTTTTAGAAAGCTTTGTAAATAAAATGGTAAATATTAGTTTAATTGTATTGCAAATATTTAATAAAACACATTAATAGATAAATAAATCTTCCACATCAATCATTCGCAAATGTATTTTCGTTTGTTTCGGTTACTTGTTTTACAAGTAAAACATGCCTAGTAGGTAGAAAGTCAGGATTATTTCTAATTATATAATTATATATAGGCCTACTTGTGACTGCAGTGCCTCCTTTCGGGTAATTCCTGATTAAAGTTTATAGTAGCCGTATTTAATATTGTTGCTCAATATTACAACATATACTGTTTAATAGATAACCTTTATAGTATTAATTTATGTTCCTCTATAGTAACAATGTATAGAACCAATTTTTAGAAGAACTAAGAACATAATAATAATAATAATAATAATAATAATAATAATAATAATAATAATAATAATAATAATAATAATCAACATCATCATCCACAACATCATTATAAAACTATAATTCTACAAACTCTCTTTCCATTCTTGCTAGTAAAATCTTATTTCATTTATTTGATGTTTCCCGTGTTATCGACGGAAAGATGCGCTCAAGCCGCGTATTGAAAGAGGAGGCATGTCAGGACATGTGCAGGAGTCTGGAGAGAAACGGCCGCTGCACGGATCTCTCTACGGCGCGTCTTCAGTAAACAGGAAAGTGTCATTTTGAAAGTTTACCAACATTTTATGGACAAAGGTACAGTACTTTGCAGTTTTTCAGAACGTTATGGTGCCAGCCTAAGATAGAGTGACAGAAAATCACTAGTATGTACTTACGTGGCGTTATAGCGAAATTGTATTGCCGTGTACCGTTCGGATTTTCAACAAGCGTAAAGTATGTAATCGTACTGGTGTTCAATAAAGCAAAATTGGCAGTTAAATATAGTTGTACTTCATTTTTATATTATTAGCGATTGTATCGTAATATATGATAATGTACTATTTCGTTATTGAAGTGTTTTATTATAAAAATATATTTTTCACCTTATTGTTCCGTCTAAATCATGTAGTCCCGTCTGTCCCTTCTGAGTCAAATCATTTTGTGCCCACAGATTATAAAACTGTGCATATACAACTATATCCAAATATGTCTGGAATGAATGGATTTATTTATATTTCACATTTAACTTGATGTTAGTTAAAATGTGCTAAATTTGACCCTAAAACACAACAAAATCAGGTAATAGAGCACACATAATTTGAAGCTCCACAAATATTCGTTTTCTTCAGGTATTTTTTACTGCCATGCATTGCTTAGAAAACCAGTATTTCTACAACGGTGAATGCCGCACGTGCCATCAGTGTGGACCGGGACTAGAGTTGTCGGAAGTGAGTATTTAAGAAAATATACAATTAACACTGTTTTCTGTTTTGCAAGGTGAAATATTTTGTTTAAAATCTTTTGTTAATGATACTGTATATGAAGGAAATGTATACTGCTTTTATTTGTCAGGAGTGTGGTTATGGGAGTGGGGGAAATGCCCACTGCATCCACTGTGGTGTCAGGTCTTACAAAGAGGACTGGGGTCATCACAACTGCAAAATCTGTTTGTCATGCAAGCAACTCAACAGACAGCAGATTCTCCCTTGTACCGTCAGAAGAAACACAGTTTGTGGAAACTGTTTACCAGGGTGTGTAAATAATTGTGTCAAATATGTTATGATACATTGTGTTTGTATACATGATAAATGCTTTAAATGTGTTTTGGATGTTTTTTTATGTTGATTTTATACTTTAGATCTATAGACTACTGTGCTGACATGTACTTGTTTTCTTTGTACTTTAATCTAGATTTTATAGTAAGATACAAATAGATGGACGGCAGGACTTGGAATGCATGCCTTGTGGTGGCACATCTGGTACTGAAAGTCAGTGTACTCGTAAGTTTCCTGATAACTTCATCTGACAAATTCTGATGCAGAATGAACTCTTTGTGTGTTATGATCATTGAATAATGCAGCGACTGGCCTGCTATAAGTGGTTTAGCCAGTAGTTGCTCAAAAATACACATTTTGAGAGATCGGAAGTATTTATCATTCGCATTTTCTGCAAAACAGTATAAATACGAACTGTTTCATTTTACAGGAAACAAAGCGGTTGATGCAGACATGAATGGCAATGCGGAGCCCTCACCACAGCACCATCTGGCTGCCACTGCCATGTGTGGGGCGCTAGTTACCATGGCAATAGTTTTGTCATTATTTTTGTTGGTATGCATCTGGCAAGCCTTACTTAAAAAGATGTTTAAAGGTATGGCTTTATTATTACCATCATCCTTATATTTCGTACATGGCTGGGACTGGTGGACAAAGGAATGCTTCACAGAACGATTGTTGCTCTCCCATAAAGCATACAGAGAACCACAACATCACAGTGAGGATTCAGCAGTTATCAGCAATGGGGAAGCTTTGGTCCTGAACGTGGAGAAAGATGTGCAGTTATCCGGTGAGTTTCGTGACAATTTCCTAGAACGATCAAAAATGGGAACTCCTCCTAAATCTGAAAAATGTTCCCAGGGTTGGGCAGTGTATTAACTTTTTACAGGATATTTTAAACCGAAGTATAAAGTGATACAATATCAGTTACATCGATGTAAATCCATTTTCATTGTGCAGTAAAATTAAAACAGTCAAAATTGATCCATTAACAATACTTTTAAAATCACAGCTTTATATTACTATCTCGACTGCATTGAGCCATGTGGTACTTTGATACCCAAATAGGAGAAGAGTATTGTACGTATTGTATTAATTCCTGCTTGTAAAGTTTCAGTCCTGATGTTACACAGAATCCCAGAATTAACAGCTGAAATCAAAACATTGAGTTAGCCTCTCTCGGGAAGCTGCTGGAGGGAATATACGAATAAATATTGTTACTAAACATTGACTGAAAGCTCAGAGCTCAGAGGATATTGCAATTTGTTATTTTACTTAAGGCTAATACATTAAAATAAAGATCCTTCCTGTTTTTAGGTGCATTTTGAATAGCTGTCAGGCTTCTGTTTGTAAATCCATTTGTGAAACGTTTACCTTCTGTTTTGACAGCAATGTCATAAACCGAGAAGGAGTGTGATCATAATGGAATGTGACACTCTAATGTAATAGTTGCTTTATTTGACCCCTGCAGCACTAATGTAGGCATAACTTGTTTTTGTCTTTTTGAAATTTCTTTTTGAAATAAATACATTTCTGTTCTGGGTAGTTTTGCCAACAGAAAAGGAAACCTGAATTTGCATTTAATTTGAACCTTTCTTTAAAGAAAAAAATGTTTGCGATGCCTCACATGTGGCTTTGACTTACAACTGTACATTTAGCCCACTTCATAGCAAATATTGATACATATCGTGTCACTATTTTGTCTAAAAATAGAGACGTGCTTTTTGGTCTATATCGTCCAGCCCTATTTATTCATATTTAAATTCCATAACATAGTAATGTTCTGCGATAGGCTGGCCCCCTATCCAGGGTTGTTCCCTGCCTCATGCCCGTTGCTTCCGGGATAGGCTCCGGACCCCCCGCGACCCAGTAGGATAAGCGGTTTGGAAAATAGATGGATGGGTGGAACATAGTAATGTTCTTTAAAATTGAATCCTCTGTAAACTCTGTCAGTCTTCAAATGCACAACAGAACAAATATGTCTTCCGGAATACAAAGACTGCACTTGATTCCAGCATTACAGTCACTGAAAGTGACGGCACAAAAGGCAAATTTTTAATCATTGTTTCTGGCCATTGTTGCTGACCAGTGTTGCTCAAGCACTTTCCCATTGATATTGAACATCAAATTTATATTTGAAAAACTTTGATCAGCAGTGGGCAACTTCATCCAGATGCAACTCAATCCATATCCAGATGAGTTGCCCTCATCACCTTTAATAATACAGGAATATTTGTAATAATGAATAAAATACTTTTGGTTTTATTCTCCCTTTAATATTTTAATTTTATTTAACATATTTTTATAGGCTGCCTACCAGTTTTGGAAGATTCTGCTACTGTGGATATTCCTGTTGCCCTAAAGTCCATTCTGCAGACCAGAGGTGTTCTGGAAACTACGGAAACCTCAAGCCCAAGCTGTTCACTGGACTTTCAGCCTCTGATGAGAAACTCCACCTGCGGCCAGTGCTCAGCACAGTCTGCCAGTCACAGGTCCTGTGACTCCTCCGACAGCAGAGACTGTTTTACGGAAGAATGCCCCTCGCTGCTGAAGACCGATAACAAGTACTGTGCATCTGATCAGCAGGGCAGGTACTCTCATGCCCCAATAGAATGCAGCGAATTCGATTTCCGGAGCGACATTGTCTCCGATAGGAGTCTCACACATGTGGAGATGAGCACACCGGCAGGATTCACAGAGGGTAACTCTGAAGATGTTTCCCAGCCACAGCTGAAGAGCGGCCCGAACACCAATCAGCAATTCAGCGGCGGCAGTTTCAGACGTGGTAATATGGGAATAAGGTTCCCGTTTGGGAGGCTTAGCTGTGTTGTTTTTCTGTTCTATTTCATATTGAACAAGATAAGTAAAATGAGTAGAAATGAAAAATATGAGACAGATGCTATTTTCACCCAGGTATCAGTAGCCAACGATGCTGTTTGCACCTGGGATGGATTCCCAATGTGGCTTTTTACACCCGGGTGTATATAGCAGACAGAGCCATTAATGCTAACAATACCATATTATTATTATTATTTCTTCTTCTTCTTCTTCTTCTTATTATTATTATTATTAATATTATTATTATTGTTTGTAGTATTAGTAGTAATTATTATTATTATTATTGATAATAATAATAGTAGTAGTAGTAGTAGTAGTAATAGTAGTAGTATAATTTCTAGATTTGTGTCCCAGTTTGGCTCCATCAGCTGTTGAAATCACATGCATCCATGGAGCTAGACGAAAGGGAGTGAGGAAGCTGGGAGTAAATAGCCAGTTAGATGCCTTGTAACTGTTTTGACTCTGGTGCAGTAATGTAGTAAAATGTAGTCTCTGAATTACATTAAGCCAATATGCAAATACCTGTAACAAATTCATATTTAAAAGGTCGTTGTGGTTGCATGGTGGTGGGTATCACTGTTCTTTTAGTCTTTCGTGTTTGGGGATTCCAGTCTCGTTCCTGTTTGCATGTTCTCCGTGTGCTGCGCCTGCTTCCTCAGTCTAAACTAGCACTCAGGCTCTTTTGCATCTCAGAATTTCCAGTGGTGATTGAATGTATATGTGCCTTGTAATGGACACACCTGCCACCCAGGGTATATACCCCAGCTGTGTGTCCTGTCTTGCTTGGGATTGGCTCCAGGCTCCTGGAAAATCTGACCAGGATGAGCAGATGTATGGAAGAACTAATGCGAGTCTTGTTTTCTGGTGTAATGATATAATGATTTTTTGGTATAGGACCATGAACTGGTGGAATATATTCTTTGTTAGATGTAATACAGGTGACTGCCAGAATTAGAGATATATAAGTAATGAGGGATAAATTGCATCAGGAGCAGTTACTAAGTTGTTTAAGGGAAAAAGATGCATCATGTATGAGTCGTACATAAAAATCCTGAGCTGCCCCGGTTGTCTGGTATTTTGGTGTAAGGCTGCCTCTGAGCAGGAAGACAAAGAGCCACAGAAGCAGGGCCGTGAGGACGGAATAGGGACTTTGTTATGTCCCCAGTGCAGACAGCTTTAACAAAATGGTTGGGAGGAATAAAAATGACTGTTTCAGCCAATGGAAACACAGGAAAACAAAAAACTTGGGGAAAAGCTGCCAAGGGGTGAAAGCTAAGGTGTTAAGGTTTGGGAATGTAATAAAACTGAACACAGACTTAAAGAATTGATAATAGTGTTCAGGTGGGATAAATTGAAAGGCTCATCACCCTGTCCTGGGACACCTATGTGCGCTCATTTCGTATTTAAAATTAAGTTAAATCAGAATGTTTGCTGAGGTTCATTTTGCATTAAATGAGTAGGACTAATTAGCTCAAAAGGAACAGTGGCTTAGATTTTGTAACAGCTTAGAAGTGTTAGGAACTACAGGATACAGGCTATACTGGACTAAGCAAACATGTCCATCGTGTCTATTTTGAACTTCACTGGTCAACTTAACAGTGGAAAAAATTAGTGTAATCCCAGTAATATTCAGTGTAATCCCAGTAATATTCAGTGTAATCCCAGTAAACTGTGCCTGTGTAGCAGACACCAAAACAACTGTGCCAGGAACAGTTTGTGGGAAGGTATGGAGGAAAATTCTCCAGTACCATTACAAGTTGTGTAATGTGACTCTGTAATTGAAGCAACTTTTGGTGGCCCAATACCTTAGACAATGTGCTCTTTCCTATATTTTAGCAGTTACTTGGACATCACACATGAAAAAAGAATTTTAGTTCAATTCAATTTTACTTCTATATTTTCACAACATTAGAATTAGAATTAGAATTTGGTGATCAGTGGTCCTTGTTAACACACCACAACGCACCACATTGTCTCAAAGCACTTTACATCATCCCTAATCATGCTAATTGCTGGGCAGGGAGATGATGGTGCACATTCCAACGTCAGGATGAGCAGTGGTTTGGTACAGTACAGGCAAGAGGAGCGTCACAGGCAAGGGCAACATCACTGGCAGTTGGGCAGTTAGGAGAGACGTCACAGGCAAGGGCGACATCACTGGCAGTTGGGAAGTTAGGAGAGACGTCACCGGCAAAGGCGACCATTGACAGCTGGGCAGTCAGGAGAGACGTCCCAGGCAAGGGCGACATCACTGGCAGTTGGGCAGTTAGGAGAGACGTCACAGGCAAAGGTGACCACTGGCAGCTGGGTAGTCAGGAGAGACGTCACAGGCAAGGGTGACATCACTGGCAGTTGGGCAGTTAGGAGAGACGTCACAGGCAAAGGTGACCACTGGCAGCTGGGCAGTCATGAGAGACGTCACAGGCAAGAGTGACATCACTGGCAGCAGGGGAGATAGCAGGAAAATGACTGCTTTGACTGCTTAAGATTTTGTACAGTACTGTATAACTGTACTTACAGAGTTACATAATCTAACCAAGTATCATATTTCAGTGTAAAAATAGTAGTAGTAGTGATTGAATATAACAAAAAGTTTATCATAGTTTTGAATTAGTTCATGTTCATTGGAAAATGATAATTAATATGGATGTAAAATTTGAAGAAGTCAGTAAAATTGAATTTATCATAAATATAAATGTCCTTTTTTATATCCTGAAGGTCTAGAATTTCATGCATCACATTGGTTTAGGCTTAAAATCTGTCAACCACATAATACCATCTGCTGTTTTACCTGTTGAAAGGCAAGGTGTAACAGAATATTCTATAAGCCAGTCAGCTCACAATAGCTGTAAGTCAATATTACTCATTTAGTGAACATTTATAATTTCTCTGCCTGTGTGGTATAATTGCATGTGAAATATGGCTGAGTGTATTTTAATTCTGAAAATGTCTTTGTTCATAGGCATCTGATGTACTGACCCTAACTGTGAAGACCTGTGTAAAAATGCAAGGTAAAATATTTAATGTTTTGGTCTTTCAGTGATGACATGTCATTTAATAATGTAGCATGTTATTTTGGAGAACTTTCAGAAGTTACATATTCTCTTATTTTTAACCAAAAGTAGAAACTGTGGTAACTTTCTATTAATGTCAGGTCTATAGGAATCTATGAACATATTCATGACATTATAATACATTCACAAAGCATTATAAACATCGCTATAAATACTTATGAAAGGAACAACACATTATAGCCATGTTCAATATGTACAGTATTATGAAGCTGTCATTTATAATACACTATAAATACCTTCATAATACAGTACAAAGTATCCTTAATTCTTATAATAACTATTCTAATGCATTATGAAGGTACATTATAATCTATAGTATACATTATAGATGAGAGTAGCAATCCATCACAGAGCATACATACATCTCCAGGCAATTAGGTAAAGCCAATTCACCTTAGCATGTTTTGGACTGTGGGGGGAAACCGGAGTACCTGGTGGAAACCTCACAATGACACAGGGGGACATGCAAACTGCACACACGGAACCATGGTGGAGACCCATGTCCCACAGGTGTGAGGCAACAGTGCAAACCGCTGCACCAGCACGCCATCCGCACTCTGGTTATGTCTATTACAACAGCATTGAACAGAATCTGATATACAAAGAGAAGTTTCCAACCAGCTTTACTTAAGCTATCTTTTCGGGTTTTGAGAAATTTACAGCAAATATTTTGATCACTTGCATTGACTACTATTAAATTTAACAACTGATACATGCAACATCCTTGACAGAAGGTCAGAATGTCTTACTGTAAATACAGTCATTTCTGTATTAATAGAATATATCGGGGGCTGTGATGATTTTACAGCGCAATAATTAAACATGCTTTTTTTTTCTTCAGTTGTCAACTTGGGAAACAAAACAGAGTCTTTGGCCTTGCAGAAGACCCTTAACTGCCTAGAGGGGCGAATTGCCAGCCAGCTTATTTCTCCTGCATCATTTGAGAGGGTTTCTGTCACGTGCTTTAATATTTCTGCTCCTTTGCCCTGCGTATGGTGCCTGACCTCATCAACACCTGCTACAACCTGCAAAGGCTTGACACACCCCTTATACTCTGTGAATGTGCAACGCACAGACAGCTGACGTACGATGTGTCAACACTGTGAAAACCAACACTGCCTGGAAGACTGTGGTGTCATATGAAGGTCATTATTATGTACGAATTAAAGAAGCAGATGTAGCATCAAGTCACCTGATTTGAAATGTTTACGTTTTTATATATGTATATACAAGCTAAATGTCTAGAAAATAGTGGAGAAAGCCTACAATGCACCAGCTTATAAAGATACACTAAACTATAAGTCCTGGTCTATTTTGTTCGGTGCTAACATCATTGAGGCGTGATGATGTTGTGTGAATTGCTGCAGTGACAATGCTTAATACAGTTTTGCTTGTTTTATGTAATAAAATGATAAATCCATATGTTAAATTGATCATGTTGATCATGTTGTGAGACATCTTCAGTGTACACTGTCTGTTTTGTGCACTACTTGTACTTAAAATAACTTTGAAAATCACTTTTTCTCTGTTCATTTTTCAGCTTGTCTGCAGAAAACTGGCTTACGATAATAGTTTAAAATTCTTTGGTCAGTAAAGATTGTCTTCAAAACAATTGCCTGTAATGTTTACATTTTTAATGCTTTTATCACTTAATCAGCTATTAAGGTAGTTGTACTTTTTCTTTTTCCATGCAGCTTAATGATTATAATATGTGAACACAAGGACTGTAATGCAGGAAGGAGGCTGCATATGCAGTTTTTACATCTGCAATGTGTCATATGTTTGAGGGAAATAACCATATCTAAAACTAAACAGGCAGAAAAGTAGGTTTAAGACAAAAGGAAAAAAAAGTATTTATGAAAAATCTTCTGCTTCCCAGTTTTATTTAGCTCTCCTGTACCACCTCAGCCTAGCCAGATTTATTTGTTTATTCTCACTCATCAATAGGTGCATTTTCACAGGTTGGCAATCATTATTGCCATAGATCCTATTCCCCCATTGTGATGACACTACTATCCTGTTTATACTTGTATTTTCAAACATTTGTATACTTTCTTGTTGTATTTGTTGTGTGCTGTCTGAATGCATTATATTTTCATACAGGTGATCGGTCATTATTTTTTTTAAATAAAGCTTACAGTTACAAATGCCTGTTGATTTATTACACTTTATCTCAATTGATAATACATCTTCATTGAATGACTTCACCAGTCAACCGGTTGCTGACACAAACACCACAGATCCATGTTCATTGCCCAAAGTAATTCTGGCAACACACATTTTAGAAAAATCTTCATACACACCTGAGCACAGAAGCACAGCCATCATTGTGAGAACAGCTGTTTATTTTGGAGAAACACCTCAGTCAGCCATCAAAACACAATGAGCTAATACAGGAAAACATGTCTATGATCTATGCAAACACAATCAACCTAAATGAGTAATTTGGTTCCCGAAATATTATGTAGTACAAAAAATAACACAAAACAAGGGAGGAGGTAGGTGAAAGGGGGAAACACAGGGTTTATTCAGGAAAGGCAACTCGTGGAACATGGAGTACTAAACAGAACAGGCTTCACAACAGCACAACGTCAGTGATCAGACTAACGACAGCCACACAGACATGGACTTAAATACACCACAGTAATTAAAATGAATAGGAGCAGCCGGGAACACAAGGAGTCCACACAAGGTAGAGAGGGGGGCGTGGCGCTCGGGACGATCGGGGCATGAGAGGAAGAAATAGATATCAAATGAGTTAAGACCAATTTTGTTTGTCAGGGTTATCAACCATGATATAACCATGCAGGAAACTAGCAAAATTACCATAGCCGGAATATTTAGGATGATTATCAAAGGAAATAGGTAAGTTTTATGGTACAGTTGCACATTTATGGCTTCTCTGCATTTAGGAGACACAGTAACTGTCTTCACCATGCAGACTTAATAGAAAATGAAAGTCAAACTAAAACTCTTTTCATTTTATAAGATGATAATGGTTAGTTTATGTAATAGCTTATGTAATGGGGCATCGTGCGGCTCAGTGGACTAAGCCGTGTGCCTGTAATCACAAGACCGCCGGTTCAAACCCAGCCTCAGCTTGAGCAAGGCCCTTAACCTCCGGCTCCCTTCGCAGCCAGCATGCTCTATATGGCGGTTAATAAAGTCTCTGTTAATTAATTAAATGGTGGGAGGAATTGTCACTAAGGTTTTAGTAAATAAGCTCATCAGACTCGGAGAAGTACAAATACACATAGAGTACATTTTTCATGACACGCTGAGTATTGCTGTTGGTTGCACACTGGTAAGAAACAGGATGAGAATGAAGCGTATATGGAGTTCCATTTGAGAGGAACAGGGAGCATGTGCAAGGTAAGTGAGTATTAAGCAGAATTATACGCAAGAGGTGGTTCATTGTCATTTCACAACAGACCCATACAACCCTGTGCTCCTTTCCAACTTTCCAATTTCTTTATTCCCACCTCCAGAGATACATTATCCAGGAATGGTTCATGCCCGCTCATTCAAGTGATCTTCCTTCCACCATACTCCTCATTCCTCAATCCATGTGTTTTTTTTTTTACTGTTGTGGTTCATAAGGAGCACGGATCTGTACTGTACAGTAGTATATTGCAGAAAGTAGGTCACCTACCTGTTCTCATTTCCAAATGCCCAAATGATAGAAGTGGCTAAGGGCAGTCTAGACTCTCTGTCAGGTCAACCCAAGGTTGACAACATGGTCCACAACAGAACCTCCTGTACTGTCCATGTTTGCAGAATGTTCACAAAAGAGGTAAGTTTACCTGTGGCCTACTTGTAGGCATTTTCACACCTGTAGTGTTACCTATACATACATAGTTGCATCATTTTGAATGATAGTATTTTGCAAATGATCACAAGGGATTTCATACTTCCGTGTTGTGTCTTATGTAGAGAACTGTGTATTTTGCAAAAATAAAAATGCATAAAATTATACTATATATAAAATGTTCAAATCGTAATAAAACAGGAGAGGGAGATGAAGGATCGGAGGAAGAGGGATTTAATGGGCAATCGATGAGGCATATAGGGCAGAACAAAACTGTCAGACTTCAATGACAGGACTAGGGAAACATACTCTGATGCAGACATAAATACACAGGATTAATGAAAACAACCCGTAACAGCTGAGAAGACGGGGATCCCACACGAGGTAAATGAGTGGGTGTGACACACAGGAGGAATGGACAAGCAGTAGGGTTATGACTACACATTTTTTTCAAAACTTGAATTTTCCTGATGTTGCATTCAATAAACTTTTACCCATAGATCATTTTTTTAGAGTTAATTTTATTGGTTCATGAAAAAACCTCCCGCACCTTGCACCCCATCTGCCATTTCTTAATCATGTGTGGGTAGGCAGAGAGACTACCAATTTAAGAAGATTGTGGCTCCATTGAGAGTAAAGAACTGCCTAGAAATATTGATTCTGAGGTGGACAGTCTGATTGTAATCAAGTTATTAAGATTTCAAGAAGTCTGTTGGTCCATGGAAAATTCCGTAACTTCTAGAATTGTTTCAGTAGACATTCAATTTTACCTGGATAACATTTGGAACAAACTGGATTTGTGAAAGATGGACTTTCACATTTAATTGCCCAAAGACTGTAAGTAGGCACTGAAATGACAATCGGAAAGAGTGCCTCTCACCTATGTTTGAATACCAATGCATTCAAACTTTCTCATTCTTTGTGTATTTTATAATATTCCAACAATACTTATCACTCTGTCTAGTTAAACATTGCAATGGTATCTGCTCTGCATTGGAAGGTCTTTCCGTTTGTTAAGCCTCTATACATTTGGCCGATTCTTCCAGGTACCAATTACTAATCCCCAATAATTAGTTTTAAAAACACTAATTTTATTTCATAACTTTCTTTCATCGTAATTTCATAGCTTTCTTCTTGGGGAAAACAGAAAAAAAAGAAATATCAACGTGATTCAGGTTGGCTTCAGTGTCCCAAAGCTGCATAATGCTTCTCTACTCACTGGACAAAATGAGCCATCAGTGCTTGATGTGCATCACTCCCACACAGTAGCTCAGAGAGCTGTAAAGTTGATGGAGGAGGTTCATTCTACTTGCAAAACTGACAAATATCTTAACAGCAAATTTATCAATGCTAACACACAAATCTGAAACAATATTAAAAACACTAAAAATGCTATACTGTATGTACTCATTTCCATGTATTCCTCATGTGTATTGTATGTAAAACTTACATGTTATAATAAAGAGATGTATAATAAAGAGAATAAAGATGTTTGAGCTGCTAGGTGTTTCAATGTGAAATATGAAACTGTCTCAGGTGCGGGAGGTTTTTTCATATTCTGGCAAATCCACAGTCATTTTTGTGAGTTTTAGGTAAAAGTTCATCAATTACAACACCAGGCTAATAAATTTGACATTTGTCATAACCCTAATGAGCAGAGTGTGACATACATGGCTTTTGGGTTTTACTGATTTTGTTTTAGGTTCCACTTTTTTATAACTGTTTCTTTAAAGCCCTCTTTGTATTGTGATCAATAGGATTAGAGTAAAAGACTGCATGACCCTATGCAGTGTACTGTAGGTCTTGATTGGCGCAAGCTGTCAGACCATCCCACCTTGAAGACCTCCAAGACAGCAGATTCCAATGAAAAGAAACACGAAGAGTGTAACATGACAGCACCTTGGCTGATTGAATATGGGCTGCCACATTTTTATTAATCTGCAGTCATTTGACAGCACAAGCTGGTACAGTAAATCTGCTAATAGAGAGTATGGTACACTAGTCATGAGATAACCGGGGCCTGAACTAGAAGCTAAGCTGCAAACTCAGACAAATAAGTCCTGATCTTCCATATATCATACACGGTGAATCTGCAAGACTGAGAGAGCACTGTTACTGGCTCAGAAAAGGATAGCTGGTCATCTATCATTACCCTTAGGTTCCTAGTAGATCTTGAACCTTTTAAATATCCTCAAGATGGCAGTATAATCCTGTATTTCTTTCAGTGACATTTAAGTAGACAATATCAAAATAAGGTCTGATAAAATGTGTTATAGTTTCAAGTTTCCAGAAAAAAATACAAAAAGATTACAGTATTAAGAAAACATAATCTTTCTTTAAAATGATAAATGTATATTATAAATAAGAAGTATGAATCTTTTGCTTATGTAACATTATATACTTTTTGCCACAAGCCTCATTGTTCAGACAGATTTTTGAGGGAAAGTCTTTTCTAGTGTGGTGTTTACTTTTTGATTATGATTTTTACAGTAGTTTTACCCTGTTTTTAGCCTACCCGTTTGTCTTTGAAGTCTTTTTTTAAGTCTTTTAGCCGTTAGTCTTGTAATTCTAATTCAATACATAGCCATTGGTCCCTAAACAAAGCATGTTTTTATTTTTTTCAATCTACCACTGTAGTCATGCACAGGTTGAAGTCAATATTTAGACATTTTTGTCCTCAGTAGACAAAATTACATATAAGTGACACTAAGCTTTGTGGATTATTGTTTCTTTCATTCTCTTCATAATGGATATGGTTAAAATATTTTACTCTATAGCAATGCAGACCAACAGATTGTGCCATTTGGTTTTAGAAAGAAGCTTATCCATGCAAATCACACAGACTAGGAAATTTGAAAATTAATGCTTGCTTTAATTTTCCAGTACTGTGAATTCAGTAATATATATTCTTCATGAAAACATGTACAATAAACACCCTGTTATGCTTCACAGTCATGTGATGTACCAGCTGGGGACTTCATTTAAATATCATTAAATATATGAAAAAAGTAACATCAGACAGTGTTATTTTAAATTAGACATTCTTTGTATATACCCCACATGTGTCACCTCTGCCAATTTCCACATACTGTTTTGCTTCTAATATTTCTCAATAGGCGATAGAAAATAGCATAAAAGAGCAAACAGGAGGAAGCTGGGACTGATTAACATGAGCACATGAACAGGACGAGATGGGGACCAGGTGTAGCTTTAACAAGTCATGCCAGAGTAGGAACAGGAAAATCAGGCAGATATGGAGGGTAGGATATGATAATACTCCGTACTGACAAAGCTGTTGACTGTGAGGTAAGATGACTAAGAAAGACCTACAGTAATAAAAGAGTTACAAAGGGTATCAGTAAATGGCAGCCAAGAAACTAAACAAGGTGGGACAATTAATAATTAGGATTCGAGACACAGGACTCCAACAGAAGCCACTGAAAACACCAAAAGCCATGACCAAGAAGTACCTGACTTGAATTCACTGAGTGCAGGTGTGATAGATTATGTATTGACATTACCTGGAGGTGACTGTGGCTGTAAGTAACAATCTCATCTGTGCCAGGTTCTGCGCTGAATGTAACAATTACTTTTGCTATGTGTTTATAAATATATTAATAGACAAGAAACTGAAAATGCAAAGTACGCTTGCATATCCTGGTGTAAAATTTTTTATTATATGATGCACACTTCTTTTCCATGTAAATATATATATACTATAAAAATAAATAAATAAACCACTAACTTACGTGTACTATTAGAGCATTTATGCCATTTATTTAAACTTTTTTTACCAGGTAAATTAACTGAAAACCAGTTCTCACTGCTTTATGTGATATTTGGGAGAAATAGCAGATTATGCACCTGAACTGCCTGGGATACAAACATCATGCGTCTAGCTAAACTCTTCAGCTAATATTGGCAAAGGTGTGTCGTCACGAAAGCGGTTCCAGTTTGTGCAGCCGGGTGAGAGGTCACAATCCATCTAACCATAATGCATTGCATCAAGTTCAGAATGCGTTGTTTTAAGTCAGCGCTGTAAGCAAGTGGAACGCACCCAATGACCGGACTTAATACAGAGCACTGATCACATGGGGATCCCACACGAGGTTAACAAGGGGGCGTGGCACACGCAAGGAGCGGATAACTGGGGCAGGACAGGGGTAATGTTGGGATAAGATCTTTATCGTTTTGGAAGCATTAATAAAAAATTCTCCTCTTGTTTTATCTTGTTCATTTTGTGTTTAAATGCTAAAAAAACATATTTAGGTATAATTTTGGGGGGCCGGGAACCAATGAATTGGTTTTCCAAGTAGCACACATGATTAGGAGGGCTATGCATATTGTCATGGGAGCGCGATAAACGCCCCACACCCCCCCCCGCCCCACCCACCCCACACCCACTGCATGCAGAAGCCTAGCCCTCGTT
>JAABNY020000037.1:1593876-1606423 GCA_015164015.2 Brevimyrus niger
ATTGAATTGAATTGAATTGAATTGAATTGAATTGAATTGAATTGAATTGAATTGAATTGAATTGAATTGAATTGAATAGGCATTTCCAATAAGATGCAGCATTGACTTTCACAGATCAGGAAGAATAGAGGAAGAATATTTGTAGAAGTTGTGGTGAGCAGCTGTATGACAAAGGTCTGAGGAACTCAAATATCTATGCAAGCACCTCTCCAACAGTATGCAGTGGTTAACTGTAATATTAGGATTTTCCTCCTTAGCTTTCATTACAAACCTTTGACTTGCCCGATGAATTAAGCAATGTCCGTGGTGCAAATACAGACATATCCCCAGTTAGGTTTCTGCTCAATTAAATTATCTGTTAATAAGTTATGATTCAAAGAGTTTATTGCACAGTATACAGTCAGTTTTGATATGCAATGAAAATCTTGCTTTGCATGTCCTTCCAGCCACTGGTAAACACAAATTAAACACAATGCATGACAGTGCAATGTAAAGTAAACATATAGTGCAAGTACTTTGAATGCTGTGTAAAGTTTGCAGAAGTCTATGTGCAGCCCAGCAACTCTTGGGCTGATAGTACTGTAGATTATGTCAATAGTTTCACGGAGGTTGGGGGGAGGGTCAGTGTGTTCCTTTATTTCAAACTCCTGCAGCATCTACCTGATTATGGGAGTGTGAATTGGTTGTACAGTGGATGGGAACTGTCATTTATGATACTATGGACCCTCCTGGTGACCCTGGTATGATCAATGTTCTACAGAGATGACAATGCTATTCCTCAGATGGTTTGAGCAATTCTGATTACATCTGAGGTCCTCTGTAGAGCAGTTATCAAACTAGACTGTGATGATGCTGGTAAGAATGCATTCCTTACTGACCCTATAGAAGTTGTTAAGGATTCTGCCTAGTGCCAAATATCTTTAGCTTTTTCAGAAAGTACAGATATTGTTGAGACTACTGTACCGGTTGAGTAGCACTTTGAGATTCTCGTTGATGTGACCTCGATGGAGTCCCTCCTTTTTCACATGCCCGCAATAATCTCCTCCTTCTATCTCTACTAGCATTTTAGAACTGTACGCCACAAGATCTCTCTCTCTCGTCAGTTATTCATGTATACTGACCCTGAATTTCTCTTCAACCATATTACATATATAAAGCTTTGCAACATATGAAAATAAACTTCAAGCTCCCACAAATCCGTCAATAGCAATGAGTTGCCTGTGGTCAGTATTGTCAGATGAAACAATTTGGAGAGCAAATGTATCACTTATTTGCAGGTTTTTTAATTTTCTTTTTATAATTTTTTTTTTTTTGCTGAGGACAGATTCTATGCATAATTACATGTTGTAAACACCCTGTAATACAGTGTTATAAGATAATGGGATTTTCTCAATTTCTTTGACAACATCTAACCATATCGTTACCCCCAAAAATTCCTTGTATGCTGGTAAACTAAGTAATTTAGCTACTTTGTGCACTACCAAAAACCTGTGCTTTACCTAGCAAACGCACAGCTGAAAGCTTGTTTTCTCTCTATTTCTCATTTGTTTTTGCAGTCGCAGTGTCTTTGGTGTTAGCTTAATTGGCACCATCGTTGCATTTCTAGTATGTATTGTCTAATGTAAGTCTGATTATTGAATTATTGAATGATCTTTACATTAGATTAATATGGAAAAAATACATATTGGAACCTTAAACAGTCCAGACATAGGCTTATTAGAATTACCAGATACATTATAAACCACTTTATGCGTTAATGTATGTGACCGATCATTATTATGTGAGTCACCCCTGCTATCATTTTCTCTTTCGCTTTTCTCCCCTGTTCTGAGTGCCTGACTTTTGATGACTTACCATTTTGACAGTTGACTGGAGGAGGGTTGAGCGGGATAAATGTTACACTTTTGCCATGGTGTGACAGGCGGAAACATTTTTTTTGTATTATAGGGAGGGAAAGTCAAATTGCTTTTTCAGGAAAATTGCTATTTTTTCAAGGAAAATTAGCAAGATAACAAATACGCTTTTATGTGATTCACAACTTTTTTACAGTTTTCAAAAATGTGTGTTTTTACTAATTATTCCAGCAGATTTTTCAAGAGCCTTGTGCGGACTGTTGGAATTGTTCCAAAGGGATGTTTTTTTGTGTTAAAAAATTACAACAGGCTACAGTATTACAGTATGTGTTATATTTCAGGATTTGAATGTATCGGGGCTTTGTTACTGGAGTAATTGCATTCAAGCCCAGCAGGTGGCAGTATGTACCACCAAGATATTCTGACCCTGCATGGACTCCACCATCGAAGAAAAGGAACCGGAAGTGGAATAAGCTCATCTTTCAGTTGCCTTTGTAAGTATATTGCAATATAGTTTGTGAAAATGCATAGGTTATGTTAATGCTTTTTCCCTGGTGTACAGTGCATGCATAATGGAAGGAAATAGCCCAGTCTGGCTTTTTCCTTTCATTTGTATGTAATATTCCAAAGCATTTAATTCTACTTTGTAATTCTGCTCATTCTGTTCTTTTTTATGAAAACATATTTGGCCCACAGGGTATCGGAATACTTAGAGTTGGGGAGAATAAGCAAAGTGGAGACATAAGGGTACTCTGATACAACATGACACCCCCACTAAGGCCAAAGTCATACCTGAAAATAAAACTGCACTACAGGCAGGGCTGCAGCTGGCTATGAGGTCACAGAGGTCTGGACCGCAGTCATTTTTTAAGACCTAAAATAAAATTTGAAGCTAAATATTCACCTGAATGAAATATAGGCTAACATAACTAATTCCTTTTAAAAAATAGACAACTTAAGAACAGGACGGTATCAATGATGTGATTGACGAGACATCGCCCATTGCAGGGCACACTCACACTCACACTCACCTCACACACCTTTTAGTGATTTCAGGTCACCTTAGCATGCTTTTGGGCCGAGCGAAGACGTGAACCCTGGATCCAGGGCTAAACACTGCACCATTGCACCACTTGTATACACAAATTTCATACATATTTTTTGCCAGAGATTTCTAGAGGGAGTCATTGTGAATCAAGATTAATAAATAGTTTATTATATAATAACAGAGTAAGAAATAACTGAAATATGAATGGGGATATTTCATGGACATAAAATTGAAAGAATCCTGTCCCACTGCAGAGCAATAAGAATGGAAAGAACAAAAGAAACATAATTCAGGGTTGTGAGAGTGAAACCTTAAAGTATTTAATATATGGGCAAGAAATAATTGTCTTTTCACTCTATGCACTGGGTAATATATGTCCCTTTTCAATATCAAAAGTCAATGAGTAAAGATACTACACTGCATAGGACCAGAAAGGCTAGTTCACTATGATTCATTTCAAGTTGTCAGTGGGGGCTGGTAGATGGTGTTGATCTCAGAAACCCCGGCCCTATACCTCTCTTAAAATGTTCATTTCCAAGTAAAATATCGCAACATTTCAGGGCTGAGGAGTAACCCAAGGCCAGCTTGTCTTTTGGTTGCCTGTGGTGAGTGTCTCTATGACCACGTTCTCTTCTACAATGGCACACATGTTCCATATATAGTCGCCATCTGATCACAAGATAACACACATCCTCTCTTACTCAAAGCCTGCATATGAGGGGAAGTCTCCAGAAATGCCATTATTGATAGGCTTATACGGCTTATGGCATGAAAAAACACCAGATAGCCCTCCATTTTGAAGTTCATGAATTAACCCTAAGATGTACCTAAATATCCTGGTGTCATTTCATATATGTATATAAAATTCATTCTTTTTTTCCAGTTTTACTTTTCAAAAAGTATTTTAGTTTGCATATCATACAATCATGATTAAACTTCTTTTAGATTTTATTCAAATGTTTCATATTAACATATATGACAAGAAATAGGATTCCACTGGTATAAGCATATTAAATATAATCACAAAAATATTCAACTCTTACATATTAAACTGTGCATACAGGTTTCTCATAAGCAGCTTGGAGAAAAGAGTGCATCGTTATTAAACCTCAGATTTCAAACTGTACTCTGAGATAACTGCAAGCTTACAGGTTGTGTCTCCAACGATAACTTTGAATCTGGTTGTCTGGGAACTTCGGGTGTCGTCATGGCGATAAGTGACCTCTCACTTGGGGTATTTGACAAACTGACACCCTGACATACCGAGTGTCCAACTCAGCTTGTCAAATACACTAAGTGGGGAGGCCTTTGGATGGACTGTACTGATGGATTTCAAACACCTGAAAGGTAAAGAATGGCACATCGTTTATTAAAAAAAATACTACAATACTTTTATGTAGGCTCTTTAGTTAAATAGAAAGACAAAAGGTATACATTAAATTAATAATTATACATTGAACAATACACAAAAATGCTTTTAATTATAAATCAGTATATTACCAGTTTAATATTTTGACTGATTACCATATATTAAATATTTCTAGCTTGTGCATTACCTTACATGAATTTCATGTTACCTCAAAAAAAGTATGGTATGACTGTGAGGATTGTGCTGCAGGCGGAAAAATAAAAGTGTAAAACAAGAAAACTGAAATATTTAAAATGTATTCTTCCTTGAGCTATTAACTATAATGAAAGTGGTTTATTGCGGGTGCAGTTCTTCTCTGTTACAAGCAGTACATTGAAACTATTATCTACATTTTCACTTTCACTAAAATAATCACAATCACAAGAGCTAAAGAGTCATTTCTCACCTCTCATACTATGCGCTGTCAATGCAAACGCAGTATAATTTTACTGTCGTTTTAGTATCATTACGATTTTCCTAAATGATTATGCCGCTGACTTACCTCACTTGAGCTTCTCTGTCATTGGAAGATTTTTCAGTTGCGTTGTTTCCCAGAAGCCCCTTTGGTTGCGTTCTCGGTTCAGGCTGTACTTCGCTTGGTGTAGCAGTTAACAATGCACATAAGGCAGAGCGTCCGATCATTAATAGGGCAGCACTGCAAAGAGGAAGCTCTAAATGAGGAAGATAACTGTGAGGTTAGTTAGCAGGAAATATCTGGAACCTAAGTGACAAAATTGTAACGCTTGTGAAACTGCAGATAGCAATTTGAATGTATTTTGCAAAATGTTGCAGGATTTCAGCCTGCATTTCTTTCAAGCATTTCATTGTGAAAGCATTTTACTATGAGAAAATTTGTGTAATGCACATAAACTGAAAAACAACATGATCACTTGAAATTGTGTGCCTGGTTTTACTGGTGTCTGCAGAGAGGTACCTCTGGAGGTGCTTGATGACTACATTATTTAATTTACCTTTTAAGCTATATGACCTTGAAAGGTCTCCTGAAGAGTCATGTGTTGTGCATGGTAAAGGAAAATGGAAAGTGAGATCAAAATGCATATGAGGGTACAATAGGTCAGTAAGTCCTGCTGCCACGTGCTTTGAGCACTGGAGGTTTGAATCTTGCTCTGGATGAGTGGAATTTGCAAGCTCTTCCTGTGTGTGTATGGCTTTTCACTGGATAGTCAATTGTACAGTCCTATCTGTAAAATGCTATAAGGTGTGAGTGTGTGCCCTTAAATGGCCTAGTATATTGTCATGGATTCCCTCTTTGTCCTATATCCTGCCCAAAATAGGTTGTAGTCCCTCCACAACTATGTACTGGATATTTTGTTAGAAGATGGGTGGGTGAAAGTTTTTTCTGTGCACAAAAATGACTTTAATCTAGAAATATATTTGGTAACACTTTACATTAACTGCCCCTTCATCATGCATTCATAGAAAATTCAGTGCACCATGATCATGCATTCAAAGCACATTCATAAGCAGCGTAAGTATACCATAAAACCCTAACATACGTCAACAGCTTTACTATGCATCATTAAGAAACAGTGTATGATTATACCATTATAATGTTTGTTATTAATGTATAGTACAGCTGTCATGTCTTGTTCAACTCGTGCAATGCTTTATGGCATGTTGAGGTATATGTATATGCTCCTAATGCATGTTCTTTGAGTGCATTATAAATGCATTATGAAGGTACACTGAATGCTTTATGAATGCTTAATAAATGCATGATGAAAGTGCAGTTAATAAAACGTTACCATGTATTTTATAAAGTGCTAATGCCCGTTATGTAATAATGAGATTCTGAATGCTGAAAATCATGATATATTCTCAGTATATTATACGGATATGCACCTTTTTTATACACTATAACTCCAATAAAAGAGCAATTAGTATGTACAAAAGCGTTTTTGATGCCACTTGAAAAAAACTGTTCCTGCTTATGTTGAATTTCATATTGTTCCTTCTTATGAATCAACTTGCAAGTGGTTCAAACAAGGAAATATACATAGAAAATATACATAGTATATTACAAAGTACTTAGAAAAATAGTATTTTCCCCAACCTTCATGTTACTTCTTTTTTTAAAAAAAGTCTAGTTTCTACAGTGAGACATAAAATAAATGAAAACTAAAAATAGAATGCAATGCTTAACGTTGAGTCAGAATGTTCAGAGGACCACTTCTGTGTCAAAGTCCTGATGTGTCATCATGAAGGCTGATAAGATGATAAGTCATTTCACGAGGGTGTGAGTGTGAAGATTCTGTTAACCTTCAACAGTACAACACTTCCCCCTTTTTATTAGCACATATATTGAAGTACATATAATGAACCTTCTGTGTTTACCCTCATCTTAGCTCATCTTCTGAAAAACATATACTATAGCCAAACTTGAGCTGTCAAATGAGAATCCAGGCATATGTAATGTAGGCTTATATTCTTACAATGTGTAAAATTATATTTCTTTTTTGAATTAAGTATACTACTTTGTCGGGTGTGTAGATTTCATTGGAGTAACAAGCAATTGAAATGAACTAAAAGTTAAGATAACCAATAGGCAAGAATTTAAATGTACAAAGGAAATTGCACCCCCTGGTGGGACATGCTGGACATGCCACATGAATGTTTTTTCCATTTGACTGGGATTTAAAATAAATCATGTGTAGACACCATGAGCTATGAATTAACCGTCGCATACTGTGAACTTAATTATAATAATTGAAGTCTTTACTTAAATAGAAAGAGGGATCAACTTTGGGGGGTCCAGTGCATTGAGGATCAGGTGGCACTCGAAGACAGAGGCCTTAGCAGAACGATCCTTGGCAGATGAATGCTTTGTGTGCAAGGGCAGTTCTGGGGGGGGGGGTCAGCTCCCCTGTGACAACTTGCATGTTCTCCCTATGCCCCCCTAAATACACGTGCTTTGTGGATCTGAAATAAATGTGCTATTATTATAACTATTACTATTTACATTGATATATGTGAACTAAAATCTAGTGCCCTGGGAGCAGACTAAAGAGAACAGACTTTCTCCATAGACTCTTAACTTGGGTGCGTTGGGTTGTCGAGTCACTTCAGTTGGTGAAAAGCAAAGTTAACGACAGGAAAAAACATAACCAGACTTGTGGAAGCAAGACAGTCAACAAGAAATAGGAGCAAATGACGTATTTATAAAAACTGTAACATGGAACTGCAAAGTGGATACTATAGATTTGCCCCCGATAAATGAAGTCACACTGGCCCTGTGCTCAGCAAGCGGTTTCTCTCTATCTTCAGATACGGGCACTTTTTTTGGGCTGATTCGTAGTGCTGATGAAATTTACTGCGGTGGCGACGTGTTGCCACTCAGCACTCTTTTCTAGGGTGAACTCACGCTAGGCGATCCATCAACCGAAATTTCAGTTTGTTTGACTGGCTCCATGCCGTGTCCAGGGATGGTACAGTGAAACAGGCCCAGACCCTGCTTGAAGAGGTGGGCCCTGGCACAGTTCAGTTGGACTTGGGCATGGAACACCTCTAATGTGATTGTTAACTGTCCCTGTTACTTTACATCAAGTAAACTTTATAATCATTGCACAAAGTACACAGACAATGAAATATAGTTTTGCAGTTAATGCAAAAGCATAAAATACATACATATATATATATATATATATATAAAGAGACTTTATTGTCCCTGTAGGGAAATTATCTTCTTGCCTCCCTCAATTTGCTCTTTGAAGAGTAAGTTGTCTGCAAAGTGGCAGCACCCAGGGAGCTGGGGGTTAAGGGCCTTGCTCAAAGACCCACAGATGTGCTGAGGCTGGGTTTGAACCAGCAACCTATTTATTACAGGCACACAGACTTATCCCATTGAGCCATACACTGCCCCTATATACTGTATGTATGCATGATGTGTGTGTGATAATGTAAATCCATACATTTTTGCTTTCATAAATGTTATCATATTATATTATTATAAAGATTTTTAGTGTGAGCCTACTTTAGCCTGAAGTGAGAGGTGTTGGCCAGGCGTGGGTGTGGGTATACTCATAACGCAATATGCCCCCCCCTTGTTTTGGCGGTAAGACCTCGCCTTCCAACTTTGAGTCAGGGGACTGACTGTGATTATTATCACCAAACATCAGTTCAAAATGTGTAGCCTTATTAGAGAGTGAGGATAGGAAGGTGCCGGCTGAGGTGGTGCGGGCTCGGGGGGGTACGGGCTCGGGTGGTGCAGCTTCATGTGGTACGGGCTCGGGTGGTACAGGCTCATGTGGTGCAAGCTCAGAGGCAAAGACGGGCTGGGCAGCCCTCTGGCCAGGCGCTGGGTACTCAGGCTGGGAGACTTCCATGGGTTTGGGTACCCACGGGTACTTGACGGGTTTTGATGCTCAGGGTAAAACATATCAGAGAATTTTATCTGTGGGTATAGGTGCAGATGGACGTGTGTAGGGCACCTGTGGACCACAGTTCTTAATGGCAAACACATATTTTCAACATAAGTAGGCTACAATTTTATAGATATTTTTGAAAATGTAAAATACACATCCACAAGTTGATTTTAGGAGTGAACACAACACTATACTTAACTAATAGTGGGTAAATATTATTTAGATAAATGTAATCTGGGACAACAATACAATTCTGTATTTGATTACACTAACGTTGCTAAGGGCATTTTATTACATTGCCTAAAAGGGGCAAGTTGCTAGAGACATACTTGGCTCGTTCCTCTGTTGAGAAATGCACTTCCCCCCTAAACTGCAGCATGATTAGTAGCTCTGTGTGTGTCTTTGGTTGCCTTATGCATTTTGCAAGTGACAGACAGCTAATGGAAGGGATCTGTGCATGACGGCAGTCCATTACAAAGCCAAACAAGGCGAACGCAACACAACTCACATTAGAAGACACCAGTCCGAGCAAACCAAATATCTCTGTCCTTTTGGAGGAATCTAGAAAATCCCAAGAAAATTTGTATAAACACAAAAACAGCTTTTGAGAGTTTTCCAGGAAAAGCACTGGTACATGATTATTAAAGTCCTCCACGGTGAAGCGCTTATGTTTTATGATGTTCTACCATGTTGTGCATGCAACGTGCTGTATTTTTTGCACAACATATTTCAACATTTGGCTGTTAAGTTGGTTGTTACGAAAGGGAAGTGACTAACCGCCACATTAACACCAGTGAATATGTTGCTACAGGGAGTGCAGTCTAACTATCTTTCGAAAACATTTTAAAATCCATTAACATTCTGCCTGTCGACAGCTTCGGGTTTCAGAGCAGTTAACGTCTTAGTCAAATTACAGCAAGGAATTAATAGAAGCATTTCTAATTATGGGAGTTTTTTTGTTTGCAAGACTGCCTGAAATTCTTTGAAATGATGTCTTTATGTTATGTCTACCTTACACAACACCTTACGCTGGGTGTGGTATGTGTCGTGCTTGTGAAAAAGCAAATTCATGAGCACAATGCAGGCTGACCGACAGCACTGATAAGAATGATAACTGAATACCAGAATCCAAATGTTGATGAAATCATTTGAAAATGTAAGTTGTTAGGGAACAGTTGTATTTATTGGCTTTATGTCAGATTATTTTTATTTGCGCATAACTAATATGCAAAGATTATGTAAACGACATTAATATTAAGCAGTGGGCACCAATGTGGCCTCATACCTCCAGCAGTGTTTCCATCCTTTCTCCAATTGTTCGGATTATTGGGGGTCCGAAGCACTTAGTGCTATTGACCAATGTTGTGTTTCTATACCACGTTTGTAAGGGCTTCTATCAGGGTCCAGGATTCTACCCCATTCCAAAAACAATTAAAAACTGAGCATAGTATGTGAGCATGAAGTCTGTGTTGAACTGGCATTCTATCGAGAGAGTTCCAAGCCACGTTCCATTGGACTCTTGGGAGAGAGACCAGACTTGTCTTAATTATGTACTGAAAATGAAAAAGGAAATGTTTATGATCTGATATTAAACGTTACATTAATTTATTGGCAATGGCAAATTGATCACAATAGAGGATGTGACCTTACTTCATGAGAGGTTCCACCCTGTACTGGGTAAACGATACTGGAAGAATTAAGAGATTTTTTTTTGTGACGGCACTTAGTAGTTTCATGCAGGGGGGCTGGGCAGTATTGTGATCTAAAAGCCTTACTAATGGGCCTAAGTCCATCCATTTTCTGAATCCTCTTATCCTATTCAAGGGTTGCAGGGGGTCCAGAGCCCATCCCAGAGGCTATGGGTGCAAGGCGGGGGAACAACCCAGGATGGGGCACCAACCCATTTCAGGGTACACTCATAGTCACGCACAGGCAATTTGGAAACTCCAATTACCCTCGGCATGTTTTTGGACTGTGAGAGGAGGGAGAACATGCAAACTCCACACACAGGGACACAGGTGAGGACTCAAACACAGGTACTACAGGTTTGCAGCAACAGTACTAATCACTGCACCACTGTGCCACCCAGGGCCCTGATAAATCTACAATGATAATTTGCCGTGTTACAAATACATAAGAATTTTTCAGTTGTGCCTTATTGTATCTTACTTTCCTACGACAGATACACAGCACTCACAGAAACTTTTGGGACACTAGCTTAATTCTGTAAAAATGTTGCAAACATCTTACCACTTGAAATGACTGTTTTGCTTAAAACTTGTTATATTGTATTTCCTGTAAACAAATTAAGTCATGATTTTTTTGTTATACGCCAAACTATGTGTTTTTACTGATCTAACCATCATACTGCTCGAGCCTCTGTTTTTGTGATTATGGGGTTTTCTCTGAACTTCCTATATGTCCTACAGCTTCTTAATGGCATCTGCTTAATATCATTCATTCAGTTATAGGACTGCTTGATGAAGTAATTTAAGCACATATGCACTGAGATAATGTATCATGCTTGTTATGAATGATTTGTAAACTTCCATTTGTTAAATTAATAGATTTTCCTTAATAAAGCTTTGTGCATTATATAAAGAAGTTATATCAAGTCTGACTGCCATAAAGCATAGACTGTGAGGGGAATGTACGGTAGGAAGGACACTTGTGTGGAAGCAGGTCCCTAAACCCAGCTTATCAGGAGCAAGACAAACTCATAGTCGACAGTGCAGGTCAATGACAGAGAAATCCGAACAGAATCACAATCAGGAAGCAAAGGCAGTGGTGGGTGGACAGGAGAAGGTCAGGCAATGTGTGCAGGTAGTTGGCAGGTTACGCAGGTCTCATACCCTGAGGGCAGAAACAGAATCAGAAAAACTGGGGAGACGGGATAGATTTCACCAGGGAAATGCTCAAACTCTAGAAAAACCAGGAGGCTCTCGTGTCTGGCTGACATACAGAACTACAAAAGCCAATAGTGATTCTGAGTCATAGCTGGGAAGGGGCATCGCCACAAACAAGATCCACTGGTGAGTTAAGACGCAGAAAGGATTGGGCTTCCCTGATCGGGCAGTTCTTGCATACCGGGATTCCCAGGAAGGCGTGTTGATAGATGATTGTGTACGATATGAATGCAACAACATACAGTAAACAGAAACTAAATAGAAAGTCTAAGATGATAACCATCCTTAAACTTTCCACTAGGCATAATTTTTTCTAACCAGTATCGCATAAACATGTAAGCATTTAGAAAAAGACACCTGATTTATACATCATTAAAAACATACAAATTATAACCATCAAAAAACTGTTTGCTCCTATAAATATAAAAAAAGTACAGTTATGATTTACAATGGCCAGATATGCCATATATATTTTTCATAATTGTACAACTACGCCATCTAATGGTTAACCTGAGCACCATAACCCTATCTCCTGTAACTGCTTGTCTTACTCAGTTTTGCAGGAGGTTGGGAGCCTATCCCAGAGGCTATGGCTGCAAGTCAGGGAACAACCCATGATGGGGTCACCAACCCATTGCAGCACACACTCCATTGACTCACACCTATGGGCACTTTGGTAACTCCAGTTAACCTTACTATGTTTTTGGATTATGGGAGGGGGAAATGTACATGGAGGAAACCCCAGGATGACTCAGGGAGGACATGCAAACGCAACCTTGCTCAAGATGCAAACCCAGGTCCCTGAGGTGTGGGATAAAAGTTATGTGCAAATATGAGAAAATCATCAAAGTGCAGACTGCAGTTATACCCTACTTTAGTTAGTAATTGGTGTTGTTAATGATCCTAATGGCCTGGGGGCAGAAGCTTCTCCTCAGGCTCTCAGTCCCGGC
>JAABNY020000037.1:1620621-1634680 GCA_015164015.2 Brevimyrus niger
ATAATAATAATAATAATAATAATAATAATAATAAATATGTTGCCTGGGACAAACCAGATAAACAGTATTCTAATTTCCTGTTTATTTATATGTTTGTTTGTTTTGCTGGTTTTTAATGATTTGGTTTCTGTTGCCTCCCTTCCTGAAACTGTCAATTTCCTTTCCCCACAGGGCAGATCTGTTGACTACTGTCTCTGGGTCATTTCTGGGAGAGAGGAGGCTCCATATCCACTTATCGGTGAGAAAATATAACAGAATATGCACACAAAGCTCCTAATTATTTTTCCCACACCGTTTTTGGTTTATGCTTTGTATTCTATAAACCTCTATTTAGTTACTTTTTTATTGTCAACATAACAAAATAATATTGCTTTGAATATTTGCTGAATGTTGACATAAACAGAACTAATGATACCTGATGATAAAAACATTTTTATATATTCAGAAACAAACAAAAATACAGTGTTCCGAATTATAATTCAAACTGTACTTTTGGAACATGCAATATGAAATCTAAATGATTGGCTGATCGCAATAGGTTGGTTGATTACTGGTTGATTTACTAATTTCAATTACAAATAGGTTGAAAGGAAACAGTGTGTCCTCACAATCCTAGGCTACATTGCCTGTGCTGCATATAATTGCACCGCTGTGAGAGTGTGACAAACAGAGAAGGGTGCAAAGACAGAGCCAACCAGGAATATTCCACCTGTCTTGAAGTACTACAGTACAACTAACGGTGAAAGAATGCAGCGCAAGTCTTCCAGTGGCCCATGAAGCGCTAATATTTCTGTGCCGACTCCTGCCTGAACAACTGTCTAGACATAGCAACCACCCAAATTCCTTTGCCAGGCCTCAGGAAAATAACAAGTGCTTTGTCTGTCCTGGAAACTGTAACGTTTCAGAGGTGGCTGGTAATGTGGCGCACATTTCCCAGTCTTCTGTATCAAGGTCCTTGACACAGTTTGCCGAGGCAATGTTGCCCCACTAATTGTCCCGCCGCACAAGAGCAAAGGAGAAAAACAAAGGGAAAGTTCTATTGGTGGCCGGCTTCCCAAATGTCCTCTGTGACTGAGCACATGCTGCCAAAAATGCTCCTGCTGAACAATGCACAGATGTACAGAAACTGTAAACAGCAGCACAGCTTTAATGTGCAAGTCAGGGGTGACTCAGCTGGCCAAATCCTGAGTGTCTGTGCTAAATTTCTGGGCTCAGCCTATGGTTCCACCTTGGTGCGAAGAGTAGTGGAACCTGTTGACCAGCACAATTGCCTAATTGGTAACTATTCTGTGCTTAACTGTGTTGACTGTGCAGGATTTAGTGGCAGTGACCAGCAGTGGTCACCAACACATCACTCTAAGTAGCACACAAGGAACCAATTAGATGCTTCCATAGGGACCAAATCATAAACTGTTGGCAAATATAAAACAAGTGAATATTCAGTGAGCTGAAAATAATTAAAGGCCAAATAATGTTTGCCTAATTGAGCTGAATGTCTGATATAGCTGAGTGCTTGTGGTATGCCTCAGAATATTAATAAATATGCTTTATATGTGGCACTTTAAGGGGTTTTTATGTATAATAAAAAAAAATATTGAATCTTACAGATTATATTTATAAGCAAGAAAGGTCTGACCAACATTAAGTGAATATAAATTATTTATCATGCCAGAATTATATTTCATACAGGTCATAGTTTTCTGAATATAAACCATTGCGGCTCAGTATTTAACACCGTTTCTGAAAATCTGGGAAATTGAAGTGTGCAAAATGATTTCTCATAATACAGTGTATCTCCAGATGTCAGAGTATAAGAGGAGTTTCAGTTTGCTGCCATGCCTACCCAGTGTCCCATCTCTCAGGTCACGAGTTCCCCTTCAGCATCATCACAAACTGCTTACGAGACCATGTGGATCAACCCCACTCAACTGACGCCATCCTAACCTATGACGTGATCATAGAGCAACTGCCCAAGGAACAACAGGTCCAGTTCATCCTTAGATGGAGAAAATCTATGCATAATCATGCCCAAAGCAGTGCTCCAGGTACATGAATAATTTGCAGTTATGTGTCTAACATTAATCACTTTTAACTTGTCACCGCAGTCTAATTTGATTTGTAAACTGGATTATTTTTTTTTTCACAAACATGGGAAATTATTATATATGTGTAATATGTTTGCAAGAGTGACTTGAGAGTCTATTAGGCAGCATATTTTTCATACTTCCAGGGTTACGTTTGCTTTATGGCCTGCTTATGTGTGTGCAGTTTGCATTTCCTCCCTCCAGCCATGTAGTTAGTTTAGAAATCAGATGGGTAACAACTTCCTGTCATGCCAGTACAGTCAGTCCCATGAACGTAATCGTCACAATTTCCTTTCCTGCAATTATGTCAATTTCACGCTAAAGTACTATGCGGTGGATATAGGGTCTACATACTTCAGTTTAAATGGCAGTTTTTTTGCGAAGTAAAAAAATGAAACCAAAAATAAGTCATGTGAGAACTTTTCCACTTCAGTTGTGTGAGAAAATAGAAATCTTTTTAAGCGAAAATAATTAATTTACAAGAAGCTGGGAAATTTCCCTGTCTTACTTGAACTTTTTTTTTAGATTCCTCAAATTGTGAAGGCATCTCCTGTGCACAGCCCTCTTCAGGTCCCCCAGCAGATTTCCAGTTGGATTCAGATCTGGGGCTTCCAGAGCATTGATCTTCTTTTGGTTCCTTTGTTCCTTTGTTGATCTGGTCATGCCTGAAGGTTTTGTGCCAAAATCAATAGGTATTTGGGGCTAATCATGATTCCCACAACTTTGGCGAAAGCCCCGGATCTGGCCAAGGAAAAGCAGCCATAAAGCATGACGCTATCGCCACCATTCTTCTCTGTGGGTATGATGTCCTGTGTTGTTCTTGTGCCAAACATACCTTTTGGAATTTTGGCAAAAAATGCAACCAGGTCTTGGCACACCATAGCATATTTGTGAGCCTGGATGTTTTTTTTGAAAAATGTAGTCAGGTTTGGATGTTTTTGTTTACATGAAAAAAGGCTTCCATCTTGCTAGCCTCCCCTCTAATGGCTGATATTGTTGTCAAATGCCAGAAATTTCTAAAGCTTCTGTAATGTTGCTATAGGCCATTTGGCAGCCTCCCTGATCAGTTTTCTTCTTGCCTTTCTCATCAATTTTTGAGGGACATCCTGTTCTTTGTAGCATCATTGATTTGCCGTATTTTCTCCACTTGTTGACAGCTGTCCTCTCTGTGCTGCATGGTATAGCTGACGCCTTGGACATTCTTTGTTATCCCTCTCAGGTCAATACCGATCAACAAAGAACAAAGATCTTGTTCCTGCTCTGAATGTTATTTGCAGACCGTAGCTTTTGCAATAGGAGGCAACAAAGACATCAGGAAAATCATTTA
Source organism: Brevimyrus niger (assembly GCA_015164015.2). Lineage (NCBI taxonomy): Eukaryota > Metazoa > Chordata > Actinopteri > Osteoglossiformes > Mormyridae > Brevimyrus > Brevimyrus niger. The sequence continues at coordinate 1,624,033 of JAABNY020000037.1, forward strand.
GGGGCAATCGAACTTCATATGTCATTCAAAGTAATTTTAGTTGATTGCAGGTGTATTCTAACTACAAACACATCCTCAGTTATAAAAGGGTATGCACGTTCCACAAAGACAACCAGGATTTTAAATTTTTAAGAGTAATTTCTTTTCCCCTTAAAGGTTTCTGTTCAGTTACAGAAATACTCCAACCCGCCTGTCCAGCACCAACAGTCATGCCATGATCACAATAATTTGTCATTTTTCCTCATTCTGTTTGATATGAACATTAACTGAAGCTTTTGACCTGTGTCTGCATGATATTATGCATTACACTGTTGCGATGTGATTGACTGACTAAATAATTGCATCAATTACCAGATGTATAGGTGTTCCTAATAAAGTGTATGGTGTGTGTACTATATGTCCTTTATTAAAGTGTGTGAATATGTTGTTCCATGTCAATCCTTACATTTACTTTATGGTTTTAATAATGTCCAGGAAATTCTTTGTGTTTTAAAGAAATCTTTCAGAAACACATTGGAAGGAAAAAGTCTCTCATTGACTGGGCTTTGAGGAAAGGAAATAGCAACTGGAGCAGTGGTGAATCTCACCTATCAACTGCACCCAGAAAGTTATTTGGTCATTCGTTATCATCCATCTGTCACAATGGAAACCTTCCTAAACCTATACTGGTGAGAAGACCCCTGCAACTGTATACGTAATAAACGGTGTAAACTACATTCATATCACTCTGATATCTGTCATTAGAATCATTAAAGATTCTTTAAATATACAGGTTTCCCCTTACTTAGGAATCTGATGTGTTCCTGAAAATAGGTGAAAATGTCAGGCCATTAATGTCTTTGGGCAAGAAATGAACATGATACACTTAGGTGAGATTCAACATCTCATATGGAATTCACAGAACACACCTTCACAATAAGGTGCAGAGAAAACCTTTTTTTTTAAGGTTCAGAGTAAACTTTGAGTGGCGGATGTGGATAATTACTCAGAAATCCTCAGATGCTGTTAACATGCTACATCTATGTAAACATAGTTATGTTATAGTATTATGTATATTTTAAAACCTTTACAGTTTGCAATGAAATTCTTCAGATATTCATCAAGCACAGTTTAAAACAATTCTTGTGCCTTTCCAAAGAAATAAGTATACCTCACCTACCTAGACAAAAAGAAAATATGCTGGAACAGTGTTACACGAAATATTCAGTATTGAGATCAGTAATCCCAGCGTTCTAGACTCAGGTTAATGGTGTTCTGTTTAAATGTTTCATTCTTAGGACATGCTAATCCTCCTTTTCCAAGAGGGCCCAAGAACAAAAGGAATTTTCAGACGCTCTGCCAATGTGAAGACTTGCAAAGAGCTAAAGGAGCGTTTGAATTCTGGGAATGTGGTACAGCTGGAAGCAGAGTCGGTTTTTGTGGTTGCATCTGTTATCACTGTAAGCTTTTACAAAGTCTGCTGTTATTGTCACCATAATCAGAAGGGGAATGTACGTCCACCTCTGTATATCAATATAATAATTTTAAATATACAAGCACATACTGTATGTGCACATAGCAATCCAGGGTTTCTTGTTGTTTCTGTTATAATAATTTGCTTTTTTTCTGAAAATTCTACATTCTGTCATATGTCAGTGAGTTTATTTTTTAAGGAAAATTTGTGGTGCATTGTTTGTTTGGCAGAGTTGGGTAATTCAGGTCCAGAAAGTATAAGTCCAGACTGGGATTTTGCTTTAACCAACGAGTTGAGTTCTCTGTGACTGTGACTCTTTATGCTCAATTGGTTGGTTGAAACAAAGCCTTGGCCTGGACTTTTACTCTCTGGACCTGAATTACCAACCTCTGTTGTTTGGTAGTGATTTAAGTAATGAAAAGATAATTGTTAGAGTAAAATAACTTGCACAATCTAGCTCAATTATCATTATTTCTGGAATTTGTAGGATTTTCTCCGCAATGTGCCTGGTAGCATTCTTTCCACAGAGTTGTATGAAAAGTGGATGGAAGTTCTGGACATTGATGCTCATGATGAACAGATCAGGACAATAAAAGGGTGAGGGAAAAAAGTGCCTTTTGTCCGTGGATAGTGTCACACTCTGGAGAGCTGCTGTAACAGAAATCACCAATGTTTCATCCTCTTGATCAACAGGTTGCTGAACCAGCTCCCTGAAGCCAACACCCTTCTTCTGCAGCATCTCTTTTGCCTCCTTTATCACATACAGGAGAACTCAGAGGAGAATCAAATGAATGCTTGTAATCTAGCACTCTGCATCGCCCCAAACATGCTATGGTTGCCTGTGACTGCAGATCCTGAGCAAGAAAATAAGTCAACGAAAAAGGTGCCAGAGAACAACAGGCTGTCCCTGTTAAGGATATTATGCTGAATCCATTATAAATCCTTCCTCCAGAAAATGGTTTCTCTTTTGTTTTTCATAGATGCATGACTTCTCCCGCTATTGCTTTCATATTATGTGTTTTGACAACATGGATCAATTGAGTAAATAAACACAAGAAACAGGAATTGGTCCCAGTAAAGTAATTTGGGGAGACTTGGCAGTTAGCAGCAGCATTCTGTAATGACAACATGGCTGCCAACATTCATTATATTCTCCATGTTGAATATCAACATTCTCAGTAGGCCATCAATACAAAATGAAACTTCAGCCAAATGCCAGTGTTTATCACAGTGTTTTCTACCATTTGTTATCATTAATTACATTCTGTTGCAACTGCTCTATATAAAATATGCAGATTGGATTAGTTTTGCTTGTTTGACCTTATAAAGATCCATGTTTCTATCTTATGAATTTATATCTGATAAGTTTAAAATAATTCTGCCAAAAATACAGAAATGCAGAAAATTCTGTTAGCAAACAATAGAAATATTTTTAATCAGCTAGGGAATTATTAAACTTATATAAGATGTGTATGCAAACACTGTGCAATTTTTTTTTTTTATTCATAATGTATATGGAGTTGCAAGCAAAATAGATTTTCAAATTCTGAGTGCCATTCTCACAGTTCAGAGAAATACATTTATCACTTTTCTGTCCAATTCATTTACGTTTTCTAACACTTGCCATTTCAGACCAGTAGACCAAATGGCATAAGAAAAATTGAAAACTAACATAAATAGATATATCTACCTCAGTAATTTTTAACACTAATTATATTTTATCTTAAGGATGAATTTGTGATGTGATATTTATTCAAATGTATTCACTAATCAGATGGAATCATAGTTACAACTGAGAGTTTTTTTCGTAATGTTATTTCCTAGGTTGCCAGCCTTGTACAACTATTGATTGAGAATACAAACACCATATTTGGCCATGACATTGAATCTGTGTTCACAAATATACATGGAAGTCAAGAAAATTTGGAGGATGCCTTAGGTACGTTCTGAATTATTATATTCATTGATATTAATTGGTCTACGCAAACATTTTTCTTACAGTAATGTTATATTTCCTTTCTGCTTTCTAGGTGATTATTCCCCACAACGTTACTCTTCAGATGAATTTGATCCGGAGCAGGAAAGACTGAAAGGACTTCACAGTTTTGATACGGATTCGTGGTTCCTGCCATTGGAAAATGACATTGTGGAAGAGGAGAAGATGTGGAGCCTTCTGGATGAAATGGACATTTTCAAATCTCAGTACTGGACAGAGGACAATGTCTGCTGCATGGATCTAGATGATACGCCTATTTGCTCTAATGTCTACTCTCCAATTGAAGGCCAGGGCATCCAGTCGTCTCGTGGTCGATGCTCATCTGAACCCAGCGTTTGCCAGAGCTCACAGAACCTTCTTCACTCTCACGCTACTGTCATTCGCCAGTCAAGCTACGATGCGACTCTTAGGTGCAGCCAGGCGAGCTGTTCACAGTACATGAGTAAGCTGCACCTAGAAGAAACATCAGGACCCACTGATGACTTAAGTCCCAGAATGAGCAATCAGCCCAAGCATATGCTGTGGAGATCACCCCAGATTCCATCAAAGTTTAAGGACCAGCATCTTAGACTCACCTTACCCAATATGTCAAGCTTCTCCAGCCTGTCTTCCACAGCCACCTCACCATCAGCCTCTTCTTTGAGCTCTTTAGATAGTGCCTTCTCATATTGCTCAGACACTGTTTTCACACCCAGTGATGTCTCCTCCCTAGATTTTATGTTTGGGACATCTGCAAGGTGGCAACCACTAACACCCGAACCTCCTAAAAAGTTCCCCATGGACTGGACATTGAAAAGGCCAGTGACCAGAGACCATACCTTGTCATTTGACTGGTATACCAAGCGCCTTGAGCAGGATGAAGAGAAACAACCCTCTGGAAGGGAAACTACCAACACAATTCATATAAAAAATGCGAAGGCAAGTCAAAGTGAATCTCAATCGGTAAATAACAGTCTAGCTAACAGAGATGAAACTGGCCAGGATCTCAACTATGAAACTAATGGAGGTGAGGCGGACTCCAGATATTTACAGATAACGCAGCTGCAGGTGCCTGAGATTTCTACAAAAATGTGCAGAAATGAAGAACCCGGCACTTCTCAAGGTTCAAAGGTGGAGAGCCAAGAAACATGCGTGAAACACATTGAGTCCACAAAGCCTGAAAATCTTAACGTGGATAACATGAAGCGGACGAAAATCACTCTCTACATAACTTCCAACAAGCTACCAGTGAAAAATCTAACTTCTCAAGCAGTTGAAGAAAACAGACTTTCAGTGAAATTGTCTAATGCCACTATAGACACCCCGGACTTAAAAGAAATGGTAAGTCAGACTGTCGAGGACCAGAAATCCCAGACTGTGTTGCATGTCCAACAATCTCCTTTAACTCCACAGTCCGTTACAACCAAGCAGCCCGAGAAACCAAACGCCACAAACAGTACGTTGCCAGGAACCTCATCTGAGAGCTGTACTTCCATATCAGGTCCATCTAAAACCTTCAATAAGGCTAGCCATACAATAAAGCACACAATTAGAATAAGGCTTCCGGCAGCAGTAAAAAGCACCGTTAAGGAGTACTTCAGTCACAACGACAATAAGAACTGCCAGTCAGATGTTAAAGGGCCAGAAAAGGGACTGCATAAAAGTAAATTGGAATGTCAAAGTAAAAGTCTTTTGGATGCAGCTGATGAAGATGTTTTAAAACTGAACAATGGAGAAGACTTTTAGTGTAATACACTTCTAACAACAACATTGATCGGCAGTATAAAATTAGTTTTATGACAACTAATTATCCTGAATAAACTGCACTTTGTGAATATAATATTGTGGGAAAATAGGTACTATATATGGGCAGCACAGTGGTATGACTTTTTGATTATTTCCTAGTCATTTGTTTTCGGTCCTAGTCGTGTGCAGAGTTGTGGGGTGTTCATTTTAAAACTCATCACTATGCAGCTCTGGAAAAAATTAAGAGACCACAGCAAAATTTTCAGCTTCTCTCATTTATCAATTTATAGGTATGAATTTGTGTGAAATATACATTTTTGTGAACTCCAACTTTGGCTCTTTCCTACTTCGCACTAATGAAGAGCTCCTTCCTTGCTTTATAGGTCTTCCTGTTTCTAGGAGCCTAATACAAACTTATCCTAGCAGTGCACTTCACACCACTTAATGATTCCTCTTCTTTCAAAGGTCACTTGATGTCATCCTCTGATTAATGAGAAACTGTCGGATAGGTTGACTGTCATCTCTGGGATTAGAAAGTCGCTTCCACTCTCTATCTGGCTGGGTTTTAGTCATTCCCAACGTGTCCTGCTTCACATTATTCTTTTGTACTGCTGTCTTAGAAAGGTTGAGCCTGGAAGCAGGCTGCTGAGCAGTGTAGCCTTCTGCCAGAAGAACTAGGATTAAACCAGGATTTAATTGAGCAGATTATTTGAGAAATAATATAGAGTGGTCTCTTAATTTTTTTCAGTGTTGTACACTGAATGTCAACAATGTTAGCTGAATTTTGGCCATATCAAAGGCAGAACAATTAAAGTGGTACTGCAGAATGTTGAAAGTTTGCACATACTGTGGCCCACCTGCAATGGGATGAAAAACCACCATTTTCAGAGCACAGAATCACAGATTCTAGTAAGGATTGCCTGTTTAGCTTCAATGAGGGATTAAATATTTTTATTCAAAAACTTTACTTTAACCCCGGGGAACCCAGACCACTTTATCATTATAGGAAAAATATGTCCATTGGCTAAAATGATCATATAGACCCAGTGAACTCAAAAACAGGTGTTTTGTAAAAAATAACCCCTTCCCAGTCCATGTTATGAGATGTACCATATACGACCCTCTGGACTGTTCATGCTGTTCCAACTTGTTATTTTCACCTATGAAATAAGGACTGGAAAGAAGGAAAAAAAAAAATCTTTGCAACATTCTCATTTTCAAAATACATTTATTGAGTTTTCAAAATACATTTATTGAGGTGAATCTATGAAGCATGTACAGCAACAACCTCAAAACGTGTTGGGGGCCACATATATTGTGAAAAAAAAATTGGTTAATTCAGTTAGTAATCACTAAATGTCACTGTTACTGGGTGGTATATGGTACAATGGGCTGTAAAGCAGAAATAAATTCTTAACTTTGATGAGTGGATTAAATGTAAGGCAGAAATAAAAGGAAGGATCGTATATTACCCCATGGGTTCCCCAGAGTTAAATCCTCATAATTACTTTAATGAACTTCTTGATTGGAAAATATGGTTTATTATTGGAAAATGTTTTAACTAAATACATATTTTGTGTATCAAATGAAATGTACAATCTGCAGGACTTTGACCCTACTTCTACGTTTTGCAAAAGTATGCTGTACAAATATAATTATTTATTTTTGTACTGCAAATACATGACGAAGAATTTAATAATGATGAAATGTGATATCAAAGATACTAACAGTACAGTAGTATTAAATTCTTTTTAAGCCTGAAACTTGCGAAACCAAATTCCTTTTCATATACTGCTTTGTTCAGAGATTTCTTTTAAAAAATATTGTGCATGAAACAAATATTTAGTGTAATAATTTTTTTTTCTGTATTTTATATATGCTAACAAATGTATGCAATATTAATATGCATGTATACATAATTTATATGTTAAACAACCTCTTCTATTAAATGTTTTAAATTTGACAATGAGCAGTAACTATTGAACAAATGTATATTTATATATATAAGAATGTAAATTGTAACTGAACATTGAGAAAAAGAAATTGAAGATTAAGAGTTATTGTATGCAATGTACAGAACAGACACTGGAAAATATTTAGATATAAACAAGAAGAGAGAATAATGCCTTAACACTGTTTAAGGCAATACAATTACTCTACTTATGTTTGGATATTATGTGGATAATGTCAATTTTTTTATACAAAATAAAGACTGGCTTTTCTGATAGAGAGCACTAATCACAATCTTTTTATTAATTTTAAAGTATATAATTATTAATATTAGTAAAATTTATTTGTCATTATTTAGTCCATATCATACATTTTTTGCTGCAGCAATGACATCCCGATATGTGATTTTAAAAGCATGTGTGCAAAAAAAACATATGTACCAAAGCACTTAAAGTGACTCCATGCATTGTAAGGTGACTCCTTTTTAAATTTGTGTAGCTTGTCACCATCTCTGTGTTCAAAGCTCATCTAATGTCCTGTTATTAATTGTATTATTCAAAAATAAATGTACTCACACTGAAAATTTTCTCCATTTGTTATGAAGATTCTGTTAAGCCCACTACAAAACTGTCTCTAGTAAAGCAAGAACCAAAGAATAAAATCATCCAATTATATGCTACGTTTTTGAAAAAACATTTGTGAGCATTGTTACATTTGTGCTTTAGTCAAACACAGAATAGATGAATACAAATCTATAAGCTGCTTTGTAGACACTGTTTTCAGATTTCAGTTTTTTAAAGGACGCCTGTTGCCAAGAAACCTTGTTTTCCCTTCATTATTTTTTTAATATAAGCAGCCGTAGCTGATACATTATTTTCCTGATCCAAGGTTACCATACATTTATTTGCACTCCATCAATACACGTACAATGCAAAACTGATATTATTAATTAATGAGATAAACATACATTCTGGGCACTTTTATTTACATTATATCAACTACTACCCTGAATAACTACAAAAATTGTGACATGGCACCTCAATAGCATGACTTCTGTAAAGTTTATTGATTTATTGATCTTAGTGATATTTCAAACAGCTACAATATAGCTGTCAGTCAGGCCCTGAACAAAATAACTCTTTTTAAAACAAAGGTATTCCAAATACTGCAAAAACACAGAAATTTCTATTCTGTTTGTTCGGCCTTTTCAGAACAGCAACTAATCTCACTAATGAGGCTGTCGATTCATAAATCCAAGTTGCCAATACAATTCCTTCTACTTTTAGCAGTGACAGTTTTACGGACTTCTGTTAATATCAACATTAACCAGATGCTGTCTGAAACAGCAATATATTTCATCACCCCCTCCATCTGTTTAATCGCTACTTTTTCAACACCAACCAATCTCATAAATCTCTAATCCCCTTACACACTCTCCCCATCTCCCCCCAAAAAGCCCAGCTTTGTGTGCTTTGTCTCAGTGTATTCTGGTTTACCAAATTGGTGTCTATGGCTATCCTTTCATGTGACACTGCTTAAGCCTGGGTCAAACTTCACTTTCCACATGTGCCTTCAGACTAGAGACAGTCATCCATGCTGCAACTTGTATTCATATTACATTTGGATGTGGATGCAAATGGTCGTGGTTGGTACATGAATACAGCAGTGATATTCGACCAGGAGACCAGGAGAGAGCAGGTGTATTGCAACAAATACAAGCAGTATAGTGAAATGGGTAAACAATTAAGAACAGTTTTAAAATTATCAATCCAGACTTGGTTGTTACTTATTATTGCAATAAGGCTTATCACATTCTTTTGAAATTCTTGCAACAAGAGTATTCAGAACCCCAAACCCACCCATCACCTTAAGATGGCAAAATGCTGAAATAGTGCTGCTTTTTAAAATATTGTATGCCTCAATGTAATATATGGACAGTATGAACATTACATATGCAGATATCTCTGATACTTCTCATGCAGTTGCTCACCATAACTACAATAACAACAACAACAACTACTCTCCCTCTCTTCGTTTTTTGTTCAATGCTGATCTGTGAAACTCCATTCTGCCACCTACTGGACATACCTATTTAATTCTCTTTATTTCCTCTTTATCTTTATCGATTTAATATTTTTACAAAGTAATAACAAGATCCATGAACTACTTTTTAGTTATCATCTTCAGAAGTTCATCTTCTGCAGTCTCTTTTCTCCTTGGCTCCCTCTAAGCAGCGTTACTTCAATTTTGGTACAATTTGTCTCAAAATTTGATTAGGGTTCCAGATCTTACAATAATATGTTTGTAGGATTTATTCATTAAGTATTTTATGGATTATCAATCTAATGAGATCAAGTCTGAGATTGTTCTTTTCATTGCTATCAATACATGCCACTGCTTTTGTTTTGTTGTGATTTGTTTCAAAATTAGATCTGTTATGTCTTCACCTATACAATGTGTCTGCAGTGTTTATCCCTCAACTACTTATTGAGTTATTGCGCTAACAAGATAAGCACCTGCAACAGCACGGCTTGAATAAGCTACAAGGGATTGTCCTTCTGTGGGCCATAAGGATCCTGTGTAATGCGGATTGGCTGCCAAGCAATCCCCACTTACCAAAACTGGCTTTAGGAATATGAAATGTAACTTCGCTGGTGGAAAAGCAACCTGGGTTAGTGCAGGAGGTAGAGAGACACTATCTTGATATTATGGGGCTCACCTCAATGCACAGCATAGGAACTCGGGATAGTGGATAGGGGCAGGGCTGTATTCCACTATGGAATTGCCCTGGTGTCGAGACTCTGGAAGGGTGTGATTGGGAGGAGTCGGACAGTGCCTCTGAAATAGAAGAATGGGGTGATGAGCCCAATTTTAAGAAAGGGGACAAGAGAGTTCCTACTTCAGGCTGATCATACTCCCTAGCCTCCCAGAAGAGGCTTGTGTCAGGGTACTGGAGAGCACGGTCATTGTATCGGTCAGTCGTGATGAAGAATGAGCTGAGTTGAGAGGCGAATCTCTTGATTTAAGAGACAATCTATGTTCCTGCTCCTACGGTCATGAGGTCTGAGTAGTGATTGAAAGGATGAGATTGCAGATGCTGGAAAGATTGTATCTGCCAGTTGGCCTGGGAATGCCTTGATATCCTCCCAGAGGAGGTGGGTGGAGAGAGCAAGCTCTGATCAAGAAAGAGATAACATGAATTTAGAAATATTATTTTTAGGTTTTTAGTGTTTCATTTAACAATATGTTTTTCTGTTAGCAGATCCTGACATTGTAGTGGTAATTTTAAGGTAATTTTAAGATTTCGTACTGTGATATATCACCACCCAGTGGACATTAAATACACCATGCCAAGATTTCAACATCTCCTTTGTTTTTAACCTTGTTATCTAACATGGTATAAATGACCAATGTATCAAAGTTATGAAAACTAATAAAGTTGAAATGTGAAGTCATAGAGAGTTGCATTTTAATAGTCATACAGAGTTGTTTTTAATAAATAAATGAGGGGATTTGTGTAGGTG
>JAABNY020000037.1:1635214-1651082 GCA_015164015.2 Brevimyrus niger
TGAAGTCATAGAGAGTTGCATTTTAATAGTCATACAGAGTTGTTTTTAATAAATAAATGAGGGGATTTGTGTAGGTGCAAACACTAACATGGCTCCGTAGTTAGAGTTATTGGACAGCTGTTGGCCTTGGGATTTCGACATTTATCAAAACTGACATACTGTATATGCTTTTTATCATGAGATTTTTTTTTATTACAGTATGCATCAAAAATGACTGAACCACTTCTAAAACAAAATTTCCAAATAAAGATTATTACAATTCAAGGGAAGGTAACTGTATTAAATATGTACTCAGCAATGATAGCATTTAAGTATGTTGTTAAATACACTATTGGTTAAATACAGCAAATATTTAATATTCTAGTACTTTGTATGTCCAACATTACTTATTATAGCTCTGTACCAATTCATAGCATGCTGTCTATTAATCCTGTATCACTCTTGCAGGATGGCCTCCTTCAGTGTCTTGATAATTGACCATTAATGCAGTGTGGCATCTAATCAAAATTTCCCAAAGGTGCTCAGTCAGGTTGTTGGTTTTACGTACTTGGCCCCTGCAGTGCTTTGAATTTGCTTTAGAATGGAGCAATGGATGTCTGGTGACCTTGTTGTGTTGGCTAAGTCTCCAGTGACTTGTGACGTGGATAAAAGGTAGCATCTTGTCTTTTAGGATCCACATCACAGTACATCTGTGAGTTCATGATGCCATCAGTGAAACAGCCTTCATACATCCCCACTGTAAGAACACGACCACCGCCATGCTTCACTGTAGGAACCATGCACTTGGTGCTATACTCTTCCCCTAAGAGACACAATATCTTTTGGGCACCATCAGATCCAAGAAGATGATTTGGTCTCACTCAGCCAGATGAGAGATTCATGAATGATTTCCCATTTGCTAATGTACCTTTGGCATATGGATATTCTTGTTATGTTTTATGGATATTCTTTGGCTCCAGCATTGGCCCCTTGCTGTGCAAGATGTGTCTTATTCTACGAGATGAAATAATTATTCCGGTTAAGCTTTGACCAGCCAGTTTTGGGGCACTTTGCTTTGCAAATTTTCTGTACTTTTTCCAGAAAAAACATAGTGTCTGCTTGCAGTGACCTGATTATTTCAAGTTGCTTTAGGATACAGCAGAAGAACCATCCACCACCCCAGCTTCGACTGGGCTTTAGTGACGATATTTACGTAACCAAGGACCTGACCTGGTCCCTGTACACTGACTCCTTAGTTAGGAAGGTTCCTTAAAGCCTGTAGTACATCAGGCTGTCCCTCCCAAGACTAAAGAACTTCTACAGACCCATTATCAAAAGCATCTTGACAGGGACTATCGCTACCTGGTTCGGGAACAGTACACAGCAGGATCACAAGGCTCTGCAGAGAGCTGTGCGGTCAGCCGTAATCAGACCTGCCCTTCTCAACCTCCAGAACATTTACGCCAGACGATGCAGGTGTAGGACTACAAAAATGATTAAGGATCCCATTAACCCCAACAATCTGCTGAAGTCGGCCTGAAAGGCAGCTTAGAAAGGCAGCTTAGAAAGGCTGAGCAAGAGCTTCTTTCCATTGGCAATGCAGATCGTAAATGGGGACAGTGTTTAGAACCCGCACACCAACGCATGGAACAGCCGACTTAACTTGCACATTTAGATATATAAATACACATATACATATTTATTTCTGGACTCTTGCACTACCTCCACTGACTGCCAATTTTGTGCACCATAGATATTTTAATTTTATTCAGTGTCTAATGTAATATATAATGTCTTATCTTTGTCTTGTCTCTCAAAGTCAAGCCGTCTTTTCGCCAGCTGTCTGGAGCTAGGAATCCATGCATTTCACTGCACACTGTACTCAGCATAACAGCATATGTATGTTCTCTAGTACTTCTGTCGACTTTTGAGAGAGCCTGATCTCTTGACAAATAACACGTAATTAGCCTCAACAGATCAATTTTGGAATTTTACAGTAGTTTTCTCGGTGACTAGACTCATATTTGCAACATAGTCTTTTAACATATTGTGAAATAAATACATTTCTAATTTGTAAAAACGTTAATTTGTATAACTTTATTTAGCTTTCCTAGAGGGTGCTCATTTATGCTGTATACTATATATTAATAATATTCCTAACTTTATAACGTATACTTCGTGGCCAGTTTATTAGGCACACATGACTGTTGACGTGAACAGTGTGTAACTACAAATAGCAAATTATGTAACTGAGTACCTGCACCACACAGACAAGGTGAAAAGGTTTAGCTATAATCTGCCATCTAAATGTTTATGAATGTGGTGTGATTACTGGTGTCAGAAGCGGCAATTCCCACATCTCAGATTTTCATGCAATACGGTATCTTAAGTTTAGAAAGAATGGCCTAATGAACAAAACAATGCTCTCAATGGCATTTTTGTAGCCTAAAAACACGCTGTTAACATGGTATTAATGGGAGCAGTTGGAGACACAAATGGTCAGAGTCATTAAAGTTGACAGGAAGGCCATGCGCTGAAAAATAACAGCTCATTATAAAAGTGGTCTGTAGATAGGCATCTCAGAACACACAAATTCCCTTTGAAACGGTTCTGGAGGCAAAAGTGTGTCCTACCCAGTACTAGATAAGTGTACATAATGAAGTGACCACTCATTGTATACTATTAGCATTTTGCTGTATAACAAAACCTAATTATTGTTCATGCTGATGTGATAACATTTTGTTTGAAAACATTCTTCAGTGAATGATCACTGGTGACTCTACTCGCTTCTTCTGTCTTTGATCTCCTGGGGCACATGCACAGTCATGCCGTCCATCCATCTCTGTATGTTAACCTGGCAGCCCAGCCTGGATCTACCATAAAAGGAAACACTTTCATATTTTTATGACCTCACAAATTAGATAAATTACCTGACACAATCTCATATATATTAAATAGTACCCATATTCAAAAGCTCTTTGCATATAGAAGCAATTTTTCAACACGTACAGCAGATTCATTTCAATATACTGGGATGTTTCAATCATTTCGGAGTAGAACTTACGTTTCAGTCTGCCCGTAAGCTAAATCAAGCATATCCATCTCCTCATCCATTATGGGTCCCAGTTTGTTATAAATCTTTTCATCGAAAATTAGGTGGCAAGTAGAGCAGGCTAATGTTCCCTCACAAGCTCCTGCAAAGGGAAGGCGTCGATAAAATGAAATACAATTGTAATCAGATTAATCTCACTGCTGAAGTAGTTTATTATTTGTCTAAAATCCCATAAATCCATATTGCTACTATAGAAAATCATATAAGATAATGCAGTATCAAATATAACGGAGTATGGAACTGCAAAGTACCAGTAAATCCTGTGCACATTTTGTGGAACATAGCTTTATGCTAATTCCCAACTTCCTTACCAAAGCCACTGATGTCCAGGTTTTTGTTGATGACAACATCCAACAGGGATTCACCCTCTGTGACTTGTGTAGTGGTTTTCATGCCGTCTTGATTAACAATGTGCAGTACAACCTTTTCTCCTGTGCTGCTAAAGGCCATGACCATCCCAACATGAACGATATAAAGTTTAAACTTCAATTATATGCAAGTTTGACCATTCATGCACATTAATATGTACAAGCTATTCTTTAACCATATAGTCATAGTTGTAAATGTAAAGTACATACATTAAATGTGGATTATTAGACAATTGGCACAGTTTACCATATGTATGTCCAAAATTTACTAATTACCCTCTAAATTTTAATTCAGTATGTACTTGCTGGAATAATAACTCATATATTGATGTTCAGCATGTGTTCTTTGACTTCTTCGACTAAAATATATACAGACGCTCTTCTACTTACGAATGAGATATGTTCCGAGGGGCCGTACATAACTTAAAATGTTCGGTAAGTGAAAGTAAGTCAAACACAAGTACAAAGAACTAGGATGCAGGACAGGGGTAGCAGGCAGAAGTGGTACTAGGTGGAATTGGCGTGCAGAAAAAAAATAATAATGTTGCGGACAGGAAGCAGGACCCCGATGAACACAATTTGGCACCAAAATGTTTTACCTGGCGTCCTCAGAGCTGCTGTGGCGCACCGGGCACCGGCCGGATCCTTCATGCCAGACGCACGGTGGCACTCCGTAGCTTGAGCTGAGAGGCGGACCCAGAAAGCGGCCCAAAATGGGGGAGCAGAAACGCACGAAACGGGCCATGCTGTTCCAGTGTGAATGGGGGTTCACTGTTACATGAGCATTTACAGATAGACCCCATTGTCCTTGAATAGAGCTCAGCCCATGGGCAGGGCCAAAACGCATGAAATTAAATTAGCTTGCATTTAAATACAGGAATACATACTGTAGATAAAGGGTATGATTTAGACCCAAATTTTTCAGCAACATTTTTTTATTTATTTTTGAGCGTTACGAGTGACTTGGTTAAATACAGGGCTGCAAAGGCTGAGGTTTCCTTGTCACTTGTTGCTAGGCTTTTGTTTCATTTCAAGATTTCAAAACTAGATTCAATGATTTTGCAGAATTTCCCGTTTTTTTTCTACTTTTAGTTTATTTGTACAGTACTTCTACTTTTCATTCTCATTTTCATTAACTTGATTTGATTGTTAGGTCGTCCCACAACTGGCTTAGGTTTTGCCAGGCCAGTGTGAAAGTAGACCTACTCAAATCGAGTTAAAGCTAGATTTGCTGCCAAATTTGACATCCAGTTCTGAGCTCAATGATCTGAATTTGATAAAGTTATCGGTAATAAAATATAACACTACCTAAATTTAACGACCCATCTTAAAAAAATCTTTTTTTTCCTAAACATTGTTTAAACAATTCCTTAAACTTAAGAACTAAAATGAAGTAGCTGTTTTGAAAACATTCTGCAAAGATGGATCTGTGCCGTCATGGCTGTACATCAGTCTCTCATGACCAAGGTCTATCAGCCATTCCAGAAAACCGTTCAAGGACATACTGACCTTGTTTTCAAATACTGGAGTGGCTACAGCACACATTCAACCATTTCTCAATCAAAACATACACATATTACCATGCATTTCACAAAATAATAATGTAAATATTTGTACAATTCTATTTGATAATATATGATAATTACTGATTACAGCATTTATTAAATAAATTGTATTGTGCCTCATTTTCATTTTAACAGATTCCAGAAGTCTAAGCAGATTAGAATGTTTAGTAACAGATAAGACCTTGAAACTCTACGAACATGACTCAATCTCAGCAGATAGTTAGAAGGACAGAATGTTTTTAAAGCCATCAGTCATTCTATTCAACCCCTTTAGTTTTGTTTAACCATTTAATATTATTTGTGCCATTATAATTGTGTTTGTTGATGCAACCCGATGTGTGAGACATGAATCAACACTAACAACAATTACTCTAAATGAGCAAAAGATTAAGCATACAACTTTCGCAGACTGAAGGTAAATATGCCACCACACCATATACTATGATGCATTACTGCAATGACTCACGGTTCCTATATCTCAATTAAAATACATCTCAATTCATTCAGTTCTATTCATAAAAATCTGCTGGCATTTTTCCATTTTTGGAGTCTCAAAGAGGAAATTCAATGGGTAACTGAACAGGATAAAACGATGTAACTATGACTGGTAAATTTGCATTATTCCACTACCTGTTAAACCCATTATACTGCGACATGCCATGAATTTTCATCATTGAAATAAAAAGTGCTCAATTATGGAGAGCCATATATGTATATGAAGGTATTTAGACAAGAATGAGTATCTTGTGTCCATGAAATGAATAAAATTTCTTAAATGTCTCAGTTAGGTACAACTTACCCAGAAAGAGCTACAAAACAAATACAATTTAGTGTCTTCAATTAACCAGAATGGCACATACTATGTGCATATACTTTACCGATAAGGAATAACAGCAAATATTGTATATTTTTTTAAACTTTATTTTAACAATTTAAATGGAAAAAAAAAACAAATCAAGCAGCCAGCTTGTAATTTATTGAGTCTGTCTGTGCTACAAAGAACAATGCAATATCAACATCTTTTTACCCAAATGACAGTCATCCAACTTTAATAAAATTTAATTAACAAAAGCTACACAGCAACTTTTACAGTAGTAATAAATCATTTCGTGGCTTAATTGAATCAGCACAATAACCAAAAATCGCCTGTAATTCTGGGGTCTCAAACTCAATTTAGTGAAAATGGTATCCTGCAGAAGTCATCTGATGTATTTTAATTAGGGTTGATGGTGAATTATTTCAGTATTCAATTAATTTATTATTTTATTGTGTGTCTGGAAATAAAATGATACAATGATACAATGACAGAATAAATATCTCAGATGCAGCATGACTGTAAAACTCTAGGATGAATTCAACCGACTTGTATCCATAAAAGTGGATTCATTATGATACAATTAACAGTTGTTGAGTAGGCCATTCACAACCCCAATCATGATGTTCTGCAGCTGAACAGTAGGTCTGTTGTTAGGATCTGAGTTTGAGATCCCCGACACACTAACCTTAAAATAAGGCTTTCTAAAAACAGAAACTAAACATTCACTTATTAGATTTAAAAAAAAAACTATTTAGTTTCACCTACTCCTATTCATAAATGCACTCAATACAAGAAACATTTAGATATGTAGATCCAACTACAGAAAAGGAAAAAAAAAAACAACTGCAGCGTCCCAGAATTTGACTTTTTATTTTTGTTTGTTATTCTAAAACAGACTTTTGACAAACATTACTGCACATTATTTTTTGTTGTAAGGCTTTAAAAAGAAAAAAAAAATGTGTACTTAAAGAAATGATTCCACCTGCTTAAATGGTGAATATTTAAAAGCTTAAAATTTATAATAGGATAAAACTAAAGATGCCGAAATGTTTTTTTACTGAAATTACTAACAGTGGAGGGCCATCCAAAAAACAAACAAACCTGCTTCTTTGTTAGACTATTATTTTTGTTATTGTACAAATTACAATGTTCAAAACTACCAGTGGGAGTCTTCATATTATTATTTGGATTTAAGCTTTCCTTGAATAATGAGGTAATTTTCATGTTTTAATTGCACCTGAGTTTTACTGTATTTAGCAAGTGATCTCTATATAAAGGTTTAGAATTTTTGTTCACTTAGTGATAACTGGGACAAATAATTCTGCATTTTATACTTTGCTTTGTGAATGTACTTCGAACCTTACACAAGGAATTTATGAACCCTACATCAAGTCCCATTACTCACATAATAGCATTCAAACATGATAACATTATATTTGATTGTTTTGATAGTCCAGCATTATCCCTATTTGTAGAAGACAAGATACCGTGTGTAAAGCAGGTCTGAAGTGAAATGGAAAAGGCCCTGTTTAATTCCCCTGTAGTGGTTCCAGCAATTCTGTTTGCCAAAACGCATCACATGCATTCAAACTCATCAATACGCTGTTTGGTGTTGCCTGATCGGATCTGCCGCAAGGTCTTGTACTTGTCCCGACCTGCTCGCACGTTTTCCGCATGGATGATGTCATTCTGTGTTCGCTTTGTCTCATCCCGTGCATTGGCCAGTTCTGAGCTAAGAGCCTAAAGGACAGCAGACAACACAAAAAGTTATAAGTGCGGTAGGTATGGTTTTATTTTCACAATACTATTTTTATTTTTTGCTTATCAGTCCTGTGTAGTATGTTACTAATATGTTACTTGAGCACTTGCTTACTATCTTGATATATACAAAATACTTTGATCTATTAGTTATCCAGAAAATAACTGTTAGTTGTGTACTGAAGACTTGTTTGTTCATCATTAACCAATCATGACAGTTCATGTATTTCATGCATTTAGTTAATTTGTTCATGATTTGCACTTCAGTAGTAACTGAGTATTTTGTGCCCCCTTAAGTAAGGTTAAACCAATTAATCCATCCATCCTTTGTCCAACCCGCTCATCCTACTGGGTCGCGGGGGGTCCGGAGCCTATCCCGGAGGCAACAGGCACGAGGCAGGGAACAACCCTGGCGGGGGGCCAGCCCATCGCAGGTAACCAATTAACGTTCTACATAATATTAATGTGAAGTGTGCAGCCAAAAGGTGTGAGACGTGAAAATGCACAAGTGTATATGAGCATACAAATGAACCAGGCATCGTAGATACTGACCATTAGGTGCTTTTGCACGCGTTCATTCTTCTCAGCCTCTGTCATGCGTTCTTCCTCACTACGGTCCTTGTAGGCCGCAGCAGATGTGAGTTCAGCGCTGGCTTCGGCGTTGCTCTCATCATCCTCGTCATGCTCATTCTCAGCATGGACTGGTTCTTGCACATGGGTAACCATCACCTTGTTCTTCAGCTCTTCCTTGGTCTTCTCCAGGTCCTCCTGTACCGTAGTCGCCTGCCAAAACCCAGACTCGGTTAATTTTTTTCCCCTTAGCGATTTCAGTCAAGAGTCACATGCCCACTTTATCAAGGTCTATTCTTCATAAATGCAGTATCATTTTGGTTTTTCTGAATGTACTTCATGAACCTGACACTCACATCTCCTGACTGATTACAGTAAGTATTGCACATACAAGGTTGCGGGTTCAACTGCTACTCAAGCTATGTGTGCATGTACGGTATCCTTGCACTCACATACACTCAAAGCATTTTAATATAGGCCTATCTGTACTTGTGCAAATGGCATCAATTCGTGACCTTATACCAAGTCTTTTAAGAGCCATATACTTACCCTGGCTCTAAATAACATTTTTATTGCATTTATTTTATGATTTATTTTTTTATTTGAGGGGATGTTACTACAACAGATACGTGCTAAAAGGTGGAAGGAAGCACATACTTTTTGTTGCCATTCAAGGGCTTCATCTTCCTTCTTTTTCTTTGCATCTTCTAGAAGTGAGATCTTGGAAGTAAGTTCAGCCAGTTCAGTGGCCTGAAAAAAAAAAAATCAAAATTGTTTCCATTAAGACTTTTTTCTAGTATTCAAGACAGTTCGCATATTACAGTTCATATTTGTGTTAACGGCATTTTGTGTCTTTTGCAATATATTTTAGCTATTGTCCTACATACTCTGCTAAAGCATGTTACTAAATGTAACCTTTAATCATATCTGTTTCTAATAATGCTGCCAAATCACAATGACAAAGCAAGACACATAACCTTGTACTCCACGTCATAATATGAGTTGACTAACGTGGAGTGAAATTTCAATGACCCATGACTGTTTTAGAGGCGAAGGTGAACTCAATAAACCAAAAGCACACAGACCAGATGTTCCTGGTTCTTCATCTGGCTCTCAGCCTGCTGCAGCAGGGTCATCTTGGCTTCCTCCGCCATCCGGCGCTCCTTCTCCAAGCGCTCGGCCTCTTCATGGGCCCGCTTCCGCTCCTGATCCAGCTCTATAGCACGCTTTGTCTGCTCCTCCAGCTCTACACACACATAAGGAAGCGTACATGCAATCACATACAAAAAAAAAATGCAGTAAAAAAATAAACTTTATCTTGTATAGTTATTTGGAGAGATAATATTGTAATGCTGTGTCTAATTTATGGGTGTCTGCAGAAATCCAGATGTGAATTTTAAAAACCTTTTAAGACCACTTCCAGCCAAATTTAGGACCAAACTAGAAGAGGAAATATGCTTTACCAGAATCAATACCCATAAATTTACACTACAGTGACTGCACCCATTTTTCATTCCAGTTTGTTTGTTTTTTTTTATTTTAAAAAAAGGTCCAACAATTCATTTGTGGATAATAAATTTAACTTTACAAAGTCACGATCAACGCATGGGTGACTATTATGAGAAATCCTGCTACTAAAAAACTCAAAACAGGAAAAACAGAGACAGATTAAGACATGTAATGTCCCATGTAACATCCCATGTAATGTAATGTCAACATTATAGGCATATAAAACAGCAGATTTAACATTCTTGAATAACTGAATTAGCACTTTCCCATGGTTTGTGCCTCAAAGATAATGACTTTGGAGTTATATGTGTGCCACTATTTTGAATGAGTAGGTTTTACATTTTGAGCAAACAAAATCTGTTTTGTGCTCAGAAAACAAATCTGAGTGTTTTCTTTTATTATATCGGGTAATGTACTGATTTCTTCCTTCAAAGCTTCAAGCACTGTTTCCCATCCATGACCGTGAAACATCACCTGCTCCAGAGCAGTGTTAGCATGTAGCATGAATTCAGAAGTAAACTAGTGCTGTGATAGGATAAATTACTCTGACAACATGTGCACTATTGAAAATTCAATGTTAATGCCAAGTAATCCAGGTAAGCAAGCTAAACCAACTTTGCAGCAAACCCCTTCAGAATCAAAATATTTAAATTTAAATTAAATATTTTTTTACATGAGACTAAAATATGTGTATGAACTCAAAAATTAAGACTTGCTCAACTGAAACTGAAGACCCTGAAAGACTTTTCAAGGCCGTAAATTGGTTACACTTGAATTTTACACTTGAAGACTTTTTAAGACTTAATACCCACCATTTATATATGGTAAATAGAAGTGGAACTAGGATTAGGGTACTGTTGTTCTTTTTTTAGAAAAGTAGATTCTCCAGTTCTAGCTAGGGGCACAAAGGTTGTTGCTTCATTTTGACCTCTGAAATTTCATATATTAAATTTTCATGTAAAGGAACACATATGAAACAGAGACTGTCAGCAGGAGCTAGAAATCATAAGTCACAGGAATTCATTTTATTAATAGCCTGTGTCGCTAACCTTGCTGAGCTTTCCTTGTTTGTTCCTCAATCTGCTTCAGTTTCTCCATGAGCTCTTCTTTTTCTCTCTCGATTTTTTCCTTTTCCTTCTCTGCAAGTTCTCGTTTTTTCTTCTCATTCTCCAACAGTGCCCTGTAAGGCAAGAGAAGCAATTGGTAAGCAGAGAAATACAATACAAAAATATATTTCTATTACTGCACTGGCTTTATTACTATATGTAATATATAATACAGTAATCTTGCATATTCACGGGACACATATTCCAAGATCTACTGCGGAAAGCATAAACTGCGAATAATAGTGAAACATCCTGATTTTTTGCAATCAAACCTTTATTGTCCCTCATCGGGAAATTCCTTTTATGCCTCCCTCAACTTGCTCTTTTTTTTTAAGAGCAAGATGTCTGCAAAGGGCAGCCACCTGTAGCGATGCCCAGGGAGCTGGAGGTTAAGGGCCTTGCTCAAGGACCCACAGAGGCTGGGTTTGAACTGACGACCTTGTGATTACAGGCATACAGGCTTAGCCTACTGAGCCACACGCTGCCTCCAATTTTCATGTATTAACATGGTAATTGATCAATTACGCACAGGAAAACAATATATATATATAAATTATAAAATACATTTAGCATTATTAAACAGTACTGTACTCTCACGATTGAAAGGGATTATGACATTTAGCTTAATTCTCAAAATTCAGCCTAATTCTGAAAAACTACCATATACCAAAGGATGATGGTGCACTGAAAATCACGCTTATACCCCTCACCGAACAAATGAACAATGTAAAAGCATTGTGTAAACTTTACATTTTTCGGGTGGTAGTAAACCACAGTTTAGCTAATATAATATAATATAATATAATATAATATAATATAATATAATATAATATAATATAATATAATATACATTCACTTAGCACTTTATTAGTAACATTATACTAATACCCATTTTTTCTAAATGGCTAACACTAATTTATACATTTTGGTAAATATTCCCTCAGCTTAATTAACAGGAAAATGCCAGTCAGAATTCCAAGCCACCTTTAAAGAGCAAAATACTGCTGCAGAAACAGAGACCTCGTTTGCTGACTTTCTCGAAGAGCATGTAGCATGGCGCCGGTCAGTTCCTCACCTTTCCATTTTCTTGTGGTTCTTTTCCTCCCGGGCCTGAGCCTTCATTTGTTGGACCTCAATAGTGTCTGGTTTGCGCCGTCGCATGTACAGTTCATGGTTACCCATACAAAGGGCCAGGATGCGCTTATTGATACGCAAACGTGGAGCATAGAAGACAAAGTCCTACAATACAGACACCATTTCATGAGCTCATTCTGAACTGATATTCATAAGATCCACTCTATATGTAAAGCTTTCTGCTACCATGTTATTAAGTAAAACATGACAAAATCCCAAATATTAAATAAAATAATATCCATCGACTGTTCTATTTATAAGGAAATATCTTACGAAGTTTTCAGAATCCTTAGCCAGAAGTATTAGTTAAGCTGCATGTCAACATTTGCTAAATTAGTACCATGAAACTGATTAATTTATTGTCTAGGAATGGAATGGCTTTTAATTAATTAATTATTAATGATGACTTGTTTTAAATTTCACTCCACAAAAGCTAATAAATGCTCCTTATTTTGTGTTGCACATACTTCATTAAACAGGACACCATTTTTTTCTTATTTTTTAGAGAGGTGGTTAAATATTTAACAACTTACTGGTGCTTTTTTGTCAATTGGCTTGATAACAAATTTCTTGTCATTGAAGGAAATATTTCTTATTTCACTCCAGGGAAATCCAATAGTTGGTGTCATTCTGTTGAGAAAGGAAAGAACACAATAATACATTCCATTCCATTTTTATTTTCCATATTTATTTAAATATATATTTTTGTGCATGTGCGTTAAGGAAATGTGTTGGAGAAAGTGCAGACTGGGGTATGACACTTACTTGTCATCTTGCTTATAAATGTTGAGTCCTAATGCGTCTACTCCCAGGAACAGCTCAGATCCTTTCTTGTTCTTGATATTGAAGTAGTTCACGCCATACATCTCAAGGTCCTGAGCAATCTTCAGATACTCCATCATGGAATCCTCTCTATGTAACAGGAATACATATTTCTAGGACTTTACCAAGTGGTTATAAGAAGAAATAATAATTTAAATGGTGGTTTAATAGCAATTAGATAGATTAAATACATTTTCTTTTCAGAGATGTAATTATTATTTTTTTTTTAAATGTCCTATTCCTGAAGCCAATTTACCTAAACATGGTAAGTTGGAAAAGCAGTTTGGTGAAGTGGGCTGAGAACACTGCCATCTAGTGAACAAAACTAACAATTTAAACTGAACTCTGCTT
Organism: Brevimyrus niger; assembly: GCA_015164015.2. Classification (NCBI taxonomy): domain Eukaryota; kingdom Metazoa; phylum Chordata; class Actinopteri; order Osteoglossiformes; family Mormyridae; genus Brevimyrus; species Brevimyrus niger. The sequence continues at coordinate 1,648,306 of JAABNY020000037.1, forward strand.
AAAGTTAGTGAATCAGTGTATGCTCGGGTCTCACGTGCAGAAACACGTGACAGCTATGAATGAAGGCAAATACAGGTAAGAGTGTGAAGAGCAGGGGTTGGGCCGCTCTGCTTTGGTACAGTACCGGAGCATGCCCTTGTGCTCCTCATGCCACACCTGGATCCTCTCCTCCCACTGCTCCTTATTAAACTTGTGCTGCTCCAGGACTCTAAGAATTCAGTAAACCATGACATTAATAGACAGAAAAAGGACAAGCAAACAAAACCACACACACACACACACACACACTCAGAAGGCTGGATAGTACCAGAGATACATTCAACTAATTCAGCTACTTATTCTACTACTTATTCTCAAGCTTCTATAACTGCCAGCCTGCATTATGACACAATGTGTGAACTACTCTTGTAAAAATCTGAACCGAAACAGTTACATACCTCTGGGGAAGGATCTTGTCACTGGACAGATATCCCGTTGTGTGGACTTCCTTATTGTAGTCCCCATACTTAGCCTGGACAGCATAGGAGGCCAGCAGCACTGCAGTCTCTGGTGGACAGTAGATGTCATCGTTGAGGATCCCTTCCTTCACCTGCAGAAAGAACAGACGCTGCGTGGCCTCCTGGATCAGCTCCTCAGACACATCCTCAGGGTAGAACTTAGCCCGGAACTTGAAGAGCAGCGGACTCTCCTTGCGTACATCTTGGGCAGTGACCTAAAATGACAGACAAAAATAAATTATTCAGAGGAATGCTATTATTTTCTGTTGCATTCACTTGAAAACATGGTCAGTATCATTATGCAAATCCCATCATGATCCAAATATGTTTTTGGGGCTACTTTATCTAGTGGGATTACTGGCTAATTCAGTGGTTCCCAGACATTCTGGACCAAGTAGCACTTTGAATCAAATCATAGCAACTAAGAACCATATGGGGTGAAAAAAATCTTAAATTTTTTTTTTACATCAATTGTTTAATTGACCATATACCACTGTTTATAGAACAACATCTATGAGATCTAGGAATGAATTGTGCATGTTTAACAGATATGCAGCTTTTATTAGTGTGTACTCACTTTTTTATTGAGTTTCAGCCAGGTGGAGAAGCCTTTTGTGTCCTGGTACTGCAGCCCAAAAAACCAGACTTCTCGAAGTCCGATTGTCTTCACCACCTTAAGGACAAAAAACAAAGAAAATCCCTCAGTTAACTTTCTACTAAGAATGATGAATGAGCTTTAGATAATAAAAGGAAAGAAAAAAAAACACCTTGGTGAAACACCATCAGCAATCAACTACTCTCATAGTATCATCACATTACAGATGCTCCTCTACTTACGAATGAGGTACATTCCGAATGCCCGTTCGTAAATTGAAATGTTTGTAAGTCGTTATTTGTAAGTCGTTTAAGGGTATACGCAGGTACAACGAACTAGGATGCTGGGGGTTAGCACGCTATGCTGCTGCGCGGCGGGAATAGTAGCCAGAAGTCATACTAGGTGGAACTGGCGTGCAGGGAAAAAAAATTATGTTGCGGACAGGAAACGGGAGCCCAATGAACACAATTTGGACTTACAGTCCTCTTCGTTTGTATGTCTGAAAGTTCGTAACTTGAACGTTCGTAAGAAGAGGAGCATCTGTATTTTTTTTTGTCTGGCAAATTTTGATATTCATTGGCACCTGCACACTTCATACTACAAACATCAGTATGTGTGTCTATGTTTGTTGTACTTTTTTGATGATACTATGGCTTGCTGTCTGAGATTTTTTCCTTTTCTGCAGGATAGTCACAGCTTTGAAGACAAATGAATGTCCCAAACTCACAAATTTGGTCCATGTAGATCTTGAATTTCCATCTTATATGAGCCATGCAAAGCAGGAATACACATTTTCATCCAATAGGCATATATGACTTATATTAGCCAAAAATCAGTGAGGCAAATACTTGCATCACTTGGCATGTGATATTTATAAATGTTCAGTTTGTATTGTAATATGGATACAACACAAACTCTCATTTCATTGAAAGTCAGAGGACACTGTAAATGGTTGGCAGAAAAAAAAAATCAAAGTTATAAAAGAATTTGTGTGTATGTGTCTCTGTTTGTGGGTTTGTATTTACCACATTGTAGGGTCGAAATGTCCCCACAATGTGTAAACCCTGCTACTCTTTAGCTTATAGGGATATTTTTTCACGTCTACGCAATATAATTTTTTTAAAAATAAAAATATATAAATGCAGTTAAAAAACTAAAATAGGCCACAAGTTGTGTATTTTGTTTAGTTACGTATTATATAAAACTAATAGAGTGAGAGAATGGGAATATGATTTTAGCCTGATTATACATATTGTGGCCTGTTGATAATCTGCCACGCACCAGCAGGGGGCAATCAGCAATCAGCACTATGCAGGTCGGCGGTAACCTTGGCTTCCTCACCATTGGCCTTAAGAAGTACCAATGTGACACAGCTGGCTTAAAGCCTGTGTGGTAAAGAAGCAGAACAAAGAATGGGGAAGCTAAGGGGTGCATGTCAGCTTTCTGCATGCAGACACATGGAGATGCAAGGAGTATGACCAACGCGAGGAGCACCACCTCTTAGCTGAACTGAAATACTGGGGGATGACCATCCTAAACAGACCATCTGAATAGAAATACTGGGGGATGACCATCCTAAACAGACCATCTGAATAGAAGTACTGGGGGATGACCATCCTAAACAGACCATCTGAATAGAAATACTGGGGGATGACCATCCTAAACAGACCATCTAAACAGAAATA
>JAABNY020000037.1:1659749-1698207 GCA_015164015.2 Brevimyrus niger
GAGCGAGTTTACTTCTGATGTGTGTTTATAAAGCTCTTCCTCTCTTTCTATCTGTGTGTGTGTGTGTGTATATATATATATATATATATATATATATATATAAAATGAAGCTTTAAATACATGATCAGAATTTAAGCCTTAAACGTATATATAAACGTGTGTGTGTGTATATGTATGTACAAATTATTCGAACATCACTGTTTTACTGGATTATTTTATAAATGTTATTACAGATTAAGCTGTAAGCATCCAAAACATTTTCCCTGGATTGTTCACCCAGATTCCAGCTCCGCATCACATTTATGTGTCTGTGGTATCCACTGCTTTGTTCCGTCATGAGTGCCGGCTAGAAAAATGCGCTTCCCAGACAGCTGGCATGCAACAGATGTCTGACACGTCTGTAAAAGACCAATCCAGCAGCAAGCTGATAAATGCTAGTTAAGCTTAGGTCTTTCCCAGCAGAATGAGGGCCCACTAATGTTGGCTGCCATTGAACACACCCACTTACTATGAAAGTTTAAGATGTCTTAGTTAACAAAGATTCCCTAATTACATTTTTTTAAAGCTTCATTTGATATAATTCTCTTAACTGATAATATATTATTTAAATAAGTTAAACATTTTTAAGCCTTAACCAGAACATTAGTTGTATAATACATTTAGGTATTTATTATTTGACTTTTATGATAGGAAGGTTTATGATTTTGTGGTGGGAGGGTACCATTTTGTTCCTGGTACAGACCAAGTGGAATCTCTGTGTTAGTCTTACCGCTCATAGCACAAGCATGAAATAACATTCTCCAAAATCCACCTTATACAAATTGAGAATGTAACCTACTGCAGAACTATGTCTGCAAGCCAAATGAGCAAACATATCTATGGTTATCAGTTTCAAGAGTCAAACCAATGTTCCTTCATAAAATATGTTTTTATTTGAAATCGTATCATAAGATCACTCATTTTACTATTTCCTTTGTGGATAAAAAAGTTATAAGTACATAACAATGAGTCATCGGAGTCTAGAAAATAAGTCCAGTACAGACCTGCCCACGGTCTTCCATTAAATTAACAAGAAAAATAAGCTATTTCAATTCCACAAATAGATTTATATTAAATAATGGTGTTCAAGGTAAATTTTGTATTTATGTGCATATCTTTAACCACATCGCCAATGAATATCGAACTACAAACAAGATGTATTTGACAGATATGCATAAACTGTATTTGACATGAACATCAATATACGTTTTATCACACAGGATATCAATATGTATCATAAAAAATGGTCTGTTCCATGTTGTAGCATTACAATAACTATGTTTGAAATAGTCTACATAGAACTGCCATATAGAATGAAAGAAAAAAGAAAAATATCCCATAAGGGACTAGGATACCTCTATGCTTCCAGTAAACCCAAGAAGACAGTATGCAAACGATTTAAATTCCATTGTATCCATTGTATCATTTGACAGAACCTGTTTTTCCCTAAAATGTAACAAACTATAAAACAAGAGTAAATAATACTCACAGACATTTGTTATGAATTCAACACAGTTCTGGACTGTTTCATAAAGTTCTTTTTCCTGTACCTGCTTTCCACAGAGTCATATGAAAGTGCTTGCAATTTTTACAAGGATTACACTTAATTAAAACCCTCTGCTCCAGCCAAACTAAATGGGCTTTTCTTTCATATAATCCAATAGCAGCTCAGAAAACTAGCTTGGTGTAGTTCACTGGGCTAAAATATGACCCACTGTGTACCATGTAGTTGCAAAAATAACCAGCTTCTACCAACAATGTGGCATTGTTACATTTTAAAAAATCTTCATCTAAATGAAACTGGATTAATTATTCTGTATAGCTACAAACTCCTTTAACCCAATATCTAATTAATATATGTATAGCAAAGGAATTGGAGATAGAGGGCAAGTTAGTTTTACATCATTTTTTAACATCTGATTCTGTAGCCGTAAGTAGCCGTTGCAGTCCTTTCTGTTTCAGAACACGGCTTGTGAAACTCCACTACAGGAAGTTACCACATCCTCCAGTATCTAGGTCTCCAGGCCTAAAATGGCTTCCAGTCTTTGACTTGTATTTGGTCTGCTGAGCAAATACATTCACACTCAACCTCAAGTTCAACAGCTTCATTGACCTCCAATAAAAGGTTTGCATACTTGTATAAGCATACTATTAATATGTGCATACAAGAATTGAACGTGATTATATGACATATAAGCATAATTTTGCTCTGCTTACTTTCCTAATACCATTAAATGCATTACCTAAAATATAATCTGCAATACTAATACTGCAATAAAATCACACAGTTCACAAGTTAAACAAATGCAGTTTGTCTTCAGATTCATGTCAGTTTCCTAATGTTCTATCTTAAATGGAACAATTAGGACGTGAGGAGGCCTGACATAACGGACAGAAGCCTACATGTCAGTAGGATCACAATGCCATGCATTATTTAACAGCTGTGTGACTGATCAGGGCTGCGTTTTTTCCCCTCTCTGTCAGCAACCTGCCCTCGGCAGCCAACCCACTTATCGCGCTGTCACTTCCTGTGAGCCAAAGCGAGCAAAGCTCTAAGAGAGTGAGAAATGGACGTGGGAGGCAAGCAGGGTGGAGACTCTGTTACAGAGTTCGGTAGCTTGACCTTCCCAGCCAGAGCATATCACACGAGACTGCTCTCTGGGGAAAAAAGTTTGAAAAGTCCAGGGTCATTTTCAAGTAGGCAGCATAATTTTTTCACGGCATTCCTAAAATCACCATTTTAATAAAACAATTTAAGTGTACATAAATCTCCATGGATTTTCATTTAAGATTTTACTCTTTTGTTAAAAATAGTAAATAATAATTGGTTTATAACATGTTCATTATCCATACCAGCTTGTCCTTTGCAGGTTCATGGGTATCCGGAGCCTATCCCAGAAACAACGGAAGCAAGGATCCAGGATGGGGTGCTGACCCATTTCAGTCAATAAGAATATCTTTATACATTATTTTCTACACAATCTAGAGTTGAATTGACACTGCATTTTTGACTTTGATACAGATACCAGTCTTCAAGTTCAATACCAAATTAATACTGTAAAATAGGCTTGAGCGGTACCTAATGTTTCATACCTTCCAGACATTATGCCTCTGTATACAGTATTGTTAAAAGCAATGCTATCCAGGGATAAAATTTGCAGACCGGGGGGTGGGGGTACACAATCAGCAAATTCTATTGTAATTTTATAAACTCCACTGTACTGTAAACTCCATTCCATTCATAGATTGTGATGTTATTTTGGTCTCAGCTGTTACAAAACCACATTAATAATACACTCGGGTTAAGTTTATATAATATAAACCTTAAAAATGTAAAGTGCTTGTTCTGTTTGTCAATTGGTCCAGCCTGTTTTTCACCACTGGAGAAAGAGATGTGAATGAAATCACATATTGGCTACACATGACTTTAAAAAACACAAAAATAATACCTGCTAAATTGCACCTCCATGTGTCTAATATCTGTTATGTAGACTTGATGCTCATTAAACTCATTTTATAAAACAGGGTTTTTGAGAGAACAATGTTTCACCAGGTTATACGTGTTGCCGCCAGTTGAGCATTTGCATATAGGGGCTGTCAGCTCTGCAGATTCACCCTTTTCATTCAGTATAAATCCAAAACAACGTCATTTCTCACTTCTACCACCCTGCTTATCAACTAGAGGTGGGAAGTGAGCAACAGTCCTTTTCAACTTCCATCTATGCAGCTTGTGCATGCAAGAGACGCATGAACTGCGCATGACTGTCCCTCTCCCCACAGCTCAGGTTTGGCCTGTCCACCATGTGACGTAACTTCTTGAATATAGAAATATGCAAAATTTTAGAATCATACCGTTTTCAATTTTCAGTAATGATACATTACCAATACCAGGTCATCAAGCAACATTAATAAAACCATCGATTTATATTCAAGACTATGATCAAGATCTGAAAATAGTTGCTCCTTTCTTGTAAATTCTATGTGCATATGACATTCACCTTTGATTTTTTCAGGAATCCTTAAAATAACCAGTCACACAGTATCATTATACAGTTAGCCATTTCGTCAAGACACAGGCAGAAGACATCATGCATCTTTCTGTCCGTTGGAGAACACACATTAATATATAAATGCTACAATTTAGAGATAACAATTCACCTAACCACTTGTTTTGGATTGCGGAAGGAAACAAAAGTATCTGGAAGACACCCACAAAACACAGAAAGAATATGCAAAATTCAAACATACATTGGCCACAAGCCTGGGGATGTGCGGTTCATTGCTATTCACCAAGCCACCATGCAACATTATGATGCAAACCAAGTTGACTTAATTTTTACATTTGTAATTGTGAAATATTCTTCCTTCATATCTGCATTCTGGCAGATAGGGGCACATGTCCTTTATGTCCTCTTCACATATGATATGTGTGCCATTTGCTCCATTAATGTCACAATTATAATATGGTCTATCCTATCTTACTAAAGCAGACAAACTGAGAAATAAATCATGCTGCTGACACACCAATTCTTTAAGCTTCCAAAGTGACAAAGCTGTCTGTCAAGAGTTGTCCAAAAGTCACTTTCCTGGCAAAGAATAATACATTTCAAAATGAAAAAGGAACTAAGAATGAGCAGTTCTGCCTATTAGGGGTGGGTCCCATTATAACAAGGGTGTTTTCCACAGGCTATTCTTAGCTCAACACTGAAACAAAAAGCATCCAAAGGCTCTGAAAAATGCCCTTGGTTGCTTTTATCATCATTGGGCACCCTTTGCAATTCCAACAACCAAAATGAAAGCTTATTCTTAAGAATCATTTACAGATTCATCCAAACTAGAGACACTGATGGCTAGTTTGACTTATGTTTCTGTAAAAACTTTAAGACAGAATTTTCTAATTTTAACAAATTGGCATTTAAATTTAATCTTATGATGATTATCTTTAGAAGCTGCATAGCGCAACTGGTCAAGCAGTTTTTAAATACTCATTTCAATTTGAGGGACAATGCTGGATATATTTTTATGTATAAAAAAACTAATAAAACTTGTCATACAACACATTGTGCTGAAATTCCTCCCATAGCATTTGTACTTTGTGACATTTATTTCTGTCAATAAAAGATACATAGACCTCTACTGGTAGAATTCTATACTGCCTGCATACCACTCATGAAAAGCAAGACAGCCAGAGTTTATTTATCAAATTATGAATAATATTTTAAGGTCTCGTAAAACACATGCATACTTCTAAATGTGACTTATATACCTTTTAGCCCTGTAAACAGTGAAGCACAACTCATACATTTTTGAATTTCATAAATCTTACATACATGCTTTTAAATACACATCTTACTGATTCTTAAAAATAACCATTGCCAAGAGAAATTTCAGTTTCTGTTAAGCATGATGATCTGAAATTAGTTTGCCTGAATCTTTTCAAAAATAATAAACATTTAACCATTCGTACATAACCAGGGTGAGAAAGGGTAAAATTTTGTTTTTTTTTACTTACATGAGCTTGTAAAAAATTATACTTAATATAACAAGTTTAAACAGGTAAAAACCCACCACTAGTCAATGTGGTTACTGCTAGTGCCCATTCAATGGATTTTGCTATGTTTCAAGATTTAATGCTGCAGGACCAAGGTAAAGATGTAAATGAAATTTCATATAAAGAAACTCAATCTTTGAAAAAAGTAGATTTTCATAAAAAAACAAATAGCAATAAACAGAAAAACAATAACAAAAGCAAAATTATGCATTAAATTATGAATTCATATTAGAAACTACCATGAATTTTGAGTAAGGAAGCTAAAATGACAAAGACTAAAATATTGCCACCTAAACCTATATATCCAAATGAACATACAGTGGTGATTAATTGTATATTACTAATTAATATCACAAATACTAACCATACATATGAGCCATAAACAACCCCCTCCCCATCCATGAAATGGAAAAGGACCAGTTCAATACCCATGTATAAAAATAACATCTACAAAAATCTGGAGTGTTGGCCAATTTGTCTCGTATTAACTGCAAATTTAAGCAAAAAGTATTTTGTACATATAGCACCTTTTCAGAACAAATGTCACAAAATACTTCACAAGAAATAATACAAAGATATACATTATGAAGAAAAGAACTTCATTCTCCAGCCAGAGTTCATTCTAAATTCAAACAGAAGGACTTACATAAACACACATGGACCCAAACTCATTAACAACAAATGATTGTACAATTCAGCTTCTGGAACCAGGAAGTCACCCCCCATTTGATAACTGGGATAGTTCACATGAATTAACTTAAACACTGGCTACCACCTGCAGCTTAGGTTATTGCAAAGCCTTAATCTCCACTTTGCTGTTTGCACTTCTAGAGAAATATAATCCCCTGCTTACATACCAATTTGATTTCTGCATCACTTGATTTTAGAAATGGTATTTTCATTCAATTTTCCATACATTTTCAATCATGAAGGAGATTAGAAGTTTTCTTCTGTTTATACATGGGCTATTGTACAATGCCAATGCTGACTGAAATGTGATGTCCAAAGTCAATTACTGAAAATAATTTTTAAATGACAAACTAGGTACTTGTTTCTATTTATGGCCTAAAAATGACTGTTTAAATGTATGTGTTCAACATTGAAATTTTTATACATAGCAAACCTTCATAATAAACAACAAAACAGACATATCTATTTCTGCAAACTAAAAAAAAAATATATATGCATGTTCTCCCTTTTTGTGTCAGAAGCAGTGAGTTTCATCTGCATGGGAAAGTTGGGCCTGAAAGTTTCAAGCGTGGTGATGAAGGCTGGCCTGTGGGAGCAGACAGCCAAGCTTGCTTTCTAAAATGCCAAATATGGCCCTGAAAGGCCACATAAAATCACTGGGAGTCAGCAAAGAGCCAACTGGGAACTGACGTAGGCCCAGAGGCCTTGAGTCATCATCTGCAATTCCTTGGGAAGGCAAATCCGTGCCAAAAAGAGTAAAAAAAAAAATCAGCCTGCTCCAAGAACTAGTTAAAGGAAAACAGCCCTGCTTAAGAATGAAACTACTTTATAATCATCTCTTCTTAAGATTGATAAATATAGAAATATGTTCTATGATTTAAAAAGACTAGTGTCTCATATAACATGAGATTCTGGAGGTTTTTACCATATGCATCACTTTTTCATAATGTTTTTTCTGAATCACCACTACCTCATTAAACTCGCTGTCTGTGGTACACACAATACCTTCAAGCTGTAAATAAGTAACAACCACTATATGTCATAATATGACTCAGTTGCTCTTTTAAATTTTCCATAGATAAACGAAATGATAAATAAATAAATAAATGCACAATAACAAAATAAATATTAATGCTTTAATGGCTCAATGTTTTGCCCAAGTGGTTATAGGAAAATGCTAACTTAGTTTTTGTAAAAAGTAAATTTCAAAAGCATCCTACTCAAATATTTCTATATGTTCATTGTACGGTGGCGCGTAACTTCAATTAAATTATTCATGATATGCAATATAAGGTCAAGGACGTGTTGTTCAGAATACTGTGTCTTGAGTACTTTTGCCTGATGATATTTAAGGATTCTCATTGCTGACTTTTAAACATGTAGATAAAATCTTTAAGAAATAGGGCGGAAAAACACCGGAAACCGTATAAACACCATTTTAGTCGATGCGCCCGTGCCGGAATGCAGGTTTGAGTTAACTGTCAAAGCCGATACGCGATCATTCAACTAGAGAGAATCACGGCCAACAGCCAATCAGCTTTCAGATAGCGACACTCTTTGTGGCACGCGGGTCAGCGCAGACTAACGGTTTTTATACCCCCTAAGTGGATGGCGGCTTTGTTACAATGAATTTTGTGTATAAATCAGTCTAAAGTAACATTTAACTCAGTCTATCAGTCACCCAAAACCATGTAATTCAAGCATCAAAATAAAACAAGATAAGAACAATTACGTTGGTTTTACTGCCAAGTTTATATTGTATAGAAATCTGAATAGCTACTGAAATGGATTTCAACGAGCCACTACATACGAACATAATATTTGCCAATAATAACGACACCCCTCTCCTCTCTTCGTGAAATCACGACTTCGTGCTAATTCGTCTAGAAACCCCCTATCGATAACCATGATTTGTTGAGTTTACAATATACATATAAAACAGGCAGACGCTGGTAAAAACAGTGCAAAAACAGTGCATATATGAAACGAACTACTCACTGTTTTCGGCATTTTCGATGCTTTTTTCCCCTCAGCAACTGATTCTTCAACGAAAACTTTTTCCCATCAGACAGAGTACGCGGAAAGGAAAACCGGCCTCGACAGCCTCTAAAGTACTTTACGCTTATATGTATGTATCGTCCCTCCTTCCTTTGGATGTTGCTGTCTATCTATATATTTTGCTTCTTGGATAGAAGTGTTACTTTTATAAATATACGGTTTCCAGGTATAGGGAGGATATACAGCTCCGTTTCCTGCTAACGGCGTTGGCTCTTAAAACCACACCCAGTGAATAAAGTATGTACTGAAGAGTCGAGTTTTTTTCAGCAAGGCTCCGCCTGCATTTGCCCCGTTATGCCCTTTGTCAAATTAAGACTTCGGCGTGCTATCTTAACATATGCCCCGCTTTGTATGGTGTATTTACAAAACGAAAACAAAAAAAGGATAGTCAAGCCCGACTTGAATTTCATAGACAACGGCGTTACAAAGTTTTACTTAGACCAAATAGGATGAATGTTTGCATGACATCGTTTATAATCTTTAACCAAAGATGTAATGAATTTCTTGGGCTACTCCAGGGACAAAAAAATGCAAGAATCTCTTTAATATGACCAATTGGATGACGCTTTCAATTTTAAAATACATTTTGTTAAGAATGTTTGACATTCGAAGGAACTATGCGCTTATTTAATGTAACTATCAGGAATAATAACTCTTTATTTTTCATTGTACATGCACAACTGAACTTAGTCGCTTTATTTGCCAAATGTCAGTATTCAAGAACTTGATCCTCTTCCTCATTTAGGTCAGCCAACGCCATTTCAAAGGCATTAACGTACTAAGATAGTGCGTTACCTGAAGAACATTGAGACTAACATATTTAAACAAGAATATTTACGAGGCGAAATTGTTCACTAGTGGTTGCTGAACCACACCTAATGAGAAACTTTTGCTGCACACACAAAAAGCATTTTGCAGATGTCGCAATAGAGGTTGGGTGAATATACATTAATTGATCACATTTTTTTCTTGACTAAAGATTTAGGCCTCAGTTTAAGAAGTAACATTGGATAGCTGCGATATTTAGAATTTTGGGTTTCTTTCCGAAAGTCACAGTCAAAATGGTACTTTTTGGAGATTGTAGATACAAATATAACATATAGGCCTATATCCTGTTCGAAAAGATAAAGTGTTTTTTTTTGTTTACATTACAATAGCGATATAATTTCAATCTTACTAAATGCACGAATCAATAAGACATTTCAAGATAAAACTACTGCGTGACAGGCCTAATAAGTTCTTTTTGCTCCATCCCCAACTCTTACGCAATGCTGCCATCATGCGATTGTATTTCTGTTAGCGTACATTGATGCCAGTACATTGGCATAACTATTACAAAACATTTTGGACGTTGCTCAGCATTCAGAGCTACTTAGTTATTATGTAAATAATCTTATAAAAATTTCGGGTCTATATAAAATTTGAACAAGCTATTTTTCATTTGCCATCTTCCTTCGCGTTCCAGAAGGGGACTGGAACCGCCGCTGGGTTCTGAACAGCCGCTTAGTACGATTATGCCTTGAGCCGGCCAGAAGTAAATGCTGTCTTTGAACTGGGTGTAAAAAAAGGAATGTCAATAAAAATAATTTGTTCCTTTAAGGTGAAATCGCAATACGTGTGTTGATTACTACACACGCCTTCAACTTTCTATTCTAAATTATCCAACTAATTTATGATTTATCGAAATCTTAATCGCTTGACAATTTGCTTAATATATATCGTAAGAATAAGACTGACACACTTTTTTTGTAGACCACTTGAATATTTGTAATATTGTGTTGGTAGGAACTATAGACATGCGGAACCATTTCTGTTTTCATTCACGTTTTAAAATAAGGTGGAACACCCCTACACATTTCCGGTCGTTGGGTGGCCGTCTACCGTCTTACGTTTTTCACTATTATGTATTTACGTTGCCAGCTAACTAGAGATTTGTGATTAGCTGGATCTCTTTTCGTATATTTTAAAAATTACACTTGCTATAGCGGCTAGCCAGATAACTTAGAATGAAAAGTAAATCAGCAGAAAAGTTAGTCCATGTAGTACCATGGATTAACAAAGCAGAATGGGACCAGGTTCTTGAATATCTATATTCAAACGATGCTATTCTACAGAAATACGCATTGCAGCGAATATCAGCATGGAAAAGCAGGTAAGGAGGACGATAATATTAAACGATAGTTATACCATTATATAATTGTTTCACACTCCTCTCTCACTCTTTCTCTCTCACACACACGCTCTCTCTTTAATTTCTATATATTATTTTATGTGTACATCTGTAGATGTTTAATGTACATGATACGATATATTAGATGAAAATTCAAACAGAGGTGGGGGGGGTCAAGATTTCCAGAATTGCACGTGTCACTTTTAGCATCTTAGTTTAGTGATGGGCTGAAAACAAATGATGAAATATAGTGCAGTGTATACAATATTATACGCAATGCAATAAGTGCTGTTAAATATTTTGGTCATGCGTATGGTGCGTGGAGGCTGCATGTTAAACAGAAATCCATGAATTTCTTATGTTGTAGCATTTCGGGATGTCACTTGTATAATACCTTTTTAGAGGATTACACTGGCTTCGTGGGTAGTACTGCTGCATTGCACCTTCAGTGTCTGCTTGTTCTCACCATATTAGGGTAATTAACAGTTGTGAACTATGCCTGTTTTGGCCCTATGCTTTCTGGGATAGTCAGCCTTCATGACCTTAACAAGGATAAGCAGTTGGAAAATGTATGAGTAAACTGACAGTTTCAGAACTATACCCTGCAGATAATGTAGTGATGGCTTCTCACAAAGAGAAACATATGAGCGATTTAGGAAACATTTCTCCACCAGCATCACATACTGTCCTGGCCACTGTTCTTGTATCTGTCATTCCTAAGATCAAATAATGCTGTATTAGCCAGAAATGGAGGCTCTACACCATACTAATCGATAATTGTGGTCCAAAACAAGGTGTTTGTCTCACTGGCTAACCCCTATATATATATGCAGCATTTATATGTGCAAATGAAGTTTACACCTATTAGTGGTTGTAACATTAAATCTAAAATAGCAAACAAATGCTGTCAGCAGCTTGTGAGAACTTCTATATTGGTCATGTGAGGTTCCATTAGGCACCATCACAATTAGTGTCAAACTACAGTGTGGCCCAAAAATAGGTATGCAGTTAATTTACAACGTAACGGTTCATATGTTCAAGTATATTTTTGCATTTACCATGTAAGTGAATTGTAGCAACACAATGCATCCTTGCAGAGTGTTAACCGAGTGTTTTGTTTTAATCCATATTTTTGTAAGGTTTGGAAGCAGTACTCCTGTTGCTGTCGAAAGCACAGCAGATCTGGTGCGATGCCAGGTTTTGGACAGTTCAGGACAGCTGGATGCAGATGATCTTGTGCTGCTTTATGGAACAGCTCTTGTAAGGTGGGATCTTGTTAACACTTTTTATAAAACATTGGTATATAAGGGAAGGGGAGTTGCTTCTCTATGAAAGGGATTCATACCTTTAGTTCTGTTTTTTATTTTGGCTCTTACTGGCTTACCCTTGATCAAGGTTTTGACAGGAAAAAAATGCCCCATTCAAATTGTATTAAAGCAAACGTATCCAAAGAGTCCTTATTTACTTGTAAGTTATATGCCTTTAAGTCAAATAAATGCCATGTTCAGTGCTAATTTAGTGTGGGGGGGGGTTGTATAAATGGTCCAATTAAATGAAAATTATATACACAAATATACCTGAAGTTTTCTCTCTCACAGTGAGACATTAATTAGGTAAGATATAATTCAAGTTGATATGTAAACTTAATGTAATTATGGTCTTTTAATTTACTGTGTGTAAAACTACATGCTATGTCATGTTGAGTGTATTAAAAATTGTATGTGTTCTAGATTTGTTAATTTGATTACTGAACGCAAGCAGAAGAAAGTGGCTACGTCTTTGAGACGGTTAGCTGACAAGGTGTGTATTTTGAATCTATTAATGCAAAAAAACAAAAAGACAACAGTGAAACATGACACAGGGTGCTGGATAGCTACACTGGCTCTGTTTGATGCTAAGTGAAATGATGCTAACAACAGGCTTATACCTTGATGGAATTTGTGTAAAGATAGATGTGCATTTTATCTTAATTATTCAAGAAAACGTGTTTAGGCTATATTA
Organism: Brevimyrus niger; assembly: GCA_015164015.2. Classification (NCBI taxonomy): domain Eukaryota; kingdom Metazoa; phylum Chordata; class Actinopteri; order Osteoglossiformes; family Mormyridae; genus Brevimyrus; species Brevimyrus niger. The sequence goes on from JAABNY020000037.1 coordinate 1,672,259, forward strand.
CAACAATCACTATATTCAGATTGACAATGATATAAATGTTGATAATCACAATGCAAAATTTTATGGATATATTGCCTAACCCTATCTCTTGTCAACCCTTTAATTTCTGAGACTGGCTCACATGATCATATAGCTGGATAACAATTTATTTGAAAATGTATGGATTTAATTTAGTAATGGAGCATGTGTGTGTGTATGTGTACACATTTATGCCTGCATGTATAAAATATTAAATCATTTTTTTAGATGAACATTCCTGAGTGGATTGTTAACCTCAGGCATGACATAACCCACCACAAGTTACCTACTTTAAAATTTTGCCGCAAAGGTGAGAATGTTTTCTTCCATTTCATTCTATTTCTAGTGAAAAAGAAATGATTATTGTACTGCACATATTAAGTAGTGTTAGGAAATCTGTATTTAAGCCTTCGTGCAATTGGGATTTACTTGTTTCTGTAGAATACTTATCAGCTTGTGGAAATCAGTCATAATTAAATATTATGTATGTTCTATAATACTCTGTCAGAAATCTAGAAAGGCTTCTTATTTCAGAAATGCATTTTTATCAACTTCCCCTCTACCCCGTGTTTAGACCACTGTGAGTCTTTTTTTTGTTCTTAGGTTAAGATAATGGCTCCTAGACCCTTCGTGCTACCTAGTCAGAGATGGATAATTCAGGTCCAGAAAGTAAAAGTCCAAACCAAGATTTTGTTTCAACCAACCAATTGAGTATAAACAATCATAGTCACAGAGTACTCAACTAGTTGACTGGTTGGATTTTTACTTTCTGAACCTGTTTACATCTCTGAGCGTACACATAACCACTGTAGTTTTCGAAACATCTCTAATTTTATAATATTCTCAAGTTCCATTCACCTTTACTTTGTTTACTGTTAATTACTTTGCTATTGTACATTAGAATGTATTTTGTTGCATTGGCTGGGGGCAACTTTGTAGCAGAGTGAATGTAATTTACTTTTGTTCAATTTCCTGCTTATAGGATGCAAGTTCGTTCTTGCCTGGTTGCAGCAAGAATATTGGTCTCGGCAGCTAGGGGGCCAACTAGATGAACACTGGGATTCCCAGTCAGATAAAGAGGACGAGGAGGACCCCAGTGGGGAAGATGAACTTGCAATAAGAAAAAGAAAAAGAGACAATGCCAGTAAGAACACAGTGGTAATAGTCCGTTTTTGGGTAGATGTGTAATATGTTGACTGTGAAACTTTAGTTTTTGCATCTAAGAATGGCAAGCATTGTATTATGTGTATTAAAATACAACAGAACTACTGTCATAAATTTTTAAATGTGACTTTTAAACAGTGTAACCATGAATCTAACTAATGATTTTTTACTTTTCTTCTCAGAGAAAGCCAGAGAGTTACTGATTTCCTATGAAAATGAACAGTTTCAGGTAATTTCCAGCTGTAAAATACTCTTTAAAGCATTTCTGTGTATATTTTGGTTGCTTTGGATGTTTTCTACATATTTCAACTATGCTTCATTTTTCACTTTCGGTGGATCCTCTGCTTTCTCTTCCACCGTCAAAAACCTTGCAACTTATGTGAACTGGAGTACCTAATTGTTCCATTTTTGGGGGACATTTTGTGTCATTTTTAGTTTGTCAGTTGGTGAAAAAAAAACTCAGTGAGTAACACTGGTGTCCCACTCCTCCAGGGTTACAGAGTCAAATCTCGTTTTTCTCTGTTTGTTTGAGATTTGCATGTTCCTGCCTTGTTCGGCCACTTTCCCCAGTTTCCTCCCGCCATTCAGTGGCATGCACTAGTGTCTCTAAATTGTCTATATTCTTAATTTAACAATAAACATATAAAATACATGTAATCCTATTTATATTTTTGAATTTAAATTGCACTGGTACTGCTTAGTTTTTTGCCCTTAATTTAACTGGAAGAATTAAGTGCGGCTGGCAGTTCTAAAGGGAGAAATTTTAGACCTGGCAAACTACCCAAACTGTAAAGCACTGCACAGAGGAGAAGGCTCATATACTTGTATGTATGGTTAGTTTGACCACCCGTTAAATTATTCAGAATGGCATGCCGGGTACCTTGACAATGATATTGAAACCAGGCCTCAACCAAGTAAATTGATAATTTTTCATGCAATTATTGTTTGATCAGAATAATCGAATGTTAAATGTCTGACAGAATGGGAATCTCTAGGATTATCTGATGAGATAAGGGGATAATTATAGTCAGTTGTGTCAGTCAGTGAGCTTGCAATCAGATATAAGTTTGGGTAACTCCCAGGACTAGTGGTGATATGCTTATTCTGGCAGTTATGAGATTTGATCCCATGGTCATGAGCAACTGCCTGGAAGCACTTCCCATGAAATTAAAATTGCAGTCATCTGTCATATTGCAAAGCAGAATTTTCATTTCACCACAGCATGACTGCAATGCAAATACTTAAAAGAAGACATTCAGGTTTGATGGACTCACCCAGTAAAGCAAGGTTAGCTATAGATATTTGCCGTTTAACCTCTCAGAGTAGCTTAGCTTGTCTTTAAGTCACTTTGAATTATTTTGCTTAATTTACTTTGTACAATTCCTGTATGTTAAAATAATTGCTGCTAAAACAAAGGTTAGGTTTGTCACTTAGCTGCATCATTTTACATAAGGTACATATAACCAATTATTAATTTATTTTTGTGAATGTATTGTGTGTTAGGGCTGAACAATACAGTGGTACCTCGGTTCTCGATCTTAATCCGTTCCGGACTCCGAATCCTAAAAAGTTTGAGTTCGAGTTACTTCTGCTTAATATCCCATCTCTATGGAATACAAAACAACTCCATACAGTGGAAGACAAATGTCTTTTTGTGACCAGTTCCTGTTTGCTTTTCCCTACTTGACTTGTTTTTCTCTAATTTCCCACAAACACCACAAGAGCTATGAGTCCAACAGCAAGGATGAGAAAGACATTGACTGTCTCAGAATGCATGCAGAGCTCATGCAAAAGCAGCAGCAGTAAAGTTCATGTCTAGGAAGTACAAATCCCATCTAAGGTTTTGATACAACCAACCAGGGTTGTATAAACAACCAACCAGGGAGTATAAAGAGTCACAGAGTACTCAGCTGTTGGTTGAAACCTTGGTCTGGATTTGTACTTTCTGGGCCTGTGTTTTAGAGTTTTTTCCCCCCCCCTTTTTTTTTTTAAAAAAAAAAAACATATTACATAATGGTGAAAAGGAACTGATATTAAAATTGCAAAGCTTGCTAATTTCAGTTTCCTATGACTGAGTAATATTTTAGTACCACCTATATTAATGGTTCGAATGCAACAGACTAGTTTGTGATCCTTGAGATGTGACAGTTGCAGGTGTATGAAATCCCGTGTCAATATTAACATTGTACATGGTGCGAGCTTGTCAGGGTGGTGCAGTGGCTCAGTGGATAATCCTGTCGCCGCCCAGCTCTGCTCGGTGTTTGTGGAGTTTACGTGTTCACCATATGTGTGCTATTTCGGTGGATCCTCTGCTTTCCTTCCACTGTCAAAAACCCTGCAACTTAACTGTACTGGAGTACCTAAATTTTCCAAATGCATGTCTGAGTGTACACAAATTCCGATATATTGTATTATTCAATGATTACTCATTGAATTGTCAGATTAATCAATAGATTAATCGGTTATTGATATAATCAATAGTGACAGCCCTAAAATATTTATAGTTGTTGATTTTATTTTCGTGTCTTATTTCATTTCCGTTCACAAAATGTTTTCTAGTTTTAGTTTCAGTTAGCAGTAATAACACCGGAAGGGCAAAGCACCAGAAAACGTTGACAGTACGGTCTGTTGCTTTTCTCTGACTGCCTCCCGCACCTCTGCCCTCTCCTACCTTACATCTTCAGACTGAAGGTGGAAACCCCTAATTGCTGGTCTCTGTGACTGTAAGCAGCTGGATGGCGATGCTTTAACTGGTGAAATAACGTTATATTTTCAGTTTTAGCTGGCACAAGTTTTCAGCATGGTTTACAATACATGGCAGCACTCTGATGCTTGCTGGATTTTAAATGGTGCCTGTTTACGTTGTTTATCCACAACATCTCCTTTCTAAACATGTTGAAGCTGCTGAGCTGTCTCTTTCTTATGAGAAACTCCCATATGATTGGATGGAATTGCATTTCTTTCTGTGATGTGATAGGCTGATGTTTGCTGTCAAACAATGTTTCTTTTCGACAGTTTATTGATTTTTTGATTTTCAAATCCTTTAAACTTAATATGATGATGAATTGAAATAAATTATGCTGCCTAGCCCAGGGGTCTCCAACTCCGGTCCTGTAGAGCTACTATCCAGTAGGTTTTCTGTCCCACTTGGCTTCTGATGGGCCACACCTGTTCCTGGTATTTACCTGAGAATAGGTGTGGCTCATCAGAAGCCGGGTATGATAGAAAACCTGGTAGCTCTCTAGGACCGGAGTTGGAGGCTCCTTGCCTAGCCATATATATACCTGATACGAATGTAGCCATTCTGGCATTAAAAATCCTATAAGTGACATTAAAAAGCCTTAAGAGCCATTAAATTCAATACCAGCATAAACCCATCTTCTAAAAAAGTGAATTTGTAGATTGTGTTCATCTTAGGGCTGTCATGGTGGTTCTCCCTGGCTCTGTGAGGAGGTAGTATGCTCTCCCTGGGCCACCATGGGGTTTCACCCAAGTTTTCTGGTTTTCCCCTGCATTCCCTGCGATGGGCTCTGAACCCCAGCAACCCTGTGTGGAACAAGCAGTATAGATGATTGGATGGATGGATGGATGGATGGATGGATGGATGGATGGATGGATGGATGGATGCCCGCTTCACTTTATCATGTATAGGCCTTTGTTTTTACACAAAACTGCATAAACGCATTTTGTATATTATTTTCAGTAGTCTATGCTGTATGAATGTTTCCCAACACTGGCCTTCAGGACCCCCAGACACTCCACATTTTTGCTTCCTTCCTGCTTATTTCTATGGGGCAAAATGTGGGCTGTCTGGCAGGGAGCAAAAACACAGACATGCTGTGTGTGGGGGGGGGGCGCTCACAGACTGGGCTGGGAAACACTCTAAATGTTTTCCCTGCTGGTTAGTGTCATGGGATAGAGGAAGGAGGGAGTCTCCGGAATGGTTTCCTCTTGAGTACATCACATATCTGCATTCCCGGTTGAATACATTTGTTGTAGGAATGATTCTGCACCATTTCACTGAGCATCAAACTGTGCCTTTAAACAGAGTAATCCCTCCACATCTGAAGTCCCATCTTCGCTAGATTCAATATTTATAACTCCAGGTTGGCCTTACTAGTGATGTCACCTAGTTATTTGGGCTTGTGAGGATGGGAGCCATGTGTGTGAGGATATGAAGGTTTCTTTTTTTGTTTTGTTTTTTGCTTGTTTAATGCAGTGACACAGGCAAAAAGTGGAAAGAACAACCAGTTTTTGCCTTGGTAACATTGTGCAATCATTAGGGTTATGTTTTTCCCCTAACCCTCCTTCCTTTTTCTAGCCTTATAACTTCTTGTTTCAGGCTTTAGAGCTTGCAGATGGCTTTGGTTGTTCACAGTGAATTTGTTTGTACTTTGACTGTGGAGATTTAATTTTAAAACTCTTGGATATTCAACCCCGTATCCAAGTTGGATATTGCAGCCAATATCCATGCCCAAGTACAATACATGGCCTCCCCTTTACATTAGAGTAAAAGCCTCTAAATCTGATGCATCTTTAGACCTGCTGTCATTCCAGTCTGTGGCGGTTAATGATCGGAACCTGCGACAAAAAGCACTAAAACTGGTTATTTTTAAGGCTTAGTTATGGATGTTTAAATGATACTTGCAGATATTTTACTTCAGTTTAATGTAATACGTTTTCTTTTTCTCTCATTTATTTTCCTTCCCCTACAATCGGTTTCTGGCAATTGCTAGGCTGTCATTGAAATTTAAGTTAATTTTAAATAACAACAACAACTAGAACTAGTACTGGTATTATAATGATCATTACAACAACATGGTGATCCCAGTGCTGCTTCTTAGGAGTATAAGAACTTCAATTCAATTCATTTAGAAGGCATCTCTTTTGCGCTACCACCAGTCGTTTTAAAATGAAACCAAGCTTATTCCAGTGTTTTACACTGTGATGGTGCATTGTAGGACATGGAGAGCCATAATTCTATTTATTATTTCTGTTTTTCATCCATTTGTTTCTTCATATGGGAGTACATTTCACCTACTTGCATTTCACCTGTGCTTTCACACATAATTGATTGTAGTAAAGAGAGTATGCAACTACATTTGAGTTGCAGCCTTTTGTGGTGTAAACGATATTGCAAGATGCTTAAAAATTAGCTTGCTAATGATGTGTTAATATCTGGTTAAATTTTTTTACAGACTTTAGATAAGTTGCATAAAAAGGCTAAAGATCAGAAGCAGTGGTGTAGTTCTTCCTCAGATTTGCACTGGATCCTCATTCAAATCAAAGACTTTGCCATGGATTCCAGGTTAGTACATCGATCTGCTTTCTCGCAATCCTGCTTGTCACCCAGATGATCACGTCAGATGTCTGTTTTTATTTATGAATGCATGCAATTTGCCAGTTTTAAATACTTTACTGTTTTGTCCTGTTTCGTAATGCTCAGACAAACATGGTGTGTTCTTCAGGGAGTAATGCCATAAAATAGCGCATACTTTTCTCAACAGGGGAGTATTTTTATGGATTCTATGCCAGAGATATGATTCGTAGAAGGAAGCAAATGTTTAGAGTTTGCTCTAGAATGCCAGGATTGCTGGTTCCCTAGAATGGATGAAAAATTAAGAAATAAAATTGGATAACAAAAATGACATTATGCTAGTTTTATTGTTTTGGCCTAACTATACAATATGTGTTTGTAGATGCAGAAATAATTTGGCTAAAGGAGTGATTAACACCATAGAGTAAAGTTGTATTAAAGAACAGTCCCTGAATAGCTGCGCAATCATTTGTTTCCCAAAACGACTAAAGAGCTTTAGATTGACGTAGGACTGCCGCGTTTAGTTGACCTAATGGATGACGTGAATGCTGAAGATGGGTCGACATCAGTCTTTTAATCGACAAATCATTTTTAGAAATAAAATTACCTTTTTGATTTCCAAAATTCTTCAATTAGTTATAACAAAAGTTTTTCTTGAATATCACTATGTTATTTTGGGAGTATTTTCAAGACTTCAAAGTACTTGAAAGATGTATAACTCGTATTGTTATACGAGTATATATCAGATGTGTATTCATATTTTTTTCTGGTATAAAATATAATAACTGCCTATGATTTAAAAAACAGAATATAATGTTGTTGCAATCCTCCTTTGCTAAATGTTTCCACTGATATTGTATTTTTAATTTATGCTCCCATATTTTTTTTTTGTGCAACTTTTTGTCTACGTTATTATTATTTTTATAGCTTGATTTTTGTAATGGTCTGTTGCTTGTAGTAACTGTTAGAATTGTGTTAAAATATGTGTACTTTACCGAACGTCATCACTGTTTCTGCAATTTTCCGTTTAGTGATGCTTTAATAGACACACTGCTGATGGATGGATACTTAGTCCCCACCATGGAGCAGCTAGAATCTTTGGACATCGATCCAGCCGGTGAGATGCACCAAACCAGCGCCTCTGTTTCAAAGATGCGTCTCCCACTCTTTGAAATGACCGCCGCCTGGTTTCTGACTCCCTTTCAGACTCGGGTGACCTGACCACGCCATCCATCCCCCGCCTCTTCCTTCGCTTCTGGCAGCCGATGCTTAAGGCTCTGTCCACCCACTCCTTTGTTTGGCTGCTCCTGGAGAAGCTGTTTGCAGAGCTTCGTCTTTCCGGGGACTTTCCCCAGCACAGGACACACTACATCGCAGGGTGGATTTCAGAGATCTTCTCTTTCAGCAGCTTCCGTAAGATCTCCATTCATCTGTTGGTTTTGGCTGAGGATGCATTGGTGCATTTTTTTAATATTCTCTCAGGCCGAGTACAAACGCTGCCAATACCAATCAGGCCTGCGAGATGTTTTTTAAAATAATAATATTTTAATCGTAAAATATTGGGATAAACTTTAACATCAAAATCACACCACGTAAGAGTATGAAAAAACAGATAATCCACTACTGTCATTTTTTTTTTTTTTATGGATGAGTCATGTGTCATTGAGGCTCAGAGCATTAGAAATAGTTTAGTAAATATGAGAAATGTATGTATATTTACAGTTATAAGCATGCCAGATGTCTTTCCAGAATTTCTTCATTTATAACTTGATGTTTCCCCTGTGTTCAAATGACTTAACTATTATTATAAGGGCTTGTTAATTGATTTGTTAATTGACTTTATCTAAATTACGCAGGGTCCAAACAACGTATAAAGACAATCCCTTTATTGGGTTAACTGGGTGGCAAAATTTTTATGTTTTTGTACCTGAAAACCAGTCAGTTACTATTAACAAAAAAAATGTGTTAGTTTTCAAAGTGTACTCACCTATGACCATATATAGCTCAACACAAAGAACTGAAACTGAAACTGAAATTTAGTCCACCAGAAATAAATGTTGGGCACAGTGAAATATAATTTATCTATCTTTTAAAATTATTATATATCTTTGTAGAAATCCCAGCCACAAATGTGTCTAAGGGCCAGAAAAAGGCAAGGCTCAGAGACCAGATATTTCCAAAGCAAATTACATTGCCTTGGAAAAAGCTGTTGATGATCTGCTTGAATGCACCATGCTTGGCTACTCCGCATCTTCTCCAGCAGTAAGTCCTCAGACCTTTTTTTTTTTATAAGTAGTGTTTGTTTTTAAGTTTAGCTAGACTGGTTTCCTCTGCTAGATGCAAGTACATTCTACCTGAGTAAATAGGCTGATACATTCCTCCTATCCATAATGAATAACATGCATGCGTTTGTTTGCTTAAGGATTAACTTTTATTCTTGTCAAAACTACTTGCTCTCACCTTCTTTTAATTTGCCATTTCAGTATCTGAATATCTGCTTAATTCACATTTACATAAGTTCAGTTTCAGAACTTTTTAAATTGGTGTTCTTTGTGCATTAGTGGCAATCCTGTTCAGGTTTGGATGCGAGTGAATGAATGAACAAATTTTCATTTAGAATCATGGAGAACATGGATCCGCCTTTGCCTGTGGACTCTCAGCAGAAACTGCTGCGCCTCTGCTGCATCTATACACAAGCCGCTGACTTCCCTTGTTCTCCAGCTGTGGAGAGGGGAAATCAGCCTGTATATACCTTAGAGAGCCTGCAGAAGATGCTGTGGCTGAAATCTAAGGACGGCGCCACTGGTGACGGCCTGTGCCCAGACATGTCGATCCCTGTGCCCGTGCCAGAGGTCACCGAAGACCTACAGGAGCAACTTAGTGCAGAAATCCTTGCCGAAAGAGCAGCTGCACTCAGAGGTTCTCCTTGGCAAGTCTGTGTAGGTGAGCAAAAAACATCAGTCGAGAGTGTTTTCCAAACACTGCATGTAAAACAAAGTTGGAGATTGACTAAAGTTTCATTGTGTTTGTGCAATCATAAGTTTCCTTTAGGAGTAAACTTATATGCAAAAACAGCCTTTTTGTATGTGTTTGCTAGATAATGTGAAGTGGAAACATTTTCCACTGGGAAAAGTCCCAGGTCAATCAGAAGATCCTTCATACCTGATGGCAGAAAACTACTCTACCATGTCTGTGTTTGACCAGCATATAGAAGTTGACAAAGCTGCCCCGCACAGCAGCTTCACTATGTAAGTACTTCAGGCCTGTCTGTTATTTACTTGAATAGCATGAAATGACTTCTGAGGTTAGGAATTTAGTAATATAATTTTATGTTGATGTATGAAAATTAATAAAGTATGCACTAGTAAAAAATTTAATCCTTGCCAAAATAGTTTTCTCTCAAATACTCCTCTTCTTAAGGAATTTGGCCTCAGATCTCCATTTCATTTTCTTACTTTTTAAAATAGCTTCTAAAGTAAAAGATCTATTTTTCATGGTGCAAAGCTGGAAAGAAATTGAAGAGGTACATAAAACTAAATTAATGAAATAATGGATGAATCACAAAATAACAAGGATCAAATTAGAGTCTGAGAGGAGGGGTAGTTCTGTCATGCATAGAGTAGGGTCAGACATAATATTCTTGCTTATTCATATGTAATGACCCCATGGAAATACATTAAAATATCAAGTTATTGTCGGAATGCTCCTTACCTGTAGCAAAGTCTGGCTAGTAAGTGAAGTTTTGGCAGTAATATGGTAAGTGAAATAAGTCAAAATGAAAAACTGCAGGACAGAAATCAGCATGTCGTGCAGGAATATCTCATTCACTTGAGAAATTAATGTCTGGTTAGAGGTCCCCTTTATTAAACTGTTCACTTTTCCACCATACCAAGTACCGAAAGTATAAAAATACGGTACTTCGAAGTGTTGGTCTTCCACTGGTGTAAAACTGGTACTGGCACTGAAGGACATCACAATGTGAGGCGGGTTATTTTGTACTATTTTGTACAACAGCTATTGTATATTCCAGGGCTGGACAATATGATTAATAATACTAACATTCAATTCTTACATCACTAGTCAGCTAGATTGAGATCAGTCTGTTTTGTACTTACACACTAGGGGTGGCACGGTTCACAAAACCCACGGTTTGGTTTGTATCACGGTTTTAGGGTCACGGTTTTTGGTTCTGTATGGTTCTTGTTATTTTTTCTTTTAATCTTTAACACTATAGAAATGTACTTCAGCATATGATATATAGCTTAATTATCCACAATTTAGGAATATAAAAAAGTTATCATGTAATCATGCATAAACTGAATTTGACTTGACTTAAAGCACATTATTGGGACCATCTCTGAGGACAGCTAGGTGAGATTTTGATACAGCAAGAGGAAAGACATTGATGATTTTAACAGACAATTCCTTGACAATTTCTTCTCGCGTCTCGTCACACAGTTTTGGAGTTACTGTGGTGCCGAAGTGTCGGCGGGAGGGAATATTATACCGCGGCTCAAGTGCTTTCATCAGCCGACGAAATCCTTCACCCTCAATCACGCTGTACGGCTGCATATCTTTTGCTATAAACATCCCCAATGCTTTAGTTATGGCTATTTCCCTGTCCGACTTATCACTGTGAGGCTGCTTAAATGCTGCAGAGAGTAATAGTTGTTTCCTTACCAGCTCTCTGCTCCTTACGCTGTCTACAGACACATTGGGGTGATGTCTTCTCAGATGAGATGACATATTTGAAGTGTTTCCATTAGCATATTTGATTATTAGCACTTATATCTATTGTTTTATTTCCGCTGTCATCATAGGTAACACAAAATCCAAAATGTCCCCACACACCAGATTTATACGGCGCTGGCGCATCCTCCGACTCCGGGCAGCCTTCCTTTTCTCTCCCACTTGCCATTTCTACACGTACAGTACTGTGACCCGCAGCACTCACTCCACACCGTAGACAACTGAGTTCTTTTGCCGGAAAGGGAAACACGCTGACGTCACATTTGGGTCACAAGGCTACATGAATCGTGCCATCCCTATTACATACTGTACAGACATTATAGCATAGAGAGTTAGTTTTGCTAAAACATTTTTACTCTGTCACAAGAATACAAACTTGGCAAGCCATGAAATTTTAATGGTTATTCCTTTTCAAGATCATCTAGTATATGTTAAAAAAAAAAAAGTTTCAATCATTTTGTGAGTACAGTAGCTGTTTTCCAAGACATTTGTGATTTTCATTTTCATCCTTGCTGGTAAAATCCCTCCTAAATGGGTCTCTGAGAAATTTGTGTTGAACTCCTTTTTGCTTTAAAAAATACCCTAATATTTATTATGACAAAACCTCTCATCTGTTCTTAAAATCTGATTGTTATTATTAATAATATTATTTACGTCATTTATCATTGTTTTTTTAAGATGGTGGTAGAAGCAGGCTATTTGCATAAACAGTCAACTAAAAGTGTTGCAAGTCCCACCCCAAAGTACCAAAAAAAATACCCCAGCTGGTTTGGTACTTTAAGTACTCGAACTTGACTAAAAATCAGTGGAAAAGGGAAAGTACGAAATGTTTAATACCAAAATTATGGTACCTGATATGGTGGAAAAGCACCCTTTTCATCTGGCGGGCATTGAATTTTTGGACATTAAGGAAAAATACTTCAAAAGTCAAAAGAGGCAAAGTTACTCTCCATATCTGCACTGGATGTCACCAGCACGCCAAGCGCCTTGTAGGCCAAGCCTACATGTCCACTGTAGCCAAACTACACCTTAAAGCGGCCCTGGGAACCAAATTGTTTGTCCGTTATAAGCGAAACTATATGTTATATGCGAGTCCGCTATATCCAATTCTTTTTCTGCATGTTCTTAAAGGCGCACGGCCAGGACCAGCAGACTTTGTCCGTTAGACAATATTCTGTTATGGGCAAGTCCACTATAATGGGATTTTACTGTAGAGCCTTTTCTACACCACAGGCAACAAGATTAAAACAAATTAGAACAAAATTAGAAAGAAAAAGTTAAATCCAAAATCAAAAATAGTGATACCAGACCCATTTGTTGAATTAAATGGAATTACCCTGTAGTTCTCCTACTTAGGAATGGAACGATACTATTTTTTCCAGGCTGAGTATTAACGCTCTGTTTCTGGTATTCACTAATACCAGTTGGGGTCTAAAAAATATGTGATATTTTAATTTAGAAATATGAGAATTATATTGTAATTACCCCTCCTCCCCCACACACTCAGACACAAACAGCATCAAGTGGGCAGAAAAAAAGGGCTCCCATTGGGGGTACTAATTTTCTCTATGGAAAGCAATGGATTGGCAGGTCAGATTTAATTATTTATAAACGTGATGAGAACAGTCTAAAGCCATCTAAAGCAGTGGTTCACAAATTTTTTTGCACTATACAGATTTAAGTTTTTGTTTAATAGAAGTCATTGTCCTTAGTTCGCAAGTATTTTTACACATTATGCATTTTTTTTATTTCAGTGGTAAAAAAGTTTTGAATTTGCTGGGTTGTTTTTTCTGCTTTCCTGTATTTCATAATGAATGAAATTCCCCTCGATTGCATGTATACAAGTATAGATCAGCAAATAACCATCCCATTAGTAGTCTTTTGATGATCACTAATTGTTTGCAATCACTAAAGTTAAAATGCATCAGTCGTATAAAGGCACACAACACGTTGCATCACAAAACAATTGTATGATGAAGTATTATCAACCCTGATGTTTTTTTTGACTGTTAGTTCTGATTCAAAAACGGAGTCATAAATAGACTAGTTAAATACATAGAAAATAATGTGGAACATTTAGATATTTGTATCTGCATTTGCTAAAAATACCTGAATGTAAAACATCCAAGGAACAAGGTAGATAACATAAGATAGGTAACAACTTATTATGGTTAAGCTTGGGGGGCGGAGTCTGAACCCTATTACCAGAAATGAGTGCTTTGTTCAGCTTGCCTCAACCATTCCTGGTGGTCTTGTCATTAATATACTAATCAGGGTCATGATGACTAACTTAACTTCCATAAAGTTAGTTCTTCCATGAAAGTGATTCAAACTGATCCTTGCAAATATGGGTACAATACTTATTGCAATGTCTGTATATGTATCTAGACAAGTGTAGTTCCTTAAAAAGGGTGTGATTAAACCTCTTTGCGTTGTGTAACCAGTTGTTACACAAGGCATAAATAAGAGGTCCGACATTTCGAAACATTTTGTTCCTCTTTCATGACCCAAGATATTCCTGCATTCTGAAATGACACAAGTAACTCAAGTTACTGAAAGTTTTATGTTGATAAAATTACTTGTCACAATGATTCCAAAAAGATGATAGATGATAGATGTTCAGTATTTCAGAGACAACAATAACCTTCAAGTAATTCAATCTGCCATTGAAAGTAAGTTCCCTTTAAGTTACCTGTTCAGCTGCCTGAAACATGAAAAGTGTATGCAATATATTACTATATACACTCCTGGGCAAAAAAAGGGCCAAAGCTTAATGTTGTGCAGTGACTGTTTGCCCCCCCACCCCCCCTCTTTTTTTTGCCCTGCAGTGTATACTCTTTGAGATACTATACTGTACTATACTATGCTATACTATTACAGATGCTCGTGACTTAACAAACGTGTTCTGTTACTATGACTAGGTCGATAGGCAAGGAGCCGCTCCTCACCAATATTTCACGTAGTGGGTTTGTGTCAACCATCTTTCGATATTGTTTTGATGTCACCTTTGCACCATTTATAACGTTTAGTATATTTAGAAATGTTGACATGTAGCAGGTAATCGCTTTTTATTTGCTTTCGCCAACATCTTGTACTATGGGGTAAACAATAAAGTACAAATTTGTAGACTAAATATGTAGTCTTGGAGATTGCGGACTCTAGTTTGGTGAATGCTGAAGGACTGTGGGAACGAGATTGAAACTGAAAAAGGATGATGCGAGATGATACGCTTGACGTACATCTGGGTGGTCAGGAAGTCCGGAGTGTCTGTTCTGTACTATACTATACTATGTTATAACTTTATTAAATGGATAAATTGTATCATTATGACATATGGTTGGAGTAAATATGCATCACACTAACCAGAGTACATGTAATAGCCTAAAATAGACATTTGTGGGTTTTTCTAAGCTCATGCATACAGTACATCATTAATCAAAAATAGGCAACAAAATGGTAATAATGCTGAAAATTTGTAACACGATTAATTGATTAACTGTGTTTCAGTTTAGCATCAGTGAAATGTTCACATATTAAAATGTTGGAGGAGGCCTGAGTTGCTCCATTTAATTTTGTTAAATGCCTCAGCTTAAATAATTGTAGTAGTAATTAAAAGAATGAAAAGATTTAAATTAACACACTAACCAACTGTAACCCTGCTTAACACTTTGTTCCAAATAAGTTTAAATCAAGATAACAACTGCTTTTTCTTAATGAAATCTAGTTTGTGTCTTTTTAAAATAAGTATTGGTTAGCAGTTATCTTTAAAGGATGGGGCAATAAAGCGTAGATTGGGCAAGGATTGTGTTAGCCGGTCTGAAGAGATGTTTGGAGTACTGGATTACTGTTTTCAGATGTTTTCCCCAAATTTATGTACAGCACCTTTTCCATGAACTATCAGTATAGACATAAATACATCTTATTTTAACAGGTTATGAAAGGAATGTTTACTCTCAAATATTTGCTCTAGAAATTCAGCCTAGTAAGATGTTTTGATTACATTCAGGATACTCTACACATTAGTGTGTAATGTGTAATAATGAGCTTTTTAGATATTTTTATTTGTAAATTTACGTAGTGTTTTTTGTCATTTTAATTCATTTTGTAGCTCACAACAAAATCTAGTAATCAGTAATGTAACTAATGTTTGCAGGATGATGCTTCTGGATTCTTATGAGTACCTTTTATTTTTCTCCACAGCACCTCTGGACCAATCCGTTCCAGTTCTGATGGCCCTCTTTGGACACACAATGACCTCAACAAATTGAAATCAGGCCTACAGTTGTTTTGAATAGTGATCAA
Source organism: Brevimyrus niger (assembly GCA_015164015.2). Lineage (NCBI taxonomy): Eukaryota > Metazoa > Chordata > Actinopteri > Osteoglossiformes > Mormyridae > Brevimyrus > Brevimyrus niger. The sequence goes on from JAABNY020000037.1 coordinate 1,687,809, forward strand.
GCCATTTAGTGATCGAATGAAGCAGTTAACTTTTCCTCTCTGTTGCACTTCCCAATCCACAATGTTCAAAGTAGCAACTAAAAGACAGTTTAACAGTTTTACAGTACCAATCTATCCTCTGAAGTTTTTTTTTTTTTTTTTTTTCTGTTTTCAGTGTCAAACGTTTTTTGTAGATAGTATATGGATAGGTTTTTTTTTTATTATTTGGACAATAAAACTGTGCACCTACTTCAGCAAGCAAGGCAAAATACAGTATTTTTTTTAATGGTTTGTTCAGTTTAAGGGCCAAAGCCCCAAGACACTTTTTTTTGTAATCAAATAAAGGTCTTTTAATAAAGAGCTCCATAATTTGACGCCTGAATTTTCAGCACACATTTGGATAAACTCTGTCTCACTAGACACTAAACTGCCCTTAAAGGGAATAAGCATGATCCATGATAAGAAACTTCAAACAACAAGGTCTGCTGCTCATCTGTGTCATCTCCTAAAGAGAAGCCGGCAAAAAGGAGTACCAGCCAAACTCCTCCTGATTCCCCTTGATAACTTCAAGTTTGTGCGACAACACAGTTATTCCATGTAATTACTCATATGGTCAAGGAATGCTTTACCGAGCAGTTTATCATAATTGATTGAAAGCACTACATGCACTATTGGTGTTTAAACTACCGTATCCAGTGACACTGGATACTACTATCCAGTGACATGATGCCGTACACAGTCTTGGGAGTAACTGAAGAAAATGGGCAATCTGGTGAGACTGTTGGTTTTCGTTCATTACCAAGACGTAACACATGATCATCCCCCAGGCTTTATTCATCTGTTTTGGTTCCTTTGTTGTGGTTAATACAATTAATGACCCAACGAAACTAGTATTGTACCTTCTCAGTCCATCTTCACACATCATAAATCTAGCATATGTTTTTGCACCTCATTTTTGTGAAAAATCTCACCTTTCTGAAGACGTCAACTAACTTCGAAATAGTGCAAATCTCAGCAGTGCTAAGTATCGCACTATAAGTCAGTTGCCCTTCTTTCTTTTAACCCCTATAATGTGATTCTACCAGATGTGCACAATTCCGATTAAACCAGTCTAGCTTTTTAAGCATTCAGGTTTCTACAAACAATTTTTGCAGGTGTCATCCATACCTAGACGACATCCCATCTCCAAACTGTCTATCCATTTCCCAGCCATCACATCAATACCATCTCAACATCAGACTAATACATTTTGCTGTTTTGCTTTTTTTTCCCCGTCACATAGCAATACTAACCCAATCCTATATATACACACACTACACTAGATCAGCATTTCTGAACTAGTGGGTCGCAGAGTGTGTGATTACAAAAAAAAAAAAAATCCTTCCCAAGGAATAATGTGGGTCCCAAGGTTAAACCAGCAACAGATTACATTTTCTTCTACCTTAGAAAAAGGGCATACTGTATATCAAAACAGGACACACATTTCATTCAGCTCATGTAAATAATGAATAGTGGTGAGGTTTGTTTGTGAAACAAATGAAAAGACAAAACATGTCTGCTAAATTCCATGATAATCAGTGAAAGTGAGAGTCATTTAGGCTATGAATGCAAATGTGCAAAGCAACTCTGGTCTAATGACCTGTATTAATGTACTGATGTTTTTTTATTATTAAAATAGACAATACAAACACCATCCATCCATCTATTTTCTCCCGCTTATCCGAGGTCGGGTCATTTTTTAATTATTATTAAAATAGACAATACAAACACGCACAATAAAATGGAAGGACATTTATTCAAAGTACAATAAGAAGAGAAATATAACAATATCCTATTAAATTAAAGAATACACATAATGATTGATACAAATACGTCATTAGAATACAAACACTCCTGCAGGTTTAGGTGATTAAGGTTGTTACATGTTAAGCTAAAAAAATGTGCAGATGAAATGTACTATCAAAGTTATTGATATCTGAATGAAACCTGCAAGTAAACAGGGTTTAAATGAGGGGACTTTCTCTGGGAAAATTATATCACAATTTACTGCACACAAATCACATTTTATTTGAATAAACATACACACTTTGTCATTAAGACTTACGTTTTGTTTGAGTCATCAGACCCAAATATTTATATACATATATCTAGAGCAAAAAAAGCACAGAATTGAATTGACTTACCACAATACGTGAATGCTCAATACATTTTTATATTTTAGTTTGAATGCATACATTTTTTAAATTGTTTTGACTACCTGAGAATAGCTATACTGTATGTATAGGTCAAAGTAAAAAAAATAGATAATTTGGATGCTTTTAAGATATATGCTTTACTTTTTATTAAGGTTAAATTCAAACTGCAAAATTTAACAATGTACCCTAAAGTAGGGATTTCCAAACTTCTGATGATGGTTGATCCATTGGCAAGCCATATATACATTTATTCGTTTCCATTTTTTTCTCAGATGGAAATATATAGTTATATATTTTTGGAAATGACCAACCCCTCCCACAAACCTCCAGTGTTCAGTGGCCTAATGGAGACTGGGGGTTGGGCACCCCTGCACTAAAGGAAAGTCATTGTGTAATCTATATAAATTACAGTAACTAAATATGACACACTGTAATCAGCTACCACTATAGACTATCGTACAGTAATCTCCAGGAATAATTTATACAACACAATAATATTTAAAAATTCTGTTTCAGTTCAATTCACATTATTTAAGGCAAAGATAAGTGACAAAAGAGAGTGACATAATTGTCGTGATTTTTAGGCCCAGGACTTTGTCATAATCAGTTTGTTTGAATTAATTTTATCTTTAAACTACAGAATGGCACAATGAGATTTCGCCCCACCGCAAAACAATCAATACATATTTTGATTTGTGTAGAAATATTGAGATACTGTGTAAATAAATCTGCAGTATCGGTCAGAGTCCCACACTTCCGTTAAAAGATATGAGTTCAGCAGCACCAAAAATGAAAACACTATTACTGCACAGCATTATATTTGTTTTAAATACATAGAATAATTTTCACAAATGCACACAAAAATAAAGTGCACTGTCATATCACATGTACGTTTCCCTGTCAATAAACTGCTTTGCTCAGTGAGAAAATATATGCCCAAGGGCTACTCCCAGTGACACATGGTGTCACTTACATTACGGCATCTATTACGTAAATCTATTCTAAGGAAATACTGTACATTTTATAAATATTTTTACAATCAAGAAAGAGATACAATTTGTATCAACAAGCAAAGGTTGTTTCTACACATTTAGGCTCAGCTGTTCACTGCAGTGAAGTAAAGGTTTTGAGGAGATTTAGTGTATCAAATTTTTATCGTGCTTCCCCATTTGTGCCCTTCGCTCAACAGTTGGCAGTTGCCTGTCATACTACAGATTACAATTTCTCTTTATGCAAGTGGGAAAAAGCCAAAGTAGTAGAATGATGTTTATCTTTATTAGTACTCAAAAAATAGTGCCAATTAAAGGCATAAAGTCAAACATGCCGCAAGTAGTCCTTTTAATTACATTGTCCACCCTGACCCTTTACCCTGCAGCAGAACTACTGAGGTTATTGTGCAACTCTGACGTCACTGGCAACTGACGTCAATCAGAAATAAATCCCTTCCTTGACAAGACCATATACTTTCCATATATTGTTTCATTCTTCTGAAAAGGAATTCCACCAAAATGTTGTATGTAATAGGAATTTACATCAAAACACAGTTGTTATAAAACTCGTTTTTGTGTCGTGTTTTCTGCTTTGGGGATTGAGGCCTGCAATCTCTAGTTTCAGCTAATCCCCAGTGAAGATAACCATAATACACTGTGCCTTTTTTAAAGATCAATATTGTGAAATTATGTATAGCAAGAAATAGTAATTATCTGTCAATATAAAAATACATGGTTGTTCTACTAAATAGACCAACTAATAGCCATAATATAAACCAGACTACTGTTAAGTTACTGTTAAGGTTTATTAAAATCTGTTTCTGAGGTAATCTATGACAGGCTGGTTTTACTGAGGATAGTTTCAGTTACACATCCTGTGAACTACAATACTTCTTTAACATGCAAACTACCAGTCTTACAACTTGCTTCCATGCTGGATAGTTTTAGTTACCCTTTCTGGGCTGGGTTCAGTGGTTTAAAGCCAAATAACACAGCAGCAAGAAAACTGTTCAGCTTAATGGCAGAAACAACCCTGTTGGCAGCTGTACGCCTGGAATTTCACGGTAAGAAACAGTAAGGCAGTGTCACACTCTCTCATAAAGAGACTAAAGGCTGTACAATGCCTTCTCCTCTTACTAAAAAAAATCAATGTCATAGGTTTTACTGTAAAAAGTTTATAATGTGCAATGAGTGATACAAGCCTTTCCGCATTAAAAACAAAGAAATGTCTTTTCAAGGCATTTGGCTGATGTGAAAGTACACACCTTCAAACCATCCATCGATTTTAGACTTGAACTCATAGTCCTATTTTGTCAATGTGCAGTCATGCACATACATGAAAATGTTTTTTCTTCACATCATGACATCATGACATTAAATCAGCCACATCGAACACCTTCTGATATCCAGGTGTCTTTTTATCTGGCTGCAGCTGCTGTCTTTTCCTTGCTGCATGACCCTCTAAGTCAAAGACAGCTACTATACATTTCCTGCAGGCAATTTAGACTTGGATTTGTAGTTTATCTGACCCAATGCACAAGCAAAGGTACCCAGAGTCAGATCAAAAGCACTATTAGCTAGCTTTATAAAATGGAAAGACACAGTTGAAGCAAATAAGCTTATAGCACAGTCATGCATCGCTTAACAATGGGGATACGTTCTATAAAACTTTGTTGTGTTTCATTGTGAACATCATACAGTGTACTTACACACTGTGTGGAACACGGCCTACTGTTTTCTGGTAAACTTTTTTGTAAGTAGAAAAAATAATGATTAAAAATGGCAGTATAGCAAATACATAAATCAGTTACATCAGTTCCTTATCAAGTATTATAATCTTATAGGACTACTGTCATATATGCAGTCTGTCGTTGACCGAAATATCATTATGCGGCACATGACTGTACAATCAAAGGCATGAAAAAGACTGAGCAAATAATTCAGCCAAAACCTTTGGTTATGTTCTAACCAGGGAGTTACCACAGCTGTATGACTTGTAACCTGCAGGTTCATGGACCTGGTTTACAAGAACGTCTAGATCTGGACCATCAAACCCTGCAGGTTGATGAGGTTCAAAACACATATTTGTCCAGTTTAAATACAGTCATAAAATAAATTTAAAAGAGACACTAAGAGATACATCCATGAGTATTAAGGCTAAATTAAATCACCAGTCAATACAAGCATCATTAAAAAACTATGTCTTCTTATGGCACAGTTTTAGATAGGATTTGGCAATATATCAGCATCTTACCAGTATTTGCATCTTTTTTTTCAAAATCCTAACAAATTCCTAACCAGAAACAGTATTTTATGAAAAAAATATTTCATATACTCCAAATATGAAGGTACTTGAAAAAAAATCAGATATTTTAATATTATATTTAACATTAAAACTTCAAATTAATAGTGGTTCAGATGACTCCAGTGAGGTGATTGAAATAGAAGGCCAAAAATGTTAGATGTCCTTGAGGTATTCACTCCCATTGGGTCCTTGTCAACTACTCCCCAAAACTCTCATGATTCAAGTGTCGGTCCCAATGTATCCCAACAGTGCTTATTGGGATATAAATGTATGCAGGGGTAATCACAGGGTGCGTCACTTAAATATATAATATTACACTCGTTTTGCCTTCAAATGACATACTTAACGGCATGTGTTGCTGGCGACAATGATGGCAGCAAGTTGCTGTGGATCTGTCATGTGTGGATTCTTCTCCATGACTGACCGTACAACGTAGGAGGGGAAGATGTTGCACAGATTGCGATAGGTCTCATACTGATGATCCGGGACCACCTGGCCCTCTACGTAGTCGGCGGAAAGGCCGTCCCAAGGCCTCATCCAGATCTGCTCCATCTTCTCCGGCATGCTGCGCACCATAAAACGCTCACATCCTGACCGCATTGGGCTGCTGCTCAGGGGGTACGAATGGTATCGGAGGGATTCGGCTCCGAAGGGTAGGGGGTCCCAGCTGGCGTGTTGCTCCCGGCAGAGTGGTGGTCTCCTCTGCCTAATGGGGTTGCTCTCGTAGAGGCGGGAGTCGGAGATACTGTCCATGCGAGTCATGCCCAGGGAACGGCCAGGCTGAGAGACTGGCGACGGGTGGGTCATGTATGGCAGGGGGTAAATTCCTGGGCAGCTGGACCTGGCCCCAATAGATGGATGCTGAACGTGTGGAGCTAGGTGGGAGCCGGGCTGTTTATGCGACGTCTGCTTGGGCTCCTCCTGACCGTCGCTCTGTACCCTGGTCAAAGCTTCATGGTGAAATCCATGAGAAAAGGCCCGAAGCCTGCCTTGGGAGGACGTTTGATGTCTTTCTGCATTCTCCTCTAGGTTACCGTCCGCGGAACTCAAATACAACTCCCCAAATGAGGAGAATGAGTTACTGTTGGAGTGGCCGAGACAAGGCTCTGGACGGGTGCTATGATTTCGCTGGTGTATCACATACTCGGACTCCGTATTATAGAAGCTGTCTGTTCTGCTGCTCAGGCTCATTTTTTGGAAGTCATTCAGCATGGAGTAGTACCCATGGTCACCCATGGAGTCATATTTAGTGAAATGTTCACTGTAGTTAACAGAGGAGATCGGGCTGTTGGTGACCAGGATGGGTGGGTACTGTACGCTAGTCATATGCTCCAGAGAGCTATGAATAAACTGGGAGGAGCCAGGCGCTGGACTGCTGGCAGATCGGGTATTCAAGGCAACAGCTACATGGCTTTTTGCAGGCTGCAAGGTGGGTACACTGAGGGCAGTTACAAGGGAAGGCACAGAGCTGGTGTCTGTTTTCCTAGTGGACAATAATCTCTCTTCCGGTTCACAAGCCACTGAACGGATGCTAGGGTCTGACTGCCGCTTAGGGGCGACACGTTTCGCTTCGAAGCCGCTCTCATCTTTCAAGGCGATAGGCCCAGAGCTGCACTTGACCAAAGCTCCTTCACTCATCGTTTTCACAGCCGACATTTTGGCAAACGCTCTAAGTTCATCGGCTACGGATCGCTGAGGCTGATTCGCTCGCTCAGGATGGTAGTATCGGCATTTGTGTCCATATGTGCATTTCTTTCCTGGTTAAATCAAAGATATAAACAATTAGTAATGTTTTTGAATCTGCTGAAAGCCACTGCGAAGCTTAAGCTGGTTAATTTGTTGATGCACTCACCATATGGACATGGCTGTTTTTTGTGCTCTGGGACGACGGGACATTTTCTGAGGAAATTCTCTAAACTTGGCCCATGTCGCCCCAAAGGATCATCCGGAGGCATGAACCTAGGAAACCGTTAAAATTACACTAGTTAATTGGGCAATCTGTACCATGCTGTCATTTTCAGTTTCTGAGCAGTAAATAATTCATCGCGAGCAATGAAAATGTCACATTATGAGCAACGTTCTTCAATTGATTTAACTTCAGCAATCACACTGGAGCCTGTCCCAGCAAGTAAATCCAATTTATCACAAGCCACACACACTCACAATCAAGAGGAAATTTCAGGACACTGAATCAACTAAGCATATGTCCTTGGATTGTAGAAGTACCCTACAGTACTTTGAGAAATTGAACGAATACACAAACTCTATACACTCACTGTGCCTCAAGGTTCAAATTATAGTTTTACAAAATAATGTTGGCTAGCTCAACACATAAAGTACATTCATAATAAAACCAGTCAGAAAAGCAGCTGGACTTGTCCTGCAGATTTCTACAGCTTCTCTTTCTACAGCATCCTTGAACTTATAACAATAATGGTACTCTTTGTAAAAAAACAGATATCCTTCTAACTTTTTGTTACTTACTTGTCATTCACAAAAGAATACATTAGAAGACGTTCCTCTATGAACTTTTTCCATTCTGGTTTTTCATTCTGGAGGTCTCTGTAGTTGTCGTTGGATACAATGATACCATCAGAGTCACAAGCCAGTTTCACTATGAAGCGATCATCATAGCACACAACTCTTCTACCTTGGACCCGACGGGATGGTGTAAACACCAGAATCTTCTCTTTCTCTAGCTTCCTCAAGATTTCTTGATCTAGGAATCACGTAGCAATTATTCAAAATCAGACAGTATTTAAACTTTGCAAATGCAAGCGACTAAAATCCTGTTTCATTTTTCAGGACAGAAATTAATCACAGTTCCACAAGTCAAAGATTCTGCACATTCTGCAGTGTGGATAAACAAATGAACCAGATGCTGTGCCTTTAAGAAACACAGTCTGATCTCGCTGGGGATGCCAAACATGTTTTCAGCAGTTTCAAAATTTAAATTATAATGGCCTAAGTCAGTGAAAAGTAAACAGATATTTCATTAATATTTTACCATAAAAGAAAGCACTTCATTTAGCAAAGAGTCTTCCAGTATTGAACATTAATGTTAACGTCGTAAAAAAAAAAAGTACATAATGTCTGTATTGCAATGTAATCAAATGTCACTACCCAATATCACAGTCAATGATAATAAGCCACAGTCCAAATTGCCTTAAGAATCAGGCCTCTGATACCTGTAATAGGGGCATCAGGTCTGGACTGCTCTTTTCTCCAAGCTGGAACAAATACTGTGATATCTTTGTGTCCTTTCTCGAGAAACCAATCCACTGCCAACTGGATACCACGGCAAGAAAATACTTCTTTGTTTCCATGGCTACAAGAAATAAAATGATAAAATAACTAATAAACCTCCAGTTCTGAAACATTCGCCTACAGATTGAACACTGGTGTGACAGGTCAAGGCATAGTTAAAAAAAAAAAAAAAAAGAGCAGTAACATATTGACATCTGTAAGTTAGTGAGACTCACCTCATTGCCACGTTCGAGCCGTCTATGACTATAGGTCTCAGGTTATCAAAACTGTCAACAGCTTCTTCCTCTAATGACACCTTTGGACTGGCAATTTCCCTGTTACAAGCACCTCGACTTACCAAGGTGCTTGTGCTGATGCAGTTGCTGGCTGGAGCCTCCGATTCACCCTTGTTGCCCAGTCTGACCAGTTCAGCCAGGATGTCATTTATTAGGGCACTGGGTCCCAGTTTGTTCAGCACAGTTTCAATCTGTTCCCCTGAGTAGCCCAGCTTCAATGCAAAATCCATCTTGGCCTGGTGCTCCCTTTCACTGGCAGGAAGACTGTTACAGAACTTGTTTTCCTCAGCATGGAGATCCTGAATAGTGCCACTCTGAGAGAAACTGGGCCGGTCCAGGCAAGGAAAGCGGCAGAGCTGCCGGTGGACTTTGGTAGATGTCAGCGGTTCTTGTTTCCTACCGCTCCCATAGCCTTGCTCCATCTCACTCTCCGAGCTGCTACCCTCGTCTGACTCTCCGCTGGCATCTTGGGTCACCTTCAGCGTGCCGGAGTCATCGCCAGAGGAGCATTTCTCCATTTTTGGTTCATCCAACATGGACCACGTCTTACTTTTTGCTCATCGCCTGAGGTTTCCGCTGCATGGTCCCTCACCTCAATCACAGCCTGAGACTCATATTCTACGTCCGAAGTGAGTGTCAGCGGCTCTTGGACCTGGGATACTGCTCTGTCCTCCTTCCTTCTGCGTTTTGCTGAAATTATGCACAGTATATAGCCCTGGATGCAAAGAAGTAAAAGTTTTCTGAATATCTTGGGCTTCTTAATGGCTACATAATTTCACACAATAAAAACATTATTTCAAATAACAGATTGTAAAAAGTAACATTAAACCCAGACTTCATTCAAATGAATAGAATACTAGGGTAATTACAAAGAAAAATGTGTTCAGTATCACAGTAAGCCATTTAAATCACTAGAGACATTCAGATTTTCCAAACAGGAACTATTTTTTTTGAGTTTGTAATTCAACTTCCTTTTCAGATTCCTAATCAGAAGAAGGCATTATACTGCGTCGTAATGATGTAAGCAATGAATATCTGACTGCATATCTGCCTTTGGAGGTTTAGGGGAATCCAAGAAGTTTTACACTGAGCGAACGATTCGTTTGCTGTCTAAAAAGAAGACCATCTGTAAAGCTGTGTTTAAATTAATATTAAAAAAAATAACCATCACTGGTAAAATAAAAAGTGTTTAGACGATGACAATGTTCTTGCTGACGACCACGAAAATTCTGCTTATGTTACCCTAGTAATGCTTATTATGCATAATACGAGTCAGCTGCGCGACAATGTATAAGTACGTTTACATTTTTTTTACTTATGAATAATTAACGAGTAGAACACGAGCTTTAGAAGAAACACAAGAAATCTTCATAGGTAAATATTATACGA
>JAABNY020000037.1:1704941-1719527 GCA_015164015.2 Brevimyrus niger
GTACTACTTCGGTCCCTACCAATATTTATAGGGGTACTGAGTGTAACTAGGGGGGTGGGGATGCTCAGTACTACTTCGGTCCCTACCAATATTTATAGGGGTACTGAGTGTAACTAGGGGGGTGGGGATGCTCAGTACCACTTCGGTCCCTACCAATATTTATAAGGGTACTGTGTGTAACTAGGGGGGTGGGGATGCTCAGTACTACTTTGGTCCCTACCAATATTTATACGGGCACTGTGTGTAACTAGGGGGATGGGGATGCTCGGGACTATTTTGGTTCCTACCAATGTTGAAACCAAACCTATGCCCTAAGAAGTATCTATACATTGTAATTGTTCCAGAAAGGCTGCTTCTGAGTTGATGGAATCATCATGTCTGGTAATAACAATTACACAACATTCAAAATTTCTTAAATTGTGCATGTTACCCTTTCTAATGCTTAGTCAAACAGTAAGTGACCCTGCCTGCCTGCTATATGTATTTAGTTGCAACCGTTTGATTCTGTTTGTATGAACAGACAGTAGCTGTTAAATAGCAGATGTACCTGATAAACTAACCAATTTATGTCTAATCTTAATACTCTCATACTTAATACTAGTATAATTTTAATTATACTACAAGACCTATGTTGACTTTCGCATATAAAGTATATCACTAGATATGTTTACTAATATGAGTTAAGGAATCTCCTAACAAGAACATCACGAACAAGTTAATTCTAAGTTTTGATCTGTTTAGTTAATTAGAGCCAAACCGTCACGCTTCTGTTTCCACTTTCTCCACTTAAGACATAATCTTTTTATTCTGATGTTTTTTTTATTGTTATTTTTATCCATACGTTATTTCATGGTAGACTATAAAACGGAATTGGCATAAGATCAGTTACTAAATATATACAGTAATGTACCTTCGTCTTGACGTTTTTCATCAAATTGTAATACTGTAAACTTTTTGTCGTTATCAGTGCACACGAACATAAGTAACGAATTATGAACCTAAAAAGAAACAAGCGGCAAACGACGATGATGATTAATACATTATAACACTGGATCGCTTAGGATAGTTATTTGTGATTCTAATTGCTTTAAGAATGTCGCAGCTTTACTGTTTGCTTTAATATCAAGAAAAATTAAAAGCGTTATGTTCTTACGTGTTCTCCGTTCTCGGCGCCGAGGTTCCCTCTCACCCGGAAAAAATGTTCACTTTCCGAAACGGGGTTGGGCAGTGAAGGACACGTTGGCGCAGGCAGCTTCAAAACCATTTATAAAAATATATATAACGACAGACCAAGTTCACAACGACGCCTCACGAATGTTTATAAACTGGTTCTCTGATAGAGACATGTACTTTAAATGTGAGTGAAGTTACTAGTACATCGCATACGCATTACGGCAAAAAGACGCTCCGGCCTCCTGCATCATCCCAGCTGCCTCCTACAAACTGTTTCTTAGCAACAGGTCTGCCGCCCCCTGTCGCTGGTCACAGATGCGAGCCAATCTACCAATAGCCTATAGCGCATCCTGTAATGCACACCCCTATTTTACTGAAGATCAATTACAAAAAAGACGCAAACGCACACCAACGACAAGAAGACTGCAACCTCTTATTTACTGTACACTCCCTTGGGGAAAAAATATTCATAAATGCAAAAACTAAATATTTTGTGGTGGCCCGTAAGTTTGGAAAGTATGGACCAATAAATTAGATTTAATTTATTTATTTTTAAAATGGAGGTTTGTGCTTAAATTAATGCTAGTGGTGTAAGCAACCCAAACGACCACAACCGAACACCGACTGTATCAAAGCAGATTAATCAATTTAGGAATATTAAAAGGACTTCAAATATAACAGATGCTTAGTCCAGACTGGTCACCGGATATTAACCTACATTTTACTACAGGAACATTCCACATGTAAGACGAACACCAAAAATTAAGTTTGAAATGTCCGAGTTGTTGCTGGAGGCATAGGTGATATTACATCCCCAAAAACCTTTAAAACAGAATCAATATACAGCTGCAGATTGACAATTCAGGTATATCACTTGACATGCTTCAAAGAATGTTGAATTCTTAAAAACCTGAAGATATATATAAAACAAAGAACACAAATCAAGCCTGTATGAAAATCCAGCCTATGTCATATAGCTTTATTTAAAGATGTATAGTTTTGGTTTTCTCATTTATAGGGACCAAATCAGCCCCGAAGTCCTTCCCTTGGCCACATAACACCGGTATTCCCACAGTACGAATAGGAACATATATGTCGATTCCTACCGTCCATACCGAAGTCTACACCATAGCTTGTTTGTAACATTTCGTATTCCGTTAATGTATTCTCGAGAGCATAAAGTACAGTAGTCCTATAAAATGAACATTGACATATTGCGGTGTTACGCCATATTTTGTGACCGTCCTGACGTGTGACTCCATACGGGCTCTGTTTCACATATTATTAGGAATTAATGCAAGGTTCCTGTTCACATGCGCTAGCCCTCTGCGCAAAATACACATCATTAACACGCCAAATAAACAATCAGAAAGTAAAATAAGACATCTGAAAAGAATAACTAGCATGTATTTGAAAACATTTATTTATTTGAAATCTGCACTAACATTAATATAGGCCTATGCTTTGTGGATAGTTCTATTTAGGTTGCAGGAATCCCCTTTGAAATAAAAAAACCGAGCAATCGTTAAAAAATTTGTTGCAACACCGGGTATATGATTTATAGCTGAAAATTACTTACTCTTTCAGGCACCTATAGAATACTGATTTTGAAAGAACATGCCCAAGAATTATCTCCAAGCTTCTGAGACAACACTAAGCAATACAAATAAGAGGATGGAACAGAAAATAGAAACGCTGCTGCCTTGAAAAATGTAAATTCATTGCGGTACCTTATTTGTGAAAGGTAAAATAATTACAGTGCGAGAAATACGCAGAGGGCTCGTACCCGTGAACAAGACCATTGCGTTCATTCCTAATAATACGTGAAACAGCGCCCCATAGAGTCAATTATTAGGAAGGTCACGAAATATGGTGTAACACCGGAAGTAACGTCACCTTTCCACAGATGCAGGGCCGGGAACCTCTGCAGCTGCTGCGCAATTTGGGTGGCCTGGTGATTCTTTCATTGTTTTGCTTCTTTTTGCCAATACCGCCTTAAAAGCCTGAAATTCAGCGTAGCAGTCATGACAGATGAGCAGGAGATTATGTGTAAATTAGAAAACATTAAAGAGATAAGGTAAGTTCGGAAACTGCTATCTGTTGTTTCAATTAGTATATTAAATCTAGCTGTTATTCCCGAGACAAAATGCTCTTCTTGAAGACAGAAAAAAATTGTTATTGTGTGACTAGTATATAGACAGAGAATTTGCTAGCCGGTCATGAGAATTACAGTTTAAGCAGCGTTGTATCTTTTCTGTGCATATTGTAGTGCTTCATTCTCTGGATGGAGACTTAGATATGTGGCTAGCTAGCTTTTTCGGTACACACATCATTGTCAAGCGTCTTGCTTTTATACCTGAGAACACTGTACTAACAAAACAACAACTATATGACTCGTGCTGAGAAGCGGTAAATGATGGACTAGCTGCTATTGAAGTGGGGAAATCGTTTTAAGTTTAGGTGACCAATTTAAGGTGTAGCTATGCTTATGTTGGAGTGCAACTTATTGCATTGTACTTTCCCATGCAAAGAACAACCAAATTTGTGTTCTTGTTTTCTCATTGGGCTGACTGATCTGGAAAGCGTATATAAAGGGTAATGAGCGTGTTTTTTTTCCACTTAATAGTTTTCTCTGTTCCGGACTCTGTTTATTTCCCCAGAAACAAGACAATTCAAATGGAGAAAATAAAGTCCAGACTGAAGTCTGAGTTTGAAGCATTGGAGTCTGAGGAGAAGCATCTTAAGGAGTACAAGCAGGAGATGGACCTCCTGCTGCAGGAGAAGATGGCCCATGTGGAAGAGCTAAGACTGATTCATGCAGACATCAATGTGGTAAGCAGTAATACTTTGAGAGGGGCAATTATTTGAAACGATGATTTCCATTGTGCTCTTTCACCCTCATCCCTATTCCCATGGCTTAATCTTGGGTTGCCGATTTATTTTTCATTTATGTGGAAGATGGTAGTTCCTTATGCAAATCTAAACAATTACCAAATGGCAACATGCAGCCCTTGCTGAACATTTTATTATAATAATCAGGGCTGCATGGTAAACATTTTAGCATCATCGCTATTTGTACTTGCACAATAATCTCATCGTATTTGTTAAAGCTCTTTGACACAACTCGTGGCAACCCCAGCAACTCATTTGATGCACATTGTCAGTAGATAAGTTCTGTTTGGCTGTAGGTTATTTCAGGTAAGTTCATCTCCTTTTTTTATATTATAAATATTCCAGTATTACTTGTGTGATATTTCACATATTGCAGTGTGGCTCATTGGGCTAAGCCTGTGTGCCTGTAATCACAAGGTTGTTGGTTCAAACCCAGCTTTGGCATGTCTGAGGCTCCTCAAGCAAGGCCCTTAACCCCCAGCTCCCTGGGTGCCGTTACAGGTGGCTGCCCTTCACGGACATCTTACTCTACAAAGTTGAGGGAGACGATTTGTAGACAATTTCCCCACTGCAATAATACCAACTATTTTCTTTCTGGCAGTTTCTTCTTAAAGTGTTTTGTTCTTTTTCTCTCTTTTCAGATGGAGAACACTATCAAGCAGTCAGAGAATGACCTGAACAAGTTACTGGAATCAACACGACGCCTCCACGAAGAGTACAAGCCCTTGAAAGAGCATGTGGATGCACTGAGGATGACCCTGGGCCTCCAGAGGCTGCCTGACCTGTGTGAAGAGGAGGAAAAGCTATCTTTGGAGTGAGTATAACCTGTCTATATCGGGCTGGTTGAGGCTGGCCAGTATGAACCGAAAAACCATATCTTAACCTTTTTAGGCAGAATAGTGATGCACGATATATTTCTGAATTTTTTTTAATAGGCTACTTGGCAGATGTTTCTAAAAGTAGAAGCCTGACAACCACTGAAAGTATCAATAACTAGAAAGATCCCCTGACCCACCTGTTAATTTTTTTTCATGAAATGAACCAGGTGATACTGCTTTCTTACCTTTCCCATCCATCAACTTCCCTGTGCCACACTATCATGTAACATGTAAGATGTACTTACATCCCATAAGAGCCTGAATAAAATTGATCAAAAAGACGTCCAAAGCAGACGTAATGTACATTAGCAGAGATATCTTACCACGTGTGCGGCCTGAGGCAAGGACCAAAACAAACCAGCCGCGCTCCCATGTTAGACGTTTAGTTAAGTGTGTGTAATGCTGTGTCTTTTGTCTCCCTGTCATAATTGAGTTATGCTCAGATTGACTGGTCTACAAAATACAAATCCAGGCCAAGTTCTTGCTTCAACTATCTAGTTGAGTTACTCTGTGACTGTGACTCTTTATACTCAACTGGCTGGTGGAAACAAAACCTTGGCCTGGAATAAAACTTTCTGGACCTGAATTTCCCACCTCTGGATTTATGTCCTCACTTCTCGGCCGAAACCTGGATTTAAGTCGATGGATTACCTGTACCTCTTTTTCTGATTAACAATTGAATGTTCTCTCCAGTTATTTTGAAAAGCAGAAAGCAGAGTGGCAGACTGAACCTCAAGAGCCCCCAATACCAGAGTCTCTCGCAGCTGCGGCGGCTGCTGCTCAGCAGCTTCAGGTTGCGAGGAAACAAGATGCCAGACAGACGGCTACTTTCAGGCAGCAGCCTCCACCAATGAAGGTGAGCAGAGTCCCCGGTATACACAGCAGCTTGATCACATGACTTGTGCTCTTAATAGTGGAGTTCTGGCGGTGAAAGTTGTGGATTAGTGGAATGACGTTGCATCATTTTTTTTTTTTTTTGTTCTGTGAAGAATTAAAGTTGTATCCGCTCACTAGATTTGACGGTGAATTAAAAACATGAGCTATATAAGCGGTTATCCCATCACCGCCTCCCCTAATTTTATGGGAATGTCCTGTATTGAAAAATAAAACACTATGTCCCACTTTGAAACAATACAGGAAGCGTTCATAATTCTGTCTGGCTCAGCCTTGCTCACCACTTTCTCGTTAAGTTGTCTGTAAGAGACTAGTCTTGGAGTAGTATTAGTAGTATTAAAATGTGCACATGCACAAAATTGTGATCCACAAGTACCATTTAACCAACTTAACTGAGACCAGATCTGTCAAACAGAATGTACAGAAGTCACTCAGCACTAAGTTAGTAGATGCCTACCTTAAAATACTTCTGTGCAGCAAAACTATATATAATGCTTTGAATACCTTTTCTTGGTGTGTTATCTGATTTTAAGTCAATATTTTCTAAACACTGTAGTAATTGTTGGAATAGATATTTTTAGAGTAAAAACACATTCTGTTAAGATTTGCATTATTGTCGGCTGACAATGATAACCTTTGTTTTCACGGCAAAGAGTAAATATTAAACATTATTGCATATATTCAAAGTCCATGTCATATTTAGTTTTATTGCACTACACAGTGTACTGTGTGATGACACGCCATTTATTTTCCCACATTACCAAAAGTGAAATACTTCTTTCACTTGTGAATCGTCCATGATATGTAAAAAGTTTCAAACAGAACCTTTTGGCAGCTATTTTATTGCTGAGGAGGAACATAAATAAGAAAAAAAATCTTGTCTTTGTTTCAGGCATGTCTGTCTTGCCATCAGCAAATCCACAGGAATGCTCCGATATGCCCACTTTGCAAAGCAAAGAGCCGTTCCAGAAACCCCAAGAAGCCAAAAAGGAAGCCAGATGAATGAGGAAACACCCCATAATATTTAAGATTTGGCTACTGGGACATTTTGTCCAACATATTTGCAGTCGTACCATTTTTTTTTTCTTTTTGTAACATTCTCATAATTTTTTAAAGACTGATACTTTTCCCATCCTTAAACACTGTCTAATATAAAGTGTTTTTGCATAATAAATTTGACATGTAAGGTGCTAGATAAATGTAAATCACCAGTGGTGTCTCATGGAAGAATATAAATTATGTTTTTAGTACGGTTAATTTACTAATTTTAAGTTTTTGTAATAGGTAAATTTTATGTATTTTTATGTTCTATGTAACTATGTTGGGTGTTGAACTGTGTGTGACCAGTGATCATACACCAGCCAGATAGCTGTCTTTTTCTCATGGATATATTGTGCAGGGGGTGCTTTCCTCTCGAGCAAGTCATGCAGCTTGTTTTGCCGCAGTTGCAAATGACTACTGATAAATCCATTTTCTACAAACGTTTTCCATAACACTACAAAGAAGGCAAAAATGTCTAAAACTTAACTTGAGGGAGTGATGCATTTCAATGCACTTTGACACTTCGCATAATTTGTAAAAATGATAAATATTTAAATGGTTATGCATGCTCTAAATTTAAGAATGTTATGCTGCTGTTGTATAGTCATAGTGTGGTATAAATTGATATGTTTTAAGTGTATAAGATAAAAACCCTTTGTGAATTTTTTACAGAAAATTGTTCTGTATATTGTCACTGAAAGTATATGGTCATCCTTCAGTTTCTTGTTTACATGTACACAAATGTTAGTATTACTAACAACTGTTATCTCTGAGTAAGCCCCTAAAAGGATTCATTCCAAAAGTCATAATTAAGATGTGTGTCATTGCCAACACGTTGGCTTTCGATTCCTTCATTTTCATCTTTGCTTATGTACGTTAACATCTCTTTACAAAAATAAAACTACATTTCCTGTGATTTTCATTTCTAAGATGCATGTCTCAGTGCAGCTAACAGGTGGCCACAGTTCTTGCTATGCTGCTGACTTGGGAGGCATCAGTCCCCTCAGGGCATTCTCCAGGCTGTCCAGTGCCCAGGGCAGAAAAACTCTAAGCAGCTCGTTCACCCTTTTTCTTCCCTTCCTGACCTTTTCCCCAACACTGGCTTTAAGCTGTTTTGAGGTAACTAGTCTTACACCCTGTTTACCCCAGCTGCCAGCTTCGTTCTGTTTGTGCAACATTGAAAACATCACAGCACCCAGTGCATTTAACATCTGTGGATGCATTCTATCTGCCTCTGCAGCCTATACACAACAGAAGCCCTTGACCACTATAGGATCTTACTCTTTTAATCAATCTGAAGTTTACAGTACTACACCCTAATGAAAGGGAATATCCACTGAGATAAGGAGTGACATACTGTTCTTTCCATTGCTTACCATTGTCCCATTATTAATGTCTCATAATATGCTTGTTAAAAGGAGTGACAATTGACCATTGGGAGGAGCCGATCTGCTACAGCAACAGCTACTTCCTGAGTATGGTAGCCATCAGGCCGACCAGACCAAAAGAAGGTATACCCACCTACAGAGATCTGGCCACTCCCCAGTCTGTGTACCTCAGGGAGTGCTGCCACTGAAATGTGGAGTGTAGGAAACTCCCCCAACAGCAGAGGAAGATGGTCATCTTTCCAAGGAGACGGGACGTTCCAAGCACCTACTTGGATGGGCTGCCTCGAAATGGGACGCAAGTGCTCCCGTGCAGTTGGTTGACACCTCAGCACCACACCAGCTCTGATCCCCGACAGACCTGATCCTGTTAGTGCTCCAGTGATTTTGACTCTTCTTGGGATGAGGTTCCCGAGGGACTCTTCCCCCATGCAACGGGTCCTGATACAAGCAGCCTTTTTGTGGATGGCTGCAGCAGAGTTATTCCCGCAGAGAGCAGAACAGTGTTGTGCCCATTTTATTCTCTTAATGTGCAAGTCATATGTGAAGCAGACATCACATTAACATCATTGCTCTGTTCCATGTGAACACATAACTCGTAATTCCAAGTTCCTAGTCTGGCACTGGAATTTGGAATTCCTGGTGGAATCCCTGAAGTTGGAATTACGACTCGTGAACTCACAATCGACACAACCCCAAGCTCAGAATTCAAGATGGCTGCACGCTTTAAAAACAGAAGTTAAAGCTGTAGTTTTTTTTTACTGTTTATTAGCACTTAATGTCTTATTTGTGGCTCATTAAATTGGTCGTACATACAGTACTGTCCATCCACTGTCTGTGGACTTGTTGCTGTGGTGTTTTTATGTGAAAAATACTGTGTAATGTGCTGTTATCCACTGATATTGCTAACAATGGCTAACAATTAAATAAATAGGGCCAGTTTCAAGATGCTTAATCGGACAACTTGACAGATTTAAGGTATTCTGGGCCAAATGGAAGTGAATGAAAATAAAAGCCAGTCTTGCTTTTTGTAACAGGTCCCTGGTATTGTTAAATGGCTTTCCAACTTGCTGTACTGGAACGCTATAAACTGTGTGTTGTCTGCATAACACACATGATGTTATATCATCCCTCTCTGTTATCACCCAAATGAGGATGGGTTCCCTGTTGAGTCTGGTTCCTCTCAAGGTTTCTTCCTATTGCCATTTTTGGGAGTTTTTCCTTGCCACTGTCGCCGTCACCGACGGCTTGCTCATCAGAGAAACTTAATTTATCTAATTATTGTCTAGACACATGTTTCTCACACATACACAATTTATTATTATTGTACAAAAACTCTTTTTTTTGTGAAGCTGCTTTGAGACAATGACCATTGTTAAAAGCACCATATAAATAAAAATGAATTGCATTTAATTAAATTTTTTCATTTTCATCACTCTGTATGTATCTTTCACAGGCAAGTCTTACATGGTGACGAAGTACAGAACATATCCACTCACATTGTGTACTGGGTCTGTATTTTGTAAGGGATACTTCAATAATCAAAAAAGCTTCCCAAGCTTTGAAATTTTCCAGCACTGCATTCTAACTGTGAAAATGCAGGCACTGCCACTTTCCAACATTAAGTAGCTCAGAATGGCTTGTGGTTTATTATCAGACTAAACCCATATCCATATAGATCTTAATTGAAAAAAATCAATTAAACCTTTTTTTAAATGTATTTAAAATTGATCAATATTTTATTAGTATCAATATTAGTATCAATATTGGTAATCAGTGTTTTTCTCATAGTGATTAATCTTATTTGTGCATAACCTATAACCAGGCTTATACTATGTAACATTTTATAGAAAATCGTATCATAAATTTTGAAATCAAGACATATATTTATGCCAGCAAATAGAATATTGTAACAGTTCAGTTATAATTTTGTGAGTCTGTCAACCTGAATGTAAGGCAGGGGTGGGCAACCTCATCTGCAAAGGGCCAGTGTTTATGAAGGTTTTAGGATAACCTTTAGGTCAGCTGTTCAAACCCAAGTATGAGGACTCTTCTGCCAATCAGTCCAGTCGCAGTAAAAAAGCCACATACACAACTGCCCTTTCTGGATAAGATTGTCCACCCCTGTTGTAAGGGTTGATGTAGCTGTAAGAAAAGATGAATTTGTGAAACGAGAATGTGAAAAATGTGTGATATGTGAGATAAGCCCTCCTTTCCCAGAAACCCCAAGCAATGGGTCTCAGACTGATAAAGCTCCTCTGGTTGGATGCATGGGGGAATGGGTGGGGCCCTGCGGTAAGGAAGAACCACACTTTTTCCGGAGAAGAACTGGGTTATAAAAGATTCCTGAGAAAAACACGAGAAAGGAATGTTGGTGTTGATTGATGCATGAGTTTCTCTTTTATTGTGATCAAATATTAAACAGCAGTATTAGAAATCTCCTGCCTCCAGGGGCAGATTAGCTTATCTGGGGACCTTAGGTTGACATCAGCATGGACCTTCAGGAGTTGCTGATTTAAGTAACCCAGGGGTCACTGGGGGCTACTGACTGGTTGGTCTCCTCCCAAGCGACCAAGCTATTTTTTGATCCAAAAGAGTAGCAAGTGAGAATTTTAAAAAAGTGCTGGCAGCAATGATTGCCAAGCATACAATCAGTGATATTTAGCGGATTCATATGTGGGCCGAAGTGTGGAGTGTAACTGCTCCGTTATTGCCAAGGCGTGGTGGGACTCTGATGTTTGCATCATAATGTGTGAGTGATATTTCATCCCAGAAGTATACATGTACATCAATGGGCTGAAAATCATCTTCACACTATATTATCCATATACAACATGTGTTAGAACTGAAGAATACATTCCAAAATAAAACCTTTTTAGCCAAATTCTGCCCAGTAGGGCAGGCTTTTCAATTTTGGAAATCATCAAGGGAAGCGTGGTTGATTCAGATTCAATCGGAAACTCACACCAGAAATGACAGAAAACACTAGACCACTCTCAGACCAAGCTATCAACAGAAACTGACATTTGGTCATACAGGTCCAGATAGGTGGTATATCTGTCTCAGATTACAGATCCAGCTGTAAACCACTACAAAAGCCACTACAGTATTCTGGACTCCAAGGTCTGATTGGCCACAGTATTATCACCCTGCTGGAATTTGCACAACTGATCAGTGCCTCCATCTAGATGGCCAGACTTGCAGGAATGAGTTCAAAACCTTTGCTATGATTTTAGAACAGTGTTTTCCTCATAATAGCCTGATGGATTTGAAAATTCCTGAAAAATGTAACTATCATGATTGTTGTGACTGAAATTGTTGGCATTGTCTTTTATCATTTATTTACATTAATTTATTCATTCATGGGCACAAGGCAGGGAATAACCCAGGATGGGGTGACAACCCATTGCAGGGTGAACTCACACCATTTACTCACACTTACAGGCAATTTGGTAACTCCAGTTAACCTCAGGGTGGTTTTGCACTGTGGTGGGGGAGGGGGGAACAGCGCACCCAGAGGAAACCCCACAAAAACACAGGGAGAAAATGCAAGTTCTACACACATGGGGACCCTGGATCTATAAGATGGAGGCAACAATGCTAGCTACTGCTCCACCATGCCACCTAGTCAGGGAACACCATTTACAAAATTACACTGTATTTCAAAGTACTATTAATTTAATGACCCCATAGCCCACGTGCCTTCAATTATGGGATTACACACGAGGGCCTGGATGAAATGTATGCAAATTCACAAACTCAATATAATCAGAATCGTGGAATGCATATACAGTAGTGGGGGTGTTTATTCATATGTGTACTTGACTGTATTTGCGTTCCAGCTAACCCATTTGATATCATCTTCCCTTGCTGAAGTACAGTTCCAGTACTCAAAAGCGGAAGTATTGAGAATGCTCAAAATTGCTGGATGTTGTTCTTGCCCTGCCCCAAATATCAAAGACCAATGTAATCAATCCCATGATTCTTTGCGTCCCAAGTTCATTTTTGGGAGGCAAGTTGGCAAGAATGCTCTTTGCAGTCTTGGTATTGAGAAACGTTGGGTGTGAGATTTTAACACTATCGTCCACGGCTAAGACATTTTCAGTTAGGACACATTTGCAAAACGCCGAAACACTGATTTTTTTCAACATAATCAGATTCTATCTGGCTGCTGTGTCACTCTTTTCCTACCAGCTGACACGGATATACTTCTGAAGAACTCTTCTATGCTATTACTCTCTCAGTATGAAAATGGCTTTAATTTTCTTTATGCTGTTTTCTGGTCAACTAATTGCAAGTGGTAAGCTGAGACAGGAGAAATGGGGGAGATCGGTGGGTGAAGCAACAGGGCACCAGTGGGAAATATGTTTCTCTTCTTTTTCATTATTTTTATTAAATCTATAGAATACTCTCACTTAGAGAAAGTCATTTATGATATAAGTGTCCTTGCATATCCTGTTATAAGGCTTTTTTTAGTTCCCTGGCTCTTTTTAAAAATGGCCTCTACAATTTTATCCATTTATGCAGCAATATATTACAAATCTTCACCTAGCAAAGCCAAATGTCCAGAACCATAACATTCCAGCTACCCCTGTGAGCTGTTAATAGTGAGGTCTCTCAGAAAATGGCAAAAAAAGAATTTTTCATAGTTATACTTTTCTTTTTGCTGAGAATCAACATGGTAGATAAATTCTATTGATTACAAAAGGATTTTTTTTTAAATAATCTCTCACAATGATTTTCCAAAATTAAATTAGCAGCCTTGTGGAGTGTAATTGTGTTTAACTGCACTCATTCTTAGTAGTGCCATTTGTTAAGTAAAAGAATCCACTGCTTATGGTACTTGAGGGATCCTAGGTCGTGCAGTTTGCCCTAGCAATTTCATGTAATTACATTCTGGCATGGGAGCCTTTCTCTTATTTCACCAGATGAGGTACTATTAATCACATTAGGAGAGAAAAAAGACATACATCTCAAACATATGCAACACAAAAATGGTGATTGCTATTATTGTATAAATTACCACTTTTAAATGTCATTGAAACATTATTCATTTTCATTTTTGAATGAAAAAAACACAAGCAAAAAAGCACAGTTATTAATCATAATAATGCCTACATGCTGCAGCAGACCTATAACCTCACACATGCAAGACCTTTCTGGGCCAAAACAAAGGATTTTCTTTCCCTAATCTCTCCCTGTTCAAGACTCCGCTGTGGAAGAACGGGTTAGGTGACCCAAGTAGATTTCCCTAATTGCTGGGGAGGTTTCCCACTGATAGCCCTATTATCATAAGAACAGCCCTCTGTCCTCTCTGTTTAGAATAACAACTTCTCTGACAACGCAGAAAACGTAATTGTGTGGCGTAGCTCACTTAAACAATGTACATTATACTGTCTACTTTTTAGTTTTATATAGAGTAGAAACTCATTATGCAAAACTGAATGGCTACAATAAGTGATACAATGCTATTTATTTTCCAGGTGTTTGTATCACACTTTGTAATGATAAAACACAATCTTCACATTGCAAGATACAGGCACTGATAAAGACACCATTTACTAAAAAAAGATCATTTTCTTTGCAGAACAAAGAGCACGATATATATTATCTTCAAATGTTTAAGTTATTTAATTACATTTAGGTATCCTGGAGCAAATTAACCCCCATGCACACCCACCAATTGCTGAAGAAGCCCAGAGATGTCATCATGCTTTAGCAGAGATTAACCAGGGCACATTCAGAGTAAATTGCCCATTCTCTTGGTGTGCAGCAAACAATAGTAGCCACCACAGGTGGTATGATGGTAATTTGGCAATCTTTGTTTACTGTATTTAACTTGCAAGAATATTGCCTTTAACTATTTGGCTAATGGATAAAGTACTCTTATTTGTTAAGACATTGTAGAGAAATACTTTACTGGCTTTGTCTTGTAGAATGATTTAATAAAAAGACTTTCCTGCATTCGTATATGTCCACATAAAAATTCAGGAGTATGACAAATTGTAAAAATGCATGAAAAACTTATGAATTTAGGCTTACTTATACATCCTCATAATATCAATAAATGTAGTTTAGGCAGCAGAAATGCTTCTTTTAAACTTATAGTAAACAATAGTATTTTAAAACAGGGTTTATATACATCAGACAACCAAAAACAATATATTTTTCTTTTTTTTTAAAAAAAAAAGAATTTTCCTTAATAAATTAAAGTGCCACTACTCACGTTCACATAACCTCTATAAAACACACACACACACACACACACACTACGCCGAAGGCCAAAAACAATTCATCATCATAAGCAACTAATGGCTCATTAT
>JAABNY020000037.1:1735422-1749221 GCA_015164015.2 Brevimyrus niger
TGGTGTGGGGGTGTGGGGTTTTTGTTTTGTGGGGGGGGGGGGGGGGGGGGGGGGGGGGGGCGCAGCTGCGTATGCCTCTGATGATAATCATTATTCCGTCCTTTCAATAGGCTGCTATTTGCCGCTGCAGCCAGCCTCTGTCTGGGTTCAGTGCTCGCTGTGTGGAAGACGAACAGATGCTGCAGGCCATTAGCAAGGCAAATCCCAAGAGTTCCTACATGTATGTGGTGGATACCCGACCCAAGGTACCGATATCCGCATCAAAAAAGGATTAATGACTGAATTTCAGATCACTGTTTCTCTTACAAATCCTGCAACGTCTTTTCTTCACTAGTTGAATGCTATGGCCAATAGAGCTGCTGGGAAAGGGTATGAGAATGAGGACCATTACTCCAACATCCGCTTTCAGTTTGTGGGTATTGAGAATATCCACGTGATGAGAAGCAGTCTACAGAAGCTTGTGGAAGGTTGTTTGTTTGTTTATTTATTTTACACAATTACTTTTACCATAACCTTTGATTACTCAGCAACATCACTGATATGCGTTCACTAATCCATGTTAAGAATATAAAGATACAGCTTAAACCACAATCTGCTGTAAATGTTCTACCTAGTACAGAAATGCACATGTGAATGTTGACATTATTTTGGTCAACAGTGTGTGCAGTGAAATCACCCACGATGAGTGACTACTTAACTGGACTGGAGAATTCTGGTTGGTTGCGTCATATTAAAGCAATAATGGATGCTGGAATATTCTTAGTGAAGGTAAATGCTATCTCCGAATCACACATCTGAAATGCAATGTCACCCCTGGTGTTAATTTATTTTCATTTTATTTTCACTTGCTTCATTTGAAAATTTGCTGAGCTAAAGTGGTTAAATGTAACCTGAGTGTGCATAATTATTAAAGTAATATTATTAAAAAAAAATTAACAAATACAATTTTGTCAGTTAATTCCTTTTTTTTCTCCGTATAAAAACTGAATGATTATCATAGACGTGGTAGTTTAATCATCATCAAAAAGTCGGATGGAAGATGTTCTTGGAAATAATACATGATCACATGTTGTAGTAAAGATCTTAGTTGTTATTATTATTATTTTTTTCTTCCCCCTCTCACGCCGGTTCCTCTAACAGGCTGTGACAGAAGAAAACGCCAGTGTGCTGGTTCACTGCTCAGATGGTTGGGATCGTACGGCTCAGGTCTGCTCTCTGGCTGCTGTCCTCCTGGACCCCTATTACAGAACAATGGAGGGTTTGATGGTACGGATACACTAGTCACTAATCTTTCCCTTTGTTTTTGGACCAGCCATGTCTAGTGTTTAGAAGTGGATCCATTCGCATGGGTTGTTACAGTTTAAATTAGATTATCTCCAGATTCACTTTACACAGCTCTTTGTTAATTCCCTACTTTTTATGTTTAATTATTTAATGTCAGTTTCTGTTGCTTTACATGGTTATTCCTTTTAACTAATTTCCCCCCTAATTTAAAGGTTTTGATAGAAAAAGAATGGATATCCATGGGACACAAATTCACTCAAAGGTACATTCAGTATCTATCATCCAGATTATTTTCCCATTTCTACCTAGTGTTTACCATTAGGGTAGGGTTGTAATCCATCAGCAAGTAACTTTGTTGAATTTAACTATTTCAAGCTTCTTCATTTCTATTGTTTGTGTAGAGTCAAAACGTTAAGGTACTATCTTGTTTGCACAGGATAATCAGGGTATTAAGCACGCTTCTGTGAGCGTGTATATATGGGCTCCATATATTTAGGAATTAAATGTGGATAAATAGTCTTAGTAGTTTTAGTAATAATTATTTAAATTATTACAACTTTTTACTATGTGTAACAAATATTTTTTTTAGGTGCGGCCATTTAGAAGGAGAACCTAAGGAAGTGTCACCTGTTTTCACTCAGTTTGTTGAATGCCTCTGGCATTTGATGGAGCAGTACCCTTGTGCGTTTGAGTTTAATGAAAGATATCTCACTGAAATCCATGACCATGTGTATGCCTGCCAGTTTGGTAACTTCATTGGCAACTGTGAAAAGGAGAGATTAGAAATGAAGTAAGTATCTGTTTTTTTCTGTCTCACCCCTAATGAGAAAGTGAATGCAGGCAAACCTTGGATTGCGAGTAACTTGGTTTGCGAGTGTTTCGCAAGACGAGCAAAAATTTTAAATGAATTTTAACTTGATAAACGAGCAAGGTCTTACAATATGAGTATTACGTATACGCTTTGTCTGCCATGCGTCACATGATCACAGCTGAGCCAATGGTTTCTCTCTCTCTCTCTGCGGGATTTTGGGTAATCGTCTCCCATGCTCGGTCTCAGTCGGCTTGCCTCACTCGTATAGTCAAAATTTAGTAGAAAAGCACCACTCAAATAAGGGCAGTGCGAGCGAAGAATGTGTTTAATGACAATGCAATGTCACATTTCCACAAAATGGAAAAGGAGACAGAAGCGGCTGTCATTGGATAGGTTCCTTGTTAAAGTCCGTTCTATAAAATAACCCTTCTCCTTTCTCTCACACTATCCATGATTCCTTTCAAATGTAAAGGGCAGGTTAATTTGTTTTATGTATTTTTACTTTTTATTTTTGTATTTTGTACATTTTTGATTATTTGTACAATAATCATTTTTATATGAATATTTTTGGGTTGTGGAACGAATTGTTTGAGATCCATTATTTATTATGGGAACATTCGCTTTGATATATGAGTGCTTTGGATTACAAGCACCTTTCTGGAATGAATTATGCTCGCAATTTGAGGTTTTACTGTACTTTTATTGCAGACAGTGATTGATTCATGTCAGTTCATTAACTTAATTAGCCTGATACTTATTTATAGCAAAATAAGTAGAATGTGTGTTAATAATGTGTGTTCTGCATGCAGAGGTTTCTGAGTTTTACCTTTATTTTACAGGCTCCAGGAAAAAACTTACAACTTTTGGCCATTTCTATTGGAGAAAATACAGCAGTTCACAAATCCACTATATAAAGGTCTCTCTTACATTGATGTGCTGAAACCAAACACGTTACCATTCAATTTCAAGTAAGGAAGAATTAATGAATGTATGTCCGTGTTTTATGTGTGTGTGTGTGTGTGTGTGTGTGTGTGTGTGTGTGTGTGTGTGTGTGCGTGCGTGCGTGTGTGTACACAGTACTGTGCAAAAGTCAAAGAAAATGTTTAAAGCTATTTATCTAGGCAGTAGGTGCTCACAATTTAATATTACAATCTATGCACGGTAGCGTCGTAAAAACTAATACTTTTTCTGTTCTCCAAAAAGTTACGTGTTGGATGGTTAGATGAACACAGCTTCAGTTCCCAAACCTCTCCTCAGGGGCACCTTAACCAGTCCATGTATTGGCTAAATTTCACCACCAGCTCAACTGATTGATTGATTGATTGATTGACAATTAATTAATTAGCCCAGTGAGGTATTGGTTAGTAAAACATTGTATGCTAGTGGTCAACCATTATAGAGCTGCTTTGATAGAGCAGTCACCCACCATGTACTTGATATGACATTACCTCAAGCAACAAGCCAAATTTATGTCTACTCTGAGTATGAACTGATTTAAAAATCTATTTCTTCAGGCTTTGGTGTGGTATGTATAATCGGTTTGATACGGGCATGCATCCAAAGCAGTCAGTTTTGGATTATCTACTGACACTCACCAAACAAAAGAGAGAGGATGAAGAGAAGGTTGAGAGTCTTCAAAAGGTAAGCGTGAATTTGTCAGCGACTGTATAGATTGACATATAACAAGTGGTAAGCGAGCTGATAAATTCTATGGAATTTTCTCTTATACAATTCAAAGAGGTTGCCAGCAGTCGCTGGACTGCCAGAACAAGGTTGTTCAGACAATGTGTCTGGTGGCCAAGCTTCCCCTGTGTCGGCTGCACCCCTTTACTTTACTGGTAATGAAGCCGTGGATATTTTCTCCCATACCAATGGCACTGAAGAGAACTCAAAAACAAGTCTTGCCACTTAGAGAGATCAGGAAGAGGTATGCTGATATTCGAGAAATGGGTCACCACGGCAGTTGCAAAACCAAAGGTGTCTACGATTTTCACAACGGTTATACTCATAGGATCATTGGCTCATACACTTCTGTCATTTTTAATGGAAACTACAAGCGCGGCGAGTAATAACTGATGGGCTAAGAACTTCAACAATAAAATGGAGTGAAGGCGTTTCACAGATGAGATGGTGCTACAAAAGTTAACCAAAATGGTTATTTCTTTGTAAATTAAAGGGATTAAGACATAGAAAGGATTATACGTTAAGGGAATTCAGTCAAGTAAGGGATTAGAATTCAACTGGATTTAACAATACTGGACTTTTGTCTTTTTTTTTGTCAATCAGGTTATTCTCAAAGAATATTTCTCAATATGTCTTATAAATTCTGTCAATATTAACATATCTTCCCTAGCCTTTCATAGATTTTCTGTTATATAATTTTATATTTTGCAAACATTTTATCTTAGGTTTAATTTGAATAAACTTTGTTTTAAATTCAAATGTATGCATACATGTGTTAATACATAATTTCATAGTTTCTTTAGTAAACAGGACAGTGACTGAATTATGTAAAATTGAAATTTCCCCAATGCGCTGTAGGTGAAATGAGTCTACAGTTTTTTTTAGCACCCATAATTGGATCTTGGTGTCTTAATTGTGGTTGCACAATATATGCATATTGTGTATTTTGGGCACAGATAAGGAATACTGACATCAGTTTTATGCAAGTTTCAATATACTGTTATATTATATATAATGTGTCAAACAGTGGGACGTTGCTAGTGTTTACCTCACTGTATGTTCAGAATACTTTGTACATTTAGATTACAACTTTTTCTGTCAAACAATGGTAAAAAATATTTTTAAATTCCTGGTTAACATGTGAAAGACACTGGAAATGTATGTTATTCAAATTTTGTGTATATGTGTTTTTCAAATTATATGAGGCATTTTGTTCTTTATTTGCACAGTTAAAGTAGTACTTTTCAAAATTGTACACCTGACTGAATTTACACATGATCAATGTCTAGTGTTATCAGACACACTGGCCGTTTCATTGGTTTTTTTGTCAGTTTTCAATGTACCTGTTAAAAGTTTTCGTTAATTTGAGTGAATCAGTTCTTGATTTTTGTTGTAATAGTTTGTGATGTTATACATACCGGTTGGCTAGATATTAACCTAGACTGCTTGGCTAGGGGAGCTTCAACCATTAGTATTGCTTATTTGACCTAAACGCCACCGAGAATTCTGTGATGCTTTGATGAAAAGTATTTAAATCCCATTTTGAATGTAATGTAGATACAAGCTGAAATGTACTGCCTTGTTGCATAAAAATCAGCTGGTGTCATCATATGCATGGTAATGTAAGATACTAGACTGGCGTCGTTCACAGCACCTGGCTGATGTTGAGCAGGAGAAATACTGCTGCAGGTATTTCTGCAGTAGTGATTTGACAGTGTAGAATCAATTTCTTGCTCCAGGATGCAAAGTATTGTATGCATTGAAATTCAGATGCTATGTTTCTTATATTTACATTTTAATGTATTTAGCCAGTATTTTTTTGAGGTATCTTTCAGATGATATGAGCCATGTTTAGCAAAAGGTATAATACAAATACATCACGTTTAAGCACGTTTAACTTGTCAAGAGTGATATCTTAAGAAAATGAAAATTGGCTTCAAATGAACAAGACCGTCTAAGGAAACACTCCAGTCAGTCATGTAATTTTGTCTTCCACAGTGAAAATTTGTGTTGTGATATATTAAAATACAACAGTATTGTACATAATTTAGGAGCCTGATAAAGTAACTGTCTACATTCCAGTAACTTTATGAGAAATTTGAATTGCATTTAACAGGAGGTTTTTATTTAGGTTTTAATCTTCCTTTAATGAAATATGTAATTTCATTTTTTTTGTATTAATAAAACAGTGCTTTTGAAGTGGTTATTTTTGTGTCACTATATTTTTGATTTTTCAGCAACATTTTTAAAAGCTGTTTACAGGTTATACTGAAATGGGGAAATAACTCAAGTTAGGCATATAAAATTATTTTAGAATCTTCTTTACCTTTAAAACATTATTCTGTACAGTTCTTTTACTTTTTTGTATGTTGGTTGTTTTTGTAAGAAGGCCATCTTTTGCAAAAATAAATGTTCTTGATATTTAGCATCTCTTTTTCATGAGATTTTTCTCCTTATATTGCATGTTTCTTACAAATCCATTTGTCGCTGTGTACTTAGACCTGAAAGTCTCATATCTGAGGTATAACCCAAAACGGTCTTAGAGAGGTGATATAAAAAGAGAAGAGAGAGGGATCAAGAACCGAGCCTTGGGGGACACCTCAATGGGTTAGACAACCATTAAAATACCAAGAAAAAACTGCAGATTCATTTCAACTGACTACCAGAAGAACTGTGTTTCAAAGCAAATACATCAGTGAAAAACATACTCATACATTTCACTTTCTTTGGGCTGATTTGATTTCAAACATGCATATAAGTTTTCACCTTCCTTTGGTCCTCAAAAGTAGTAAGCTCAGATGGGTATCTCAGATTGCATACTTTAGCAAGTAACATTCTGGTAGGCTGCCAATATATCTGTGCTGTTAACCAAAGCAACATACCGAGGATTTTCAGTGTGAATATCACAATGATGTTCAGTTTAGCATCTGTTAAGCATCTTGAGAAAACTCCATGATGACATGTTCATACCTAGTACATTTAAATACAGACGCTCCTCTACTTACTTTAACTTTAAGCATTATGACCGAAGAGGACTGTGAGTCCTAAATTGCATTCATCAGGCTCCTGTTTCCTGTCCATAACATCAAAGTTTGTTCTGCACGCCAGTTATGCCTAATATGAATGCTGGCCACTACTCCAGCTGCGCAGCAGTGTAGCATGTGTACTCCCAGAATTCCAGTTCTTTGTACTTGTGTATCGGTAGACGCGTTCTCTTCAGGTCTAGGTTTACTTAGTTTTTTATCGCAAAATATTCTGTGCATCCATTATCCATTTTTGTTTTATGTATCATTAGTAATGTGTTTTAGGATAAGAAAATGTATAAATTTTATATCATACTGTCATGCCCCGGTTGTCCAATACTCCCGTATGCCACACCCCCTCATTTACGTCGCGTGGAATCCCTGTGTTACCAGTGACGTTGATTGTTGCTGTGTATTTAAGTCTGGTTATTGACATCTGGACATCGTTTTCATGTTCCTGAGTGTGTTTCCCCAAAATAAACTGTTCACCTGATTTTGCCAGCTCCTGTGCTGCTTAAATGCACAAAACTAATTAACAAAACTAGAAACAGCTGATTACACAGGGATTCCAAACTAGGTAGCAGGTGGGGCATGACACACAGGAGGCTCGGCACGAGCAGGGCATGACCCATACAATGTACAATGCTACTATACTATTCAATAATAAGCCCGTAACTGACTGTGCCTCCAAATGGGTTTCGGCTAACTAACTAGTCAGCCTACGAGGTGACCACACACACTTGATTGTCATCCCATTGATTGAAGGCATCTGACTAATTACACCTTCAAATTACCAGCTAATTCTAGAGGCTTACAAACTTTTGCCACTGACAGATATGTAATACTGGATCATTTTCATCAATAAATAGTTGACCAAGTGAACTATTTTTATCGCATTGATTTAACTGAATTCTGGTTATCTATTTTGAGGAAATCTGATGATTTTTCAGGTCATATTTATGCAGAAATCTAGAAAATTCTATGGGGTTCACAAACTTTCAAGCACCACTGTAACACCTATAGTCCTGGGCAAAGTGTTTGAATTTACATAAAAGGCACTAAAGAGAATTGTCTCCATTACCAGTTAATACAGAGTTTGAATGGTTTTCAAATTGGAATTGTTAACAAAAGGAATATTTATCAAAAGATTGCTCAACTTTTTATAAGGCAGAGTAAATTCCATGTATCAGCTGCTGAAAACTGGTGTTTATGCAGAATTCTGCCATTTCTAATTGGACAATATGTTCCTGTGACAGACCCGTACAGAGATGTCTGTCTAAAGTGCATGAAAATTGGTCATACTGTCACTCAAAATACAGAGAAGTCAGCTGCAATTTCTCACAGTTCTTATTCCTGATTTTTTTTTCATAATTTAAAGCCTTCTTCTCTGAGTGTTTCACACTAAAATACCTCATTCACTATCCCCAACATCTTTGTTGGTTTGGGCCACTAAGACTTTTGTGGTGTATGAGATCTGAGAGCAAACATCAGACTTTTAAAAGAGCAGAAATCTTGGGAATTTCATCAACATTTGCCATTCTCTTACCAGACGTCACCAGCGTTGACAGTTGCCATTCTTCAGATAGAGAAATTTCTGATTATGTCACATGTATCAGTTGACGCAGTTACCTATCAGATCAACGACAGTATCATCGCGGATGTTATTAGAGAGGATGTTCTAGTGTTTCTTGTGAGTAAAACAATACAGTTTGGGGGCAATGTGATTGTTTTGGAGAAAACACACCCCTCTTTGCATATCAAGTACAAGAGGAAAAAACACTGGGTCCCTGAAAACCAAGTGAGGTAAAAATAAACATTTCCTCCATTGTTACACCAGTAACGATGGCAACAAGTTCATCTCACTCCATTATGGTGTTTATCTATGAGGGTAAAACCATATTTAAAGTTAACTGCATTAAAATGTGCCTTGAAGAGATTTAACTATGAACTTTATTAAATGCACGTCAACATATTTTTATTCGGCCCCCAAAATGTGATAAAAACCTGTTATTTTGATTTGCGAATGTAATCAAAAAAACTAAAAATGGCAAAAGTCCCATATTTTTTGGTTACTTATGGATAAGGTTAGGGCTGGGTAGAGGTTAAGGGTGTCATATTGGGATTAGAATTTTGTGTGTGTGTAAAATGTTATTCAGTGTGTGGTCACTAATTCTCTGTGAATATATTTAAGTTTTTTAACCATGAATGAGGATGACCATCTATATGAACCACATATACACGCTGCCAGGTCTCCCCCCAGAAGTCCAGCACTCCCTTAATAGGAAAGACCCTTCATTTAAAATAAGAGGGAAGTCACACAATAGGGCAGTACTGATACAAGTGCATGTAAGGAAACCATACTTTACTGCAGAAGCAGAACCTTTACAAGAAGAAACAAGTCACCAATGGAATGCATCTCAGCAAATCACAATGTTAGACTGGAATTTTATGTCTTCCAGGTACCCTAGTCACAAGATGTACTCAGATATGTCACAAACACTGGTTACAAAGTACCCATTTTCTATGGAAAACAGCCAATTGCCTTCTATAAGCATGTATTCTAAGCAGATAACCATCCTGGCTACATCTGCTGTACCATTATTAGCAGAAATATTTAAAAATTCATTCATTCTGAGGACAAATTTCTTAAATGCTTGAAGAACAAATTCAGAGGCCAGCCTCAACTATGTTTGTAATTTTGGTCGTTTGTTTATTTTCTTGATCTATGTATATGTGCTGTGGGTACCTGTTCACCGTCTCCCTTGCTGTTTTGATACTTTATCTGTCACTTGCCCTCACTTTTGTTCGTGTTCCTAGTGTTTGTTACTGCTCACAACTATCTCTTGTTGAAGATTTTGTTTAGTGTACTTCAGTCCCTACCCTGCCCTGACTCTGTTCCCCAGCTGGTCATTGTATGCTTGTAGCTGTTGTTGCCCTGTGTTTGCTGCAGTGCTACTATAGTTATTCCTGTGTTGTTCCTTTCCTACTTTGTTTTTGACCTACTTTTTCATGCTCGAGAAATGTTGGTGCCAGTCCTCAGAATACAAACTGAGCTTGAAAGCTAA
Organism: Brevimyrus niger; assembly: GCA_015164015.2. NCBI lineage: Eukaryota > Metazoa > Chordata > Actinopteri > Osteoglossiformes > Mormyridae > Brevimyrus > Brevimyrus niger. The sequence goes on from JAABNY020000037.1 coordinate 1,745,289, forward strand.
TAAACAGCTTTGTGGCTGCACACGGCACACCATACATTCTGGATTCCTGATAATACTGTGTAATTATTTTATAGTGTTACAGCCTGTAATTTCATGTAATAAGTACAAGTTATTATACAATGTAATATTGGTATACATTAGTATACATAAGTATGGTGTTTTTCAGAATTTGCTTGTTTAAACACAATTGTCACAATATTAAAGGAGTTGCAACATAGTTATGAAGTGAAAGTTTGCAGTTTCTGTTTTGGAAGCCTTTCTGAATAAGTTGAATGTGTCTAATAAAGGACTGACCAACCTTGCTCTCTTACTTGAATGTCCCTTTAGACAAATTACTGTGGTGTTTGGTGTTGAAACGGAAACATGTACAATGAAAATTACCTGTACTTCATTCCCATAGTTAAATTCAGTAGTGAATCAGGCCTGTTTTAGTTCAAGAGGTCCAGAGGCACTGGTTCAGATCAATGGCTTAATGGATTCCATCAAATATCAAGCAATTTTGGCCGACGATATGGTTGCCTCCGCCAGTAGGCTTGGCCATATTTTATAGTATTTTTGTGCATTCCCAATCAGGGGTGTCAGTAATTCCGGAGCCCACTGTACATTTATTATCTGGCCTTTAACCATTAAATACTTAACATACAGTATAAGCATAAGTAAAATATGTTGATGTTTCTTTTTGAAGCATGGCAAAGACAGATATGGCACAAATATGTCGATCGCGAGCTTTTTATGAAACAAGCTTTAAAAAGGTTGTTTGGATAGCAATTTTCTCTAAAAAAACATTTAGGTTCAGGCAAAATGGGAAACTAACTGAACTTAAGAGGAGGTCACAAAACACCTAAAAAACATAATTAATCAACTTATCCTAACGGCCTGGGCAGGATCGATCGTGCAACTCCGCACGGTAGCAGGTCACTGATTAAAAAAAGAAAAACTTGTATTAAGTAGAGTACATATTTCTCACGTGGAAAGGTTTTAGTTTGTATGTAAATTTCGTTTTCTTTAAATAGGCTACTCTTATTTTGTAATTAATCGAGTATTCTCCATTTATTTAAAAGTATACACTAATCATCATTTAAAATAATTAGAGGCACTGCAATATTTTTTAAACTGTTTTTGTAATTTAAATATTTAGAGTTGCTTTCAATAATGCTAGGCTTTAAAATACTTCGAGATTAAATGAAAAATTATAGCCAATCGTGCTTTTAACAGCTTGCCGACAGCGCCACCGTTCGAGCGTCCGTAAGCACAACACCTTTCACGCCAGTTGCGGATTATTGGGCAGTGTAGTGTCAATCAAAAGATTTCGAGTCGTTTGCAAGCAATGAGTAGATCTCAGACTTTGCATCGATCGGAAGCCAACAGCAAATGTTCTTTTTTTAATAAGATTGTTCCAAGTTCTCTTTCTTTGTATCTTAAAAACAGTTTTAACAGTCTTGCGCTCGTGTATTATGTAGTGGGTAAGTAATTGTTACTGGCTCATTTATTATTTATTTGCTAATAATACTATGCTACGGCAGAGATAGCTACGTGCTTAGTTATGGAGAGTTACACCATTAATTGCTGTTTAGGCTTTTATAAGGTTCGCTGTACGGGATGGAAGACAAAAATAACATTGTGCTGTTTGAGGTTCAAATACGTGCATTAAGCGTAAATGGCAGTATTCGGATCTTAGAAACATCGACCGGATCGTTTAGCTTGTTACTTAAAATGATCAGTAATGGAGGTGTACGGTGGCTTTGGTGCATTACTAAGTGTATCCAGTTTACCGTAAATACACAGCAGCCTTCAGTCCAGCCTGGTGAATTCAGGCCCGCAAACATGATGCGTCTCTTTCAGGGCCGCAGTTTCCGCTGAAATAATATTTAAAACGTAAAATTTCTAAGTGCCGGTTTTCTTCGGAAGGACTGCATGACCGCCCTGCTTTAACTAATCGAAAACTTTAGCATCGTTCTAGTATAATACTGCGGTAGCAGAAAACGTAACAGGCTATATGTTTTTTAAATGGAAAACCCGTATTGTGGATCCACCATATGATCACAGAAATCTGAGTTGGTTGTTTTATTCTTTGGGTTATTTTAGATTTTTCCTTTTGTAGCACATACATTTTGTCGACTAAATCGTGTTTTTTTGGTATCAAAATGTTGTTACTGGTGGTTTAAATATTATGGCCTACCAGCAGTTTTGATATTCTGCATCGTTATTGTAACATTTTTACATTAATGCTCGAAGGTGTTTAGAAACGCATCTTTCAACAGTAGTTTTAGGTACTCATGAACGTGGATTTCACTGAACTGTTCTTTAAAGTGACATTTTCACTTCTTGACTGGTGGTTGGCATTTTAATTATCAAATGTTTTTCACAAAACTGGCGGAGTTCTCCTTGTGTAGAACTTGTTATACCATCAGTCGTTTGGTAATGGCCTTTAGGTTAATGACGTTTAAGTTGTTGTGTATGATAGTACTCCATAGGCCTGGAAAATAACAGTGAACAAAATCATAAATGCAACATTTTTGGTTTTGTTCCTTTGTTGCAGCAGTTTGAAAAACAAAAACTGTATGTGTGGGCACAGAGAGTATATGTCTCAGAATTTTGCCAAATAAAGCGCTTTCATTTTTTGTATTTAATTTATTGATAATTCACCTACTGCACACGTGTGGCATATCTGCATGTTGATTGAGCAGCATAGTCACTATGCCAGTGTTCTTTATTATAGGGAAAATGAAAAATGAAAGGCTGGTCTGAAATGTTCAGTTTTTTTTTTTTTTTTTTAGAAATACAATGCCCCCAAAGTTTTGCGACACTATACCATTGGCGTGCTCAGTGCAAGGACATCCACTAGAGCCTTTGCCAAAGTCACAAATGTCCATTTCTGTACCATAAGGTGCCACCAACACCATTTTTAGAGCTTTTTGGTAGTACGTCCAGCGAGTCTCACAGTTGCAGACCATGTGTCATATCAGGCAACTTTACCTACATGGTCATCAGCCTCAAAGATGGCTGAAACTGCCGATTTGCACAATTGAAGAATGCCTAAACAGACAATTATATATCATCCACGGGAAGGTTATTTCCATGCTTTATGTTCTTATTGGGGGTGTTGATTTAAGTTCATTCATTTTTGTGTCATACCCGATGCAAGTGGGTAGAGTTCACCTCTGATGGCCATTGGCATGGTGAATGACAATCCACCTCTTAGATGAATCCCAATTTCAACCGAATGTGCAGAGATACCATGATGAGATCCTGCAGCCCATTGTCATACCATTCATCGACCACTATTGCCTACCTTTTCAGCAAAACAATTAGCTGCCCCCATGTCACAAGGATCTTTACACACTTATTGGGAGCTCAGAATGATCCAGTTTTTCAGAGGCCTGTGTGATCACCTGACAAGCCATCCATTTGCATTGCTTTGGACTGGGAGTGTGTTGCAGATTTACCGATTTCAGATAATATATTATAGCAGAAGAGTGGGTCGGCATTCCACAGTCCACAATCAACAGCCTGCATAAATCTATGCAAAGGAGATGTGCTATGCTGCTATAAAAAATAGTGGTTACACCAGATACTAATATGGGAATCCTGTTCCACAACCCACCTTGTCTTTTGGAGTGTTTGTGATTAAGAATGCCTAATGAATCTATTTCGGTTTCACGCAACTGGCTGAAACTCAATACCACAAATGCCAAAATCCATATAGAGAAAACATTTTTTTTTATGATAGACAATCAGTTATGATTGGTCTGAAACTTTTTTTGTGAAAATTTATATTTGCTTCAATTGAAGATCATTTCACATCATTAGATGTTTTAAGTTGATGGTCAAAACAGGTGTATGTACAGATTCATTTATTCATTTATTGACACATCACTGAGACTAGCACATGACTACAGTTGACAAGGCAATATAAAATGTTGAGTACAGGCA
>JAABNY020000037.1:1749321-1776125 GCA_015164015.2 Brevimyrus niger
ATTCATTTATTGACACATCACTGAGACTAGCACATGACTACAGTTGACAAGGCAATATAAAATGTTGAGTACAGGCATAAACAATTTTACATTTAGGTAATTGGTGATTATTCCGCATGCATGATACAATCGTCATATGGTATTGGCCAGCCCAAGGTGAAAGATATTACACCGTTCATGAGATTTGGAGAGAAGAATGGATGCCCAGTCCACTGATCTACACACCCAGCACACATACAGCCAAAATTCCATAAGTTTTATAATAATACATAAACTGTTGTTTTCCTTTCAGGGTTTTTCATGCTACACCTAAACCCTGAGGACAAAGAGGACAGCAAAGAAAGCCAACAGCTTATCCAGGCTGTGTCCGATGATGACGACATTCTTCTTGCTGAGCTTCTTTCCCAAGAGCAATTTAAGAAAGTCATCAACAAAAGAAGTGGTTGGGGAATTCCGGGTACACCTCTCCGAATGGCGGCATCCCGAGGTCACCTCAGGTGTTTAGAGGTTCTACTGGCCAATGGAGCAGAACTGGACAGCTTGGATGTAAAGGCTCAGACCCCATTGTTTACTGCTGTTAGGGGGAAATACCTCAGCTGTGTCTTAACCCTCCTAAAGGCAGGAGCCAACCCAAATGGCAGTATTAACAACAACTGCTCCCCAGTACTGACAGCTGCCAGAGAGGGAGATGTAGAAATCTTGAAGGTGCTTCTGCAGCATGGCGCTGAAGTAAATGCAAGATCGAAAGTTGTACTATGGGATTCCAATGCATCCATCTCAAGTGGGCCTCTCTATCTGTCTGCAGTTTATGGACATTTGGATTGTTTCAAGATTTTGCTTCTACATGGGGCTGATCCTGATTACAATTGCACGGATGAGAAGCTCTTCAGAAGGATCAAACAGCCCAAGACAGTTCTTGAGATGTGTCTCAGACATGGTTGTGGGGTTGAGTACATTAGGCTCTTGATAGACTTTGGAGCGAATGTGTACATTCCCACTCTCATCATAGAGAAAACTACAAAGCAGAATGAAGCAGTGGAACTCTTATTGAAGGAAAGAGGTGACAGCATTTTTACATATGACTTAGAAAACTAGCCTGTTGTTTTTTTGCACTTAAATTATGGATGTGCTAGTTTATGCTATGGGCTATATACAAGTTTACTTAAGAGATCAACAATAATTCTGTGGAGTGTGGTTTATCAAAGTATATTTAATTGTTAATTGATCGAATTGTGTGCTTCTTCTAGGCTGTCCGAAATCCCTGATGTCACAGTGCAGAATTGCTATACGAGCTTATTTGAGGAAGATCAACAAGATGGATTGCATTGGCTGCCTGGATATGCCACCAATTCTAATGAACTTTTTAAAGTATAGGGAAATGCCAACAAGAAGTGTAACATTTTGATTAACTTTATTGCTGATATAGCAGATTGTGCCTTGTACATAATACAATAAAGGTAGTACTTGTAACGACGGTAGTACGATGCACATATTTCATGTTGGGAAAAGGGTGTACATCTGCTTTTTGGTTCCATCCATCTTTCATCCAGCTTCAACCTGTGGAAGAGGCAGGGGAGCACTCTGGATAGGATGTGCGCACACACACACACACAGACACACACTTTAGGAAACTTAGATAACAGCCAAGTTTATTGACCTTAAAACATGGGCAACATTGTGACTGTCACTCTTACAGTTGAAAGGCATGCTAGGCTAATAGCTGTTTCTAAGTTATGCATGCTGTGTGAGTGTGTTTGTATATGCACCCTGTGATGGACTGCTGGGCCATGCAGGGGTGGACATCTGTGTTTAACCCTGTGCTGACTGGAATAGGTTCCAGGCCCCATGTCCCTGACAAGGCAAAGTGGTTGGGACACGATTAAAATACATATCCCGTTTCTTTTGCCTTAATGTACTTGAAATACTACTATATTTCAATTATGTTGTGTGAGTACATACACACATACAGCACAAGCAAGTCAATCTTGAAGCTGGTGACTAAAGTAAATAATTTTTTTCCAGTTGAGTACAAATTATACCTGATTGAGACTATCAGAGATGAGCGGTGTTTGTGTCTTCCATTGTTATCTTCCATATGAGTATTTTTTTTTACAAATACCTTCTCTTTATTGATAGTGAAGTAGTATCAATGTGATCTGAGTCTGGCCTCAATTTCTCTTCATTATATGCATATAAAGTGGATTCTATTGAAATTCTGTTGCAGTAGATTGTGCAGTTGGCAGGTAATAAATGTTACTCCTGTCTGCTTACATGAGGTTTATAAATTGAAAATAATTATAATAAATGATGAAGTCCACTTCTGCAAAACATGCAAGATTGTAACATGTAAATGTCCTCTGTCCTTCTACATAACCTCATTTTGTCAGGATACATTGTTACAATCAAAAGTAATGCTAGCCCACCCTGTGAAATGAATTAAAAAATGAATGTATTTAGCATTTTAACTAATCTCTATGGTTTCAAAGTTTATGAATACCACTTCTGGGGCCTACTCCTTGGAGAGCCCCAGAAGCCCTCTAAATGTCTGATAAAACACAACTGAAACCGAGGAATATCTTTTAGGACATTCATATAATTAATATTGTCCATCCTTCTTACAAGTATTTATAATAGGACTGTGTATCTCTGTGTAGGTAGGGGGTGGGCTGAACATATAAAGCCTAAGACTGTGATAGATCCTACTGTAGATGGGATTTCATTCCATCACAAGGTACATTCACTCATGCACGTAATTACCTTAAACTGCACAACACAGGGAGGGTGTGCAAACTCCCATCACATAGCAGACATAAAGTCTGAAGTGCAATTCAAACCCCCAGTACTGGAATCACCATGCTACCAGATTGAATATTATGCTAACAAATAAACAAAACTATAAAAAAATTCTCCTGGCCAATCTCGAGAAATTAAATAGTCATCTCAAATTGTACGGATATATTACATTTAATCTGATCGAGACTGATAAGCTACTAAAAAAACTACACCAAGGTCAGCATTTTAAATTTAGCAAATTAGAATACCTAAAGTATGGTTGCTGTATATGTGGTGGATGCCACAGAACATGATCAATAAAGCCACCTGTTACATTGTACTGATCGTTTTATAACATTGCAGGCTAAATTCTGATTAGACCCACGTGGTTACTGAGATCTTAAAAATAACAGGGATGTATCAAATATTAGAACCGTATGTTGTTCCCAACTGTAAATATTGTATTTAGTTATTAGACTTTGTTAAATCCATCACCTGAATTTTATAAATACATGTTATTATCTGGATATATATTCCAAATGCGAGACAATTCAAAATAACTGTAACTTTATGTCTCAATAAGCATATCCGTAATTGAATGGCACCCCATCATGGTACTCCATAACTCATACCATGTGCTTCCCGAATGCATTTCATAAGTCATAAGGCATATTCTTAAGGAGCTACGAACCACGTTTATATGTTCGACCATCTATCCATTTCCTGAGCGCCGGTCCTGATCAGGGTCGGAGTGAATGTTATCTGCTTACTTAGTATGAATAAATGAAAAAGAAAAAGAAAAAAACATTATGCCAAAAAAAAAAAATTAGAACATCTTTAGCGCAAATTTAAACAGATCTCTTTTACACACACTACGCAAATTATCTGGCAGCGAGAAATAATATTCATAACAATCGCCGTTAACATGCCTGAAACTTTAGTTTCGCGCTACATCGATACCTTCACCACCTCGGAAACTTTAACCGGGGACCCGGAAATACGTAACCAGTGCAATTCCTGAACGAAATTTATCTGCAATTAAATGACGCAATTTAAAAAATGTAACAGCTACAGCACCGTTTATTAAGGAGAATTTATAATAAACACTGGCATATAAACACTAAGACATAACAGAAGGAGCATACTCTTATTCGTTCATGTGAAAAGCATTTTTTATAGTTGTATACCAACTCCCCTTTCGTCCAGAACACGCTGCTCACCAGCCTACGTTCTAATTTCTTATTGGTTGACAAACACTTCTATCAACTTGTTCTTAGCGTGCGATCCCGCCTTTGTTTGTACTAGAAATACCAGTATGTATCTGGCTAGACATTGAATTACTCCAACAGGAGGCTCTTCAAGTGCGATCAATGTGCGTCGAATAGAGTAAACAGGATTTATATTATCCTACGTGTGTTTTTGTACAGGTCATGCTGATTGTAGCCACGGAATTTGAACAATAAGGTGGGGCGATTTTTGCATTCTCAAATATCAACCCGTTTTCTTAGCGACCGCTTACTGAATTAACACAAGAAGTTCTCCCTAAAATGTAACTAGCTACCATTGTAAATGTAATCTTAAGTTCGTTAGTTCGTTGAATAGTTCTGTGATTAATGGCAGAAGACAAACAGATGTAGTTATTTATTTTGTTCGCAGCGGTTTATGTAGAATGACGGAACCGCATGTCGGTTACATTGTTGAGCTTTTCCAAAAAAAATCCATTCCCATTTTGCATAAATGATAACAAGTAGGCCGAGCTACAGTTCTCTTGGGCTCAGATTTGTTGAGGCTGACTTTAGATTGTCACACCAAAGTTCATGTAATATAGATGAAATCATAGTGGAGCCAAGTAATGTATTTATTGGCGTAGCCGCTTCTTTTAATGTTGGGTTTTGTCTGGTGTAAATCCGTTGTTCTAGTCACAACCAATAGATGGTTTCATATCCCGTTTTGTTATATCTTAACGTTAACTTGATAGCAGGCCGATTTCCCATGATAAATCAGAGTATTTAAAATGCTAGCAGTTTATCTTTTTTTGTTGTTGAAAATTTAATTTAGAGGTATCTCGATCTTGGGGCCAAATTTCATTGCTTGCAATTTAAAAATTAAAATGAGGTTATCTGAATTTAGTCCAGCAGCAATATTTTCCCCTGTCTTATAACATGAATAGTTTATTTAATATTATACTAACAGTGTAAATGGAAAGTGAAAGTTTGGTAACTGCCTTATGCTTTCAAGGTATTCGTTTTTGATTTTTATGCTGCTTCCAAAAGATTATTTGCTCCATTACGTACTGCTTTTAATTGACAGGGTACATTTTTTTATTTGTGTAATCATAGAATTTATTGAGTTGTGTTATGCTCAGTATAATTTTAAAGCTTTAAAGCATCCAGCCTTTGTAGTTGAAAATAATCCTACTATTCCTACTTTTCAACCTTGTAGTATGTTGCCAGATGTACCGGTCCAGATACTTTTCTGTTCCTGAACAGTTTGAGCCAGCATATCAATTGCATGTGTTTCTCGTCATAATACTGAATACTATTGTAGTGAATACTAGAAGGTGTATATAAAACAATAAAATGAGGCAACCTTTTGGGGTTGCATAACATTCACTGAATAGGTGCACGTAATGTCATTAAGTCATTTTCATAGATTGTTCTTTTTAAAGAGAGCCTATCAAGGTCATGCCTGAGGTGATTCATTCCCCCAGGAGCATTTCTGTATTAGTCGCTGATTAATGCATTTGTATGCCACATCGCTGCTTTGAATTAGGCTTGATGTTATTCATCAAAGCAGCTTGCTAGTCCTGTGTATCATCTGGTAGTGTGGTTTGCTTGTAAATATACAGAGATGGTAGGAATGTGTACGTTTTTAAGACCCACTAGCAATTAATATTGTTTTTTTTTTTATTCACAGCCTAATTGTTGACCCTTGAGAATTTTAGAAAAGCACGGCACTGCACGATGCCGGAGAAGAACCTGACAAGTGCTTTCTGCAATGTTCATAGCTGAGCGCATCCTTCAATAGACACGGTTGCCATGGAACCCGGTCGAGGAAATGAGTTGACGAGGGAAACAAAGCCTTTGTCTGATGTCTGTGAGGAGACAGCCAGGGGGAGAGAGGCCCTGCAGCCCGAGGCAGAGACACCATCTGAGCGTGCAGACGCGGCCCCGTCTGAGTTACAGCCTTCCGGAAAGCTGAAGAAAACTGCTTTTAAACTCTTTGGTGGTCGGCGGAGCATCTGTGCCTTGCCCAGCTTCTTTGGAGGAAGAAACAAGAGTCATGGCAAGGGATCCTCCAAGAAGGGGATCATTAAGAGCAAAACCCACGATTGCATTAGCAAGGTTAGCTGGGAAGATGCCAAGAGAGAGGGGGATGTCCCAGCAGGAGACTTTGAGTACCACAATCAAAATGGCTCTACTGAAAAGACCCTGCCCAGTTCTCATAGTGCAAATGTTATGAGTGGCAATGAAGGGGTGGAAATTACTAAAGGGGAATCTTATTTAGAGAATGGTGACCGCAAACCTAGTTTGGAGAAATCTTTGTCTTTCCCGCGTCCAAAGAAGGGATTGAAAGGGCTATTCAGCAGCATCAGACGTCATAAAAAGAATAAACATGTTAAAATGGAAAAGACTGATTTAGACAACCCTAAAGGTGTGGTGCATGTTAAGTACAGCATTGATCAACGTGATATAGAACCTCTGGGTAATTTGGAAGAATTTAATGTGCCCGCTTCAGTAAATGTTAAAGAGGAATTATGTATTGCTCGTGAATGTGAAAAAGAGGGAATGATGACTGAAAATGATGTCTCCAAGTCTGACCGAGAGAGTCTGAAGTCATTGAAAACTCAGATATTTAGAGATGGAGACAATGGTGGGATAGAACATGCAGTCATGAAGACGACTGTAGAGCACCTCTGTGCCAACTCCATTACACACCTTTCGGACATCAACTCGAACTGCCCAGAGAATGTCCAACCTTCTGTCCACTCGTCTGAGCAGATCAACCTGATATTCGGTGACGTGTCCTCACTAAAAAGCTTCGACTCGCTCACTGGATGTGGAGACATCATTGCTGACCAAGATGATGACAGCGTTGCTGAAAGCAGTGTGTCTGGAGAAAGGGCTCGTAACGCCGGGAAAAGGAGTTCATGCTACGTCACATATCAGGGTGGAGGGGAAGAAATGGCTACACCTGATGAAGTTGACAGAAAGTATCTTCAGGGCTTGTGGGAAAGTGAGGCTGCAGCAGATACTGATTATGCTCCCAGGCAGCAGAGTGATTTTATGGAAGCTGATAAAAATCCTGAAATAACCCCTGAAGCATCAGACCTTCTTTCTCCCCATATAGATGATGACAGTGGTACCACCTTTTCTCATGTCTCCGATACTGCCATCACACCTGGGGATGTTTCAACTCCTCAAAGTGAGCACCAGGAATCTGTCCCCAACAGTGACGAAGGCTATTATGATTCTACCACACCAGGAGCTGATGATGATGGGGTTGATGAAGTTGGCAGAATTGGAGGTGACAGGCTACCAAGAGATAGTTACAGTGGTGACGCCCTTTATGAACTCTTTGAGCCAGATGACAGCCTTATGAGCCCCACTCTAAAGGAGGGTTCTTCCTTTGAGATGCAGAAATCGACCCCAGACAGTTTGGAATTTTTAGACATAGCATTGAACTGCATTGACACAAATCTGCATACGAGCTTTGCACCTAACATTGGCCTTGCTGGATCAGAAAATACCAGATTGGCTAAAATTCAACATGAGCTCCTGAGCTCTACACTGCAAAGTATACCGCAACCACTTCCAGAACACACTGTGTTGGGAAGGGGCAGGTTTTACCCCAGTGACAAACCCAGTGAATGTATGTTAGACCGACAGCATTATTCTTGCCTTAAGGAAGAGCCGAGTACTCTGCATATATCAAATTCAATGGAGAAAAGTCTGCTTCAGGGATCACATAGCCTAAAAAACACTACCAAGAATGAGGTATATGACAAGTCATTATCTCTTTTGGCAACAGATACAATTTGCACCCATGGTTTGCATACACCAAATCAGATACAGGCTTCTGAATCGTATATAGATAAAGGCACCCGAAGGCCTTCGCAGACAGAGAAAAAAGAAAGTATTCCCTCCACCAAAATGAAGGTTGAAGCTGAACATGACCAAACGATTTGTTTTTCCCAAGCACTGGTGGATTTCACAAAACACACCCAGCTTTTCAATAATCTTTCTGGAAATTTGACTAGTTCCGAATCCTCTTCTCCTTTTGCTCAGAACATGCAGGTGCTTCCGCCCATGGTCACATTTGACATAGTAGATATGGAAAATGAGGGGGAATATGATGATCAGGTCGAGATGGTAGCTGATGAGGACATTGCTTCACCATTTGAAGATTATAATGAGTCATACCTGCAGAAGGATTTTGTTGAATGTGAAGAGCGACAGTTTGACTTCAATGAACAAAGTTTGTTTCTCAATAATAGATGGGGAGTTGGTAGTCTCCCTCGGCATCTTAGCCTTACAAAAGTTAATCAGTCTGTTTCAGCCCCACTTAGCTTAAACAGGAGAAGCAGGTCCCTAGACACCGATAGTTTGGAGTTTGAGATGAGTGACGTGTATCTCGTGCAATCAAGGGTCAGCCTGTCATTGAATCCCTTTTCTCAAAATGAGATGAATTTTAAGAAGGCATTTCCCCTGCATAATAAAAAGGACGGGAACTCTGCCAGCTGTGAGCTGAAGAACAATGATGACAATGTAACAACGTCATGGCAACCAGAGACTGCGGGAACCTTTATGGCCCCCTTAACAGATGGAGAGGGAGCTGAACAGGTGCAGGCTCCTACTCTAGCTCAACAAGAAAAACCTAAGCTAACATGTGGTCCTAATGATAGGTTAGAGGTTCAGCCAGTAGGTCATTCTCCAAACCGGAAAACCCGAGCACCGGTTTCAAACCACCTGCTCCCTGATAAAGGACTTTGCGGCCCTGTGTTATACAGCTCAGAGAAGTCAACGTGGCCATTTTATAAGCCCTTGCGATCAGAGGACAACACTTCAGTCTCCGCCACCGTTAACAGAGTTTGCTGCAGAGAATTTCTGTCTGAGTGTTGATTATATTTCGATTAACAGGAGTAAGTCTTATTTCTTGAGGGGCAATAATTCAATACACGTAACCAAGAGATGTTACTTATGAATGCAGACAAGCTCTTGATGTGGGATTGTCTGCTGGGTTTAGCACCCGTAAATCAGATTTAACATGAAACGCTATAAAGCTTCTGACATCTCGAGGATTTTTAATTTTATGTTGTTTTTTGTATCCATTGCCGCCAAAGACATTCAATTTTTCACAAGTTAACTTTTTTTAAAATGCATTAATTTATGACTTGACCCTTTTGCAGCACAGTTTTTTAATAGGAATGCTACCAACACATCATGTTAATTTTAAATATACCGTATGATTTAAATATGGTTTAATAACGTGCTTAAGAAGATGAACATCAGTCTGGAAGCTATAGATTTTATAGTCCAACCTCACAAGGCAGCCTTTCACTGTTGTTAATATTGTTTTGTATATAATAGATATTGATGCCATGGTCAAATTTTATATTTAACCCCAGATTTGGAATGTTTCTTAATATGAAAATACAAATTGTTCAAGGCAAATTCTGGCTTCTGTAGTCCTGGCTCTTATAAAAGATACCATAAAGTGTCTGTCACTTCTGTCAAAACAGACAGATTCATTTTGTGAAGTAGTAGGGCTTCAGTTTGAAATGCTCCTTTTTGGAAGAATTACTTCCTGGAGTTCAGCTGTCAGAGCTTCCAAAAGTACCTTATTTATTTGGTGTGTATATATACTTCCGTTGGAAATGTTGTTGAGACAGATTTGCTGGAAAGCTAGGAAAACTTCTGTGCTGCTTAGCTAGGACAGTTCCTATAAAATGTACCTTTTGCTCAATGAGGCCGTAGATCACCTAGCCAATAATGCTTTTTACTGTGAAAATATTTTTTAAAAATATTTCTGTGTTGCGGTAGTGGTGTTGCTTGCAAAACCACACTATGCTGCCCTTGCCATTCTATTTCAAGAATATGGAGGATTTGTCAGCAAATACTAGATGCTTTCTCTCTATATATTTTCCTGTACTGTATTAAGCAAGTCCTGTTGAATGTTCCAAATCTAGACATTTAGAAAACAATCACTTTTTTCCCCAAACCCTCCATGATTTTGTTTTGCATGTTGGGTACCCCAAAACATGATGTAACTGCAAATTGAACATTTTATGTTTTTTTATTGTTCATCTCTAAGGATTATATTATGCTGTTATATCATATTGTTGTTACTGCATCCTAGTAAATTCCCACACAAGAAGCCCAAAGCACGCATGTGGTTGCGTTTTACAGACGCTTATTGCTTCATCCGCGTTGACACTGTGTTTATTAAGACAATGAACGTGTAACAACATGCTAGTTACTGACTGGGAATTTTCATCTAATTTCAGTACCATACTAAGGTCTGGGTATCTCAAAAGGGCATTAAATCACAAACCATATTTCTCTATGCTTGCTTTATACCCAACCCACTGTCCAGTTTATGCTTTTTAAAATAATTAACGCTGAAAGGTTATAGGTTTTTTTAGAATTTGAAGTGTAAACTGGAATGAAACCTAAACGCTTGTCTCTTCAATAAGTACTGGGCTATGATTTACAGTCTTAACTCTGCTGCATTTTGTTTTTCTGTAAATATTCAAATTCAGTCACATGACATGCATAGTGCCTTTTGATTGCTACTTACAAATGCAGTTATGTTTTTCTGAAAAATAGGTTTAGTTTATTTCACTTTCCTAATAGTTGATTTAATGTTTGACAGTTCAATGTAAACAATACCTGCATTTTTCATGTTCTACAGTAACTACTCCATTGCATTCATATGCTGCTGATATTATCAGTGACTAGTGCTCTTATCTCTTGGTGGTTACCAAAGATGCTTCTTTTCGCAGTGTTTACAGACCAATGTTTATTCATGCACCGACTGAACTACCTTATACTGGATCACTATACATAGTGGGCAGTTTTTTGCATGGTTTCCAAATATACTTTTGGGAAATATTATTATAATCATTTTAAATTTGAGTAGCATAGTGTCAAATGATACACATGAAGGCTTGTACAATTTGAAAATGATTTAATTCAACAGTCTTGCTTATTAGATTTTCCCTCCATATTATTACATTGCTTTTATCGAATGTAATGACTTCTTTTATAGGTTTTTATAGTAATATAATTCACACTGTATCAGAAACACATTACTCTGTCTAAATTTAACAGGTTTTAAGTGCCATTTGACAGCACATCCAATAAAATGATAGATGTGTTTTAGCATATAGATCACATCATGTTTTATTTTGCCTTTTTATTGAACACCTGTCTTATCTGTACTGAAAGGACATTTTGTGCTAGGTATTTTTGATTTTTATGCAAAAATTGGTTTGTCCTCATTGTGTTGTTGCCTGTCTCTTTGTCTGAGAATGATGTGGAGATGGACATTGTGGTAAAGCTGTCAAAATAAATGTTAACTGAACTCTAACTTGTCTTATGGTATTTTTCCCAATATAGACAATGTGCACTGTTATTTTAAACAATGACTGTTTTCCGAGGTAGGGCTTTTTTTGTTTTTACATCCCAGACATGATTTTCATGAGTAGTATTCATTTTTTATCCTTTTCTCTTGTGTATTTTAACACATTATTTTTGGTTTAGGAAAACCACACCTTTACTGTCTTCACATTGCATTTCCATGAAATTGGGATACTTTTTTTCTGAGGAGATCTCTATACTTAAACAATTATATGATTGCATTTTTAAATCAAGAAGCTAAATGGTCTTTTATACATTATATGTTACAGTGAACCAAAACAAAATTATAGCATAGGTGCAGGCATGTTTGTCATGACAATACATTGTTACAATAAAATTAAGCTGAATCCCTGACCTCATTAAATCATTGCCACAAAAAAATGCCATTTCACATTTATAGAGGGGTACAAAAATTTTCTGTTATGTCAAAAGTATTATTTATAAATTAATCATGGGTGCTATTATGTTGATTAGAATGGCAGACAGTTTTGGAATTGTAATGCCAGTAATAAATGTTAGTAATCTGTAAACTATGGGTACATAATGACAGATGTTATGTCATTACACCTGCATTGAACTGAATTGAATTTAAGGGACTGACCAGACACGGGCTCAGAACAAAAGTGTCACTAACCTCACATTGATAAATGGAAGGGGAATTCAATTAGACATCTATGCATGCAATGAAACAAATGAGGCATGACTTCTGGATGTACTTTGATTAATGGGGAGAACATGTGAACTGAACAGACATTGAGCTGGGGTGGAGAATGAAGCCCTGGTTCCCAGAGGGGTGAGGAATCCACATTAGCCACAACACCACCACACCACCCTGCTTTTGTTATGATAAACTAGAAATAATTTTTAATACAATCACTGAACTGAAATTAAACAAATCAGCTTAATGCTCATATTCGTGTATCTTTTTGGTTGTTGGAAAAACAGGTTTGCAAAATGCAGTTTGGAACACTTGCAAAAACATTATAAAAGTATATAGTAGGCAATGGTGGAAGTTTTGTTTTGATCCCAGAAATCTGATCACCAAAGTCTTGGCTACATGAAGATGACTAAATAGTGTAGTTGCAACATTCAGTTGGATAAATAAATAAGATAAACCTAACTCATGGCACTATTTCTGGCTCCTTTCATTGAATATATAGCAGCCTTTATGTGTATGAATGAGCCATTGTCACCTGGCCACGTCCCTACCCCCCTTTCATGGCTCTGATGGGGATGTATTTGGATTGCGTTTCACCGTTGCGTTGTTCATGAAATAAAAAAATACAGACAATGGTTCATGAAGCTTCATTTAACCTGGTATCATCATCAAGTTGCTGGTACCATTTAAACTTTCATTTATACAACCATTCAAATACCAATTATAATTGGAATAATTTAAATTACATTTATTTATTGAATATTGTCACAAAACACCCTTCATATGGACAAACTGGAACAGAGTTCCTTGAGGGTGAAGGCTTAAAGGCGTATTTTTCGGTATCATGCCTGAACATAAGTATACATGTAGCCTACATTGTAGATGATGCTGTTTAAAACAATTTATAAGACACGTTGATGGAACGGAACTCTCACTGAAATAAGTGAGACTTTCCCTTAATCCTGCTTTGTGGAATACCCCCCGGAACACTAGCAAACCAAGCTCAAACATATAACAAACACAATGCTCCTGCTCAATTGGTTCACCTTAGTGGCAAGATAAAATTCAGCGATTTTGCTCAATTTACCAGAATCTGTCTCGGCTGCTAGACTGTACTTGAGATATGTATATAGATATTGATTATATGACATTGAATCACTGTTAATATTTGGGTCTTCCATGGAATAATGATAAACACATTGACGTATTGTCATTGAATTGCTGCAAATACATGGCTAACGTATGATTAGTATGATTAATGTAAGAATTATTTATACATTTGCACTACAACGCAACATATTGTATATTGTCTACTGGGGCTATTTTATAACTATAACTCTTTGTGCAGCAGTTGGGGCAGCTTTGAATCTCTTCCTGCATGTGGTTTCTCCTCAGTCTTTCTCCGCTATCTGTCTCTCCATGGTCCAATCTTTCTTTAGCGTCTGCGGAACGAAGTGAGGTAACACAGTATTCAAAATAATCTTTTCTTGCCTAAGGCCAAAGACATAACAGACCCAATATGCCTTCTAATGCTTAGCCAAACAATAACCAAATCTTTTTTTATGCTGTATGTATTTACTTTGAGCAATATTATTTGACTGTTTGGAGGAGTAGGCTGTTTGCATGAACCAGCAAGTGTACCTAATAAATTAGTCACTGAATGTGTGTGACTGTCCTTCAAGCACACGGATAAACTTCAATAATTGATTGACAGATAAACCTTAAACTGACTACACATGTATCTTAATAGTGTTTTTGATGTGATTTAACCATAAGAATTTCCTGGTGTGATAACTGGTGGAAAGAATTTACCTGTAGAATTGTTATAATTTATTTTTGTATTTAGCCTTCTTTTATACATTGAAAAGTTTAATTTGTGACTATAGTAAATTTGTAGCATGCAAAGCCTAGCCCTCTTTTTTGTCTGTAAAGGGTGAAGAATCTGCAACTTTTTTTTACATTTATGGGAAAGTTAGGGCAAATCTGTAATAGTGTCCAATTTTTTTGTCCTTGTCTGTCATATTCCTGTTTGGCCAGCTGGTGTCGCTGCCCATCCTGTTCTGTGTTCCTGTAGTGTCCCTTGGTTTTAGCTCGTAATGTGTTTTCCTGTTCCCAACGTGTGGTTAAAGAGGTGGCTCTGAACAAAGCAATTCCTCCATGATGTTTCTTATATTTTTTGGTGCCTTTGATTCTGTTTCCCCTTAGTTATGTCCTTGTATTCATGTATTTTAGTTCCAGTCTTTGCTGATACCTTTGCTCCAGTTGACCCTGCTTGTATCTAGTTTTATTATGTTCTGTTTTGCCTGTGTTCCTAGTATCTCCCAGTACTTGTAGTGTTGTTAATGACGCATTTCTATATGTAGTTTTTGGTTTAATGTTTAATTTTGTTTAAAGATGTTAATTTTATGAAAAACCATTTGGTGCAACTATCCAGAAAAGCCTATTTTGGGAATTTAATTTTGAAAAACATTCATGAGCTGGAAGTAACATTGCAGAACAACATGGTGCGGACCCCTGGAGGCATGCAGATGGTCAGTGAGTATCTTTCAAATCTGGAAAACAAACACCTTTTTGGGCAGTGCGGGAAAAGCAGAGTATCCAGAGGAAACCCCATGTTGACATGGGGAGAACAAGCAAACTCCACACACAAAGCCATGGCGGAGACTCAAACCCTGGCCCCAGAGGTGTGAGGCAACAGTGCTAGCTACAGTGCTGTCTAAAAAATGTTTCTTCTGTAAATCTATTTGGATCTTATTGATAATCAGATTTTTCTTGAATCGTATGTGTTTTGTAAATCTATTGTTTTTTTGACCAATCACTGAACATCATACAGTCTCTTATCATTTAGTACGACCATATAACCATGTGGTGTAACCAAAGGTGTAGGGAACTGAATTACACCCAAAATTACATTTGACCTACTACGAATCAAATATTAATAATTGATTCTTTATGCATATCTGGAAAGTATTGTTACACCTTTACATTATATTTTTGGCGGAAATAGCTCTGTATATGAACACCATCGAAAGGTGCTGTTAAAACAGAAGTACACATGAGGAATAAAAGTGGAAAGTTTTGTCAGGACAGTTTACTATGGATACCTTGTTAGGAATATAATGCATATTAAGGAAATATCAATGCATATATTTAATTTATGGTCACAATTCATGACATGCAAAGTGATGATGATGATGATAAAATCATTAAAATCAAAATGTCACATTTTTTTGTAAAAATAATAATAATAATACAATGTACATAACAGACAAAATATTCCATAAAAAATTGTATTAAAAACACCTATTTTAATTTTTTTCCCTTTCCAAATGCTAATCCATCATTGACTGCCTGATTTATAAAATGTCTGATCACACGTCATTTTTTCTATGTTGATGGCAGAAATAATAGAGGCTATACCCACCTGATTTTTTAATCTATTTGTATTAAAACATGGATTAATTAATTAATTAATTAATTGAATTAATAGATATTTATTTCATCAAAATAAGAAAGCATTGCATAACAATTCACCCTATTTCCTACAGCACACCTAACCAGTGGACATAGATTTCTGTAAGGGTAAGAATAGCCTTCCAACCACTTATCAAAATTTTGGTTATGGATAGTACTTAATTAATAAGTTAAGGATTAATATTAACACAAATAACTATATTACTACCTAGTTATCCAGCTGGAAAATGCATCCTTGTTATGTATTGAAGCAAATGCAACCAGATACCATGATTACCATTCTAAAGTTGGCAGTAGAAAATGAATAACACATGAGATGTAAAACTAGGGCTGCCGGTTGAAATCAAATCAAACATTCACATTAAACTTATTTTAATTTTTTTAAATTATGTATTTAATTCTAACTTCATATTTCACAAATAATTTGTAATTGCAGTATTGCTATTAATTTTATTTAGCAAAATATTACCACTGATATCTGTAAGATACTGACACATTTGTTGCAGCAACTATTTCTTATGTGAATAGAGTCGTTTTAGTGAATTTTTCTCCATTGTATCAATGAGCAGGTGGATTACATCTGTAGAAGCTTTCCCCATACCAGCAGACATTGCAGTTGCTATGGAAACCATCTAATCCAGAAATTGCTGACTCTGTGTACAGTTCCAGTGATGAGATCAGTTAAAAACAATAATAAAAAATAAAAAATAGCGCTTGCAAAATTATCTGCAGTGTTTGCCAGTTTTTCAAGTAATATTCACAACCAAATAAAAATTAAAAAATGTATAAAAATGAACAGAGTTTGAATACAGTATGAGCCTAAATTTCCCATAAGTGTAACTGTGTATAACAGTCAAGTGAGCTGGGGAAAAGCCTTATGCCATGCTTGACATGATGAAGCTCATACTGAAAACAATCTGGAATGGCCTGATGTGTACATTTCTTGAAAATTCTCACTATTGTGCCATTTAATTCACTCCTTAACATACATGGTCTAAATCCAACATTTGTACTGTACAACAGAAAAATGAAATTGATATTGCTATTCATGTAGTCACTTAACCTTATAGTAACTGACCATGTAATCTTTCAACACAGTTGTGATAACACCATTTTTCTTATTAAATAAACAAAATTTGCATCATTGTTACTATCAGGTATTCTCAAAATTATAGTACAATCAGGGTCAGTTCGGGGGGCGTCTGTGCTTGCACACCAGCAGTGGCCCCCCCTAAGTGTGTTTGCTTCTTGGGTGTGAAATAAATTAATTATTTATGATTTACATTTATATATGTGGAATAAAATTGTGTGTGTGTGTGCTGGGAACAGGCAAAACAGAAATGCAGGCACGGGCCTCCTATGGCAGCTGCCTCAGGTGGTGGAGTCACTTCAGCTGGTGAAACGTGACAGAATGACAGAATGTTAATGACAGAAGAAAAATAATCATTTCTGGGAGTATGACAGTCTGAACAAGAAATTAGGGTGAGAAACATTTTTGTAATATCTGTAAAACGTAACTGCAAGACACTGCACAAATAGCTTATCAATCTTCAAAATTGTCTTTTGCTTCTTAATGCTGGCAATCTAATGTAATTAATGTTTTGTGGACTGTAAGGTCAAATACGTCTGTCCCCCTTACAGAACAACTGGCTCCAGTCTAGTGACTGGAATACCGTGGTTCTTGTGGTTTCAAGAGCTAAGAACAACAATAAAACAATATATTACCATCCTTTAATATCTTGACAAAATATAGAATTATAGTCTTAGTATTTAGTATTGAGTGACATGTTTTCCTGTTAAAAATACATAATTTCAATATACAGAATATACAGAGGTACCTACGTATTTACATCTATGCTTTCAATAATTGCTTTTCCTGAGGCAAGTAATATTTTTTTTTTGGAAATATTCTATGGGAAATAACAAATCAGATGTGCATTTGTAACATTGTTGTTTTTTTGGTTTTACTTATTTGATATAGACATACTAGTTAGATAAAATTATGGGGGCGGCATGGTGGTGCAGTGGTTAGCACTGTTGCCTCACACCTCTGGGACCCGGGTTCGAGTCTCCGCCTGGGTTACATGTGTGTGCATGTTCTCCCTGTGCCTCCGGGTACTCCGGTTTCCCCCCACAGTCCAAAGACATGCTGAGGCTGATTGGAGTTGCTAAATTGCCCATGGATGTGCATGTGTGAGTGACTGGTGTGTGCGTGTGCCCTGCGATGGGCTGGCCCCCTGTCCAGGGTTGTTCCTTGCCTCGTGCCCGTTGCTTCTGGGATAGGCTCCGGACCCCCCGCAACCCAGTAGGATAAGCGGTTTGGATGGATGGAGATAAAATTACTAATTCAGACATGGCAAAAATGAAATGACATTGTTTAAGAATATCTGTATTGGTTCATCAGGCCTTTAGTTTAATTCAGTGAGACTTTAAGTGTGGTTCATGCACCGTTGTGTATGTCCTACACCATGAAACCAATATTTGATAACTTAAAAAGAAGTCTCAGTCCTATTTCTCGGCAATCATGTTCCCATGGCAACCCACTTACTTATTCTACAATAAATACTTAATATCGGACAGATGATGCACTGTTTCATTATACAAACATAAGGAGCTGTAGTAGTTGAGAAACACTATGTTGTTAGAGTCTGGACCAAACTTTGTCTGGGAAGGTTTTGTACGTTTCCTCCCACAACCCAAATGGCTTATGAGCTGTTACTTTAGCTGTTGTGAGAGTGAATGTTTTTAATTGCCCATCTTCCATAAATGCAAACATTTCATGTATTCAGACTGATCAGATTTTGCCTCATGTGAAAGTATGAACAGACACACAATAGACCACGGCGAAAACATAGCTGGCGCACACTTGAGTGGCCACAGGCGCACGCAAAAATCAAATGTTACACAAACCAGTTTGTTGCAAGGGCAGCTCTTTGAAGACCAAACCAGAAACAAAATCTTGGTCTGGATTTATACATTCTGAACCTGAACTTTCCACCTCTGCAAACCAGTGGAGGGTATAACAACCAGAATCTAAAATGGTAGGGTATTGGTAAGACATTAACTATGTTTAAAACGTAATGATAGCCCAACATCATACATTAAATAAGCACATACTGTGGTGAAACTCAGAATGATCTCTAGGCCTGTCATGATAACTGTAGTTGGATGATATATTGCCTCAGAAATAATTGTGGTAAAATATATTATTGTCAGTTTAAGACCACTTTATACCACTGGTATGATGATAATATAATCTCATAATAATGTGTGCACAGTGTCAAATGGCAATACTTTTAATTCTTAAAAAGACTTTGATACTTGAATTGGAATTTCAAAAAATGATTAAATATTCTAAATTAATAAAACACAAATAAAACCACACAACCCCCCCCCCCTCCCATACAGATAGATAGATGTCAATCCAATGAAGCACCTATGAAATGTGACGGAATGGGGAGATTGAAAACCATGAAGATGCAGCTGACAAATCTGCAGCAACTGTGTGATGCTATCATGTCAACATGGGCCAGTGTCTCGAATGTTTCAAGCACCTTGTTGAATCTATGCCATTGTCAGGATCAGTCCCTGTTCTGTCCTATACTGTGTGTTGTTTCTCTGATTGGCTATCAGGAGTTGCTGGCCATCCCATCCTGTCCTATGCAGTCTTGAGTGTTTTTTCTCCGTTTCCTGGGGAGCCGCATGGCTGAATGGGCTAAGAACTGCATATCCTTACTGTTGTGGGTTGAAGGCTCACTAGAGGCCAACTTCAATTGTGCTGAATGTTTTTTGTGTTTTCTGTCGCAGAACTCAGTTTAGTTTTATCTTATGTTACTATTTCTGCTTTCGTTCATTTTGTCTCCATTCTTAAGTGTCCCTATTTGTAGTGAATTTTGAGATGATGCTTTGTATCCTTGTTCTTTGTGCCTCCTAGTGTTCAGTTCATTGTCCGTGGCTTGCAGCTGTTTATTATCTAGCCCTCATTTCAAGTGTATATATGTAAAATACAGAAAAACAGGCTTCACTGCTAATGATTTTACGGCTAATAGAATGCTGGACTGCAAAAAAGAATAAATCAAATAACAAATGAGGTCGCCTTCTGAATAATACGGTTTTATTACTCAATGCCTCCGCACAGATGTGTTTTAGCATAATGCCTTCTTCAGTCTGCTACTGACAATGTGCACATCCATTTTTTAAAGAGACACTCCTGCTAGACAGCCAGTGGTAACACAACAAGTGTCATACAGGACATCACCAGACCACATCTCTAATAAGTGATATTACACTTGATTATTATAATAATATACAAAATGTAGCATAGGTAAGCAATCATATGTATACCATGTGACATACAAAGAATTGATATCACAAAAACAGGTAATGAAGATGTCTTCATTCATCCCATTCAGATGCAACTGTATTTAGGGTGAAAATATACCAAGTCTCCCCTATAAGAAGGTGGTTTCCACCTCTGGGGGACTGTACAATGATCTGTTAATCCATAAATCACAAAGAATTACTGTTACGGCCAGCTATTAAAATGTCAGACTAATGGTGATGATTCTCTCCTTTTCCTAATGGCACATTTGTGTTCACAGATTCTAGTTTTGAGTTTGATGCATACAAAATAAAAACACCATAGTAAAGACAATATAAAACACCTTTAAAAATGTGGCAACCCACAAAGTTAATTAAAAGCTATAAGTTCTACCAAAAATAAATGTTTTAAGTCCTTTTTAAAAACTCTCAATAGTCTTTGGTGTTCCATAGTTGAGGGGCAGAACAGAAGGCCTGATCATCCATAGTGCTGAGTTTAGTCCTGGGGAGTAGGAGGTGATTAGAGTTCATAGAGTGGAGGGATTGTGTCGAGGTTAGTGGGGTAAAAACCTTTTAAATTTGAACAGCTCAACTTACATATTAAAGGGATCATTTCATTTGGCATAAACAGAGGAGAGTCCCCTAGATATTACAAGTTCTCCTCACTTAATGATCAAGTTCTGTTCCGACAACTGGGCCATTAAGTGAATTGGTTGATAATCAAAGGGCCGCCCCTAACTTATATTTACAGCATACAGTAGGCTACTGATTGTGGGTTTATGTCAGCCATCCTTAGATATTATTTTAATGTTTGCCTTTGCACCATTTCTAACATTTTTAGTTTATTAAACAGGGATGCACATAACTGACATGCAAGTATGCATTCACCTTTGAAGTTGTAACAGGACAAATGTTTACAAGGGCAATGTTCTTCCACAGCGTACAGCGTACAACACAAACTGGTCAGAAAGCTCTAAGTCTAAGTCCGGGTGGTTGTTATACAGGTAGAATGTTAAGTGAGGAGTATCTGTTCACACAACTGATCATGACTTAGATATTTTGAAGAAATATTTATGACGTTGGATCTATCTTTTGTCATCAGTTGAGCTGTATGTCCTGATTAAGAATTTCCTGATAGACCATAGCCAGTCTCTTATTTGGATTCTTGATGACTAATAGCAAAGGGTCAAGGGAACATTTGTTCAAAATATCACACCACGTCTTACGAAACTATGGGTCGTCCTGTCCCATGATAGGTTCTTTCATAATACAAAGTCCTTTGGTGATGTGCTTTGTTGCCAATACTGAGAGCTCAGTTTATACATGTGTCTGACTGTGCCAGGTTCTGTTTTTGGTTATTGTAGGTGTTGAACCTGCCTGTGGTTCTTGCATATGTTCCCCATTGCTTGTGTTGTAATTCTAGCTTTTGTTAGTTTTGGTTGGTCTTCCTGCCTTTGTTTAATCGCGTAGTGCTCCCTTTTGTTTCAAGTTCTTGCTGAGGTCAGTTTACAATAAAGTCCCCCCTATGTCTATAAGCTGCAAAGTGCCCTGCCCCGTTGTGAAAGCCATGAAAAATTAAGACAGTTCTGAAGGCAAAAGGGGATGCAACCCGGCCTTAGTAAAGTGTACTTAATGAATTGGCCAATGGGTGCATATTCAATATAATCACAGGTATAATGAACACACATTTGCTCAAACACAAAATCCTCCTATAAACGACAGTCAGGCGTCCATATAAATATCTCACCTGGCCAAACAGGAACATGACAGGTTGACAAGACACGTCCTGACATTCGGCTTAAAGACAAATTTTTTCACACACTGTTGAATGCAGTTTTTACACTGAGTCCATTTGGATTTTTTCCTTCCAAGTTTTCTGACTGTAATTATGCAGTAGTTGGGAAAACTCCTATTAGTATCAAGTAACACATTATCTTAACCTGTTGCTGTCCAGTGTGTGTGTGGAGGTACTGCCTGACCCCTCCCTCTGACACAGAGCAGACAAGAGGGCAGAAGCAGTACGACTGACTAATATTTTGGTTCATTCTTAAGTAAAGAAACACATACAGCTCTGGAAAAAATGTAGAGAACACTCCATATTCTTTAAAAATCTGCATTAATAAATCCTGGTTTAGTCCAGGTTCTGCTGGCAGAAGGCTACACTGAGCGGCAGGATGCTTTCAGGCTCAATTTTTCTAAGACTGCAGCACACAGGGACAATGTGAAGCAGGAGACACTGGGAACGACAAAAAACTAAATAGATGGAGGGCAGAAGCAGGGCAGATCCAAAAGTGCCCCATGAATGGGAGGATGACATCAAGTAACCTTCAACAAGAATGGGAAATATTAAGTGGTAGGGCAGGTTTATAACAGGCTCCTAGGAACAGGACTGAAGTCCCATAATGCAAGGAAGAAGCTCTTCATGAATGAAACACAAAAGAATGAAACACAAAAGAATGTATGCAAGTCCGTAAAGTACACAACTTGGGTACTGCAGTGGATCAACTGTTTGGGCAGGTATAGTCTTCTGATTTAGTTTTTAATGAACAGTAAAAACACTGATGTACTTATTCTTGACTTTGTTTTTATGCGGGTGAAATTAAACAAATCATTCTATATTATGGAATAATAAGGACATACAATGTAACCATTTAAATTATTATTCTTACTGGCCTTTTTACAAGATCATAATGAAAATCAGGGGTTGATGACAAACTATTTGCCATTAAACATTATCACTGGAGCACAGACCTTCAAGGGCAAATTAATCTTGTTTTGTATTAATTCTGTGCAGCGGTGCCTAACCAGACAAATCAGCAAGACCCAAAGCAAAGCCACACTCTGTGCTTAAAACATTTTGCAGAGACGTTTCGCTTCTATTCATGCATGCACATTTAATCACGTATGGATGTTAATAAACAGAGATTTAAAGTTGAGGGATATTGAAGAAAAGTCATTTTTCCTCCTGACAGAACTTTTAACTATATAATTATTGACAGCAGGGGTTTTGCAACTATTCAACGTTTTGACCAAAGCTATGGACCGTGTACCATTAGTGCATAATGAAGCCTGCACAGGGGTCTCTCATAAATATTCTTTGTATTCCATAAAACTCCTGACCTACATTTTAAAAGTAACATCTTTTGAGTATTTAATTGTTTATTGCAGTATGAAACTACTAAAGGGTGTATATATGTTCCATAATTGTAATTCCTTACTGTAAATCTTCCCTCCACCTGTCTAGTAGCATTTATATTTTATATTGCCTGTATGGACAAATGCTTTAAATTTGATATTTTTCTAATTATGGGTGCAGTGGTTAGCACTGTTGCCTCACACCTCTGGGACCTTGGTTCTAGTCTCTGCCAGGGTTACATGTGTGTGGAGTTTGCATGTTCTCCCTGTGTCATTGTGGGGTTTCCTCTGGGTACTCTGGCCTCCCCCCACAGTCCAAAGACATGCTGAGGCTAATTGGAGTTACTAAATTGCCCACAGGTGTGCATGTGTGAGTGAATGCTGTATGTGTGTGCCTTGCGATGGGCTGGCCCCCCGTCCTGGGTTGTTCCCCGCCTCGTGCCCGTAGCTCGCAGGATAGGCTCCAGACCCCCTGTGACCCAGAAGGATAAGCAGTTTGGAAGATGGATGGATTTTTATATCTTACTTATTTGTTGTATATATGTGGGGGTTTAAATATAATGCGCCAGCATTATTAAGCCAGCGCTGTAAGCAAGTGGAACGCATCCAATGACCAGACTAGGGAAACAAGCTGAAACGCGGACTTACAGAGGACTAATGAGAACAACCAGAAACAGCTGATCACATGGGGATCCCACACGAGGTTAATGAGGGGGTGTGGCACAAGGAAGAAGGAGACGATTGGGGCAGGACAGGGGTAATGTTGGGGTAAGATCTTTATTGTTTTGGAAACCATTAAGAAAAAAATGCTCTTCTTGTTTTATCTTGTTTGTTTTGTGTTTAAATGCAAAATAAAAAACAACAATATTTAGGTGTAATTTTTCCATTATTTCTTATGGGAAAAATTTGATCAGAACTCGAACTTTTTAGGATTTGATCCAGAGTCCGGAATGGATTAAGTTTGAGAACTGAAGTAGCATTGTACTTCATATGTGTTCGGATTTTTACAGTAAGTATTGATATTTGTGACTGAATTATTTCTAACATATCTGTAATTGAATGTATTTCAATCTTAGATTAAAAGGAGCGATCACCCCCTTTTTTTCTAATCACAATCTTAGGGCATTCAAGACATTCAGAAGACCTAAGTGACCTAACTGGCATATAAGAGATCAGAGATATTGGGTGAAGACTATCTGTTCAATGACTTATAATCAATATTATTTCTATGATATTAAATCTTAATATCAATTATAAAATGGAATGGGAGCCAATGGAAAGAGGCCAGGATGGGGAGAAATATGATTATGTTCACAGATACGAGCTGAAAAGCAATGCAGCGCCACTCTGGACCATCTGCAGGTGACAGGAAGAGGGCACCGCAACAGTAAAGTGAAAAGGTAAGAAAAGCATGAATCATTTTCTTAATGTCACTATAAAAAAGTTTGCCCTTGGCTATAGTCTTTAGGTGGATTTAACAGCTAAACCAATTTGCTTGTTCTTTTCAAGTGGGTTTGTTGTAACTAGGGTATCACAAATACTGTCGGGGGTGTCAGCACAGTCACGGGGACCAAATAAAAAAATCTGTTTTGTTTTCATTAAGGTGAAGGAAGTTTTTGTGTCATTCATGTTTTATATGTCTCAGTAGTTCATAAAACCGTTCAAGTTACTTTGTTCTTTTTGCTTCAACAGCAGATAGATTTACAGTATGTGTCATCAGCATAACAGTGGAAGGAAATTCCATGTTTAATAAAAACAGATCCCAGGAGAAGCATATACAGGGAGAAAAGGATTGGAGCCAGAAAATGAAGAACACCTGAGCTTAATTACCTAATTTAGTACAATAGTCTGCACCTGGTCCAAAGACTATTTAACCTCACAAAACCGGCAGTGGCTGTGACTGAGTTCAGGGGCTGCTTCCTTCTAAGGCTGTACCCGGTGACCGAATGTGGCACAACGGTGCAACAAAGCTGTCCCATTTTGAAGGCTCCTTCAAATGTGTTCTAGAAATGCATCCTCCTTTTGCCGAGTTGCGAAGGATGCACCCGGTGGATCTTTCACAGCCTAACATATCCCAAGATTCATTGTGCAGAAATGGGTGTGTCCCAGCTAGGCGATTGGAGCGGCACTTCATGACTCAAGGGTAAAGGTGGGAACAGCGGGTGACGCAAAAAGGAAATTACCCGTAGGCCAGTGTCCCATTTTGCAATCCTTGGTGTTCTACCTTTGAGGAATGCAGCCGGCAAAGGCTACTCTTTTGTACACTTTGTCTTTTAAAGGATGCAGCCCCTAAATTTTATCAGTCAGTATGAGGTCCTGTCTCTTTTTGGTGGTAATTCGTTCATAGTATCTTCTGGATTTTTTATTTTGACTATTGCCTGTTCTTTGACTAATGAGTTGGGTATTGCTTGTCATTACTGATTGCCCCAGATTACCTTTGCTGGTTTTTGGGATTCTGTCTTTGCCTGAACAATTTTTAAAATTTGTGGTTGTATGTCAAATTCAAATGCAGTACCAATTTAAAATTAGATACTGGCCTTAAACTGTGCTTAGTTTCTGCGATCAGTCTATACATTGGTACTGTATTTCTGTTAACATCTACATGACAGAATAAGTGTCTCAAACTTGCTATGCTGCATTACAGGGTTCCCCAGGGCCAGAATCCAGCACAGTTTGCAGATTTCTCTGCTCCTATAATCTGCTAACTAGCAGGGGCCTGTATCAGAAAGCAGGATTTCTTGCTTGGCAGGATAACTTCCTGCTTTCTGATACAGGCCCTAGCTTTAGTAGGTGTGTTTGAGTAAACTGTGTTGGATTTTAGCCCTCCTGGTCTGTAATTGGGGGATCCTGCTGTAATACGACGAAAAAGCTTAGGAACTCTATAAACAAAATTTGATATTCACTTAATCAAAGCTGATGTGCCACATCATGTGAAACTTATCTGGCATGTAATGTACTTTTTTTTTAACATTTAAAGTATTACCATTATTAATGCATTGGTATTTTAGGAAAGGAATAGGAATATTTGGTAACACTTTCCATTCACTGCACCTTCATGATGCCTTTATAATGCATTCATAGAACATTCAGTGCCCATATGTAATGCATTCATAAGAAGCATGTAAGTATACCTTAATATCCTAACATACCTTAAGAGCTTTAATATATAGTAAAACAAACATTATAATCGTTCAATCTGATAATGTTTGTTATTAATGTATGTTAAAGCTGCTAAGGTATCTTAGGGTGTTATGGTATAGATACAAGCTGACTGAGTGTTCTATAAATGCATTATGAATGCATGACAGTGCACTGAATGTTCTAACTTTGTTGTATGTTAGCTTTCTGTTCCTACAGTACCTCTTATGTTAAACGGTGCCAACCTGTGTCTTATCAGTCATAAAATATACGCAAAACAATTGTCATCCCATTTGTTGCTTACCTCTTGGTTACCTTGTTAGGCTTCCTTATTCAAAAAAGATTGGCTTTAATATTTTTGTTGTTGGCATACCTCTTGCTTTCAATAAAAAAAAAATAAAATAATCCCCGAAAATGATATAAACTGAATTGGTCTTATCTAGCCTTATATGTATGGGTATGCCTTTCCTTGATTTTGTTTTAATTTATTTTGTTTAAATGGAAGTTCCTGTCAAAGTCACAAAGCCTTGATGCAGTACACAAATCTGTGGTGCTTTTATGCATTATAAACTTACAAATGGGTCGGTGTCGGGGCGGCATGGTGGTGCAGTGGTTAGCACTGTTGCCTCACACCTCTGGGACCCGGGTTCGAGTCTCCGCCTGGG
>JAABNY020000037.1:1791678-1802416 GCA_015164015.2 Brevimyrus niger
TCTATCTATCTATCTATCTATCTATCTATCTATCTATCTATCTATCTATCTATCTATCTATCTATCTATCTACTGTTTTGTTGGCGTTATTTAATGGAAGCTATAAGCAGGTTGTCATGGCAAAACAGAGAAATGCAGGCACCATTGGTGGTACCTGCGTATAGAGTAACGCGGGCTAAGAATATCCCGCAAGTGGCGTATGAGACATTTCAGTCAATTTTAGTAAAAAAAAACACACACATACAAAATGCAGCTGTCTGGCTGTTTTAATGGGCCTATTTAAAACTTGCTTTGTTGTGGGAACATGTTGAGTTAACGATTATTAAAAATTATTCTCTAAGGTTATCTTTATTTATTGATGGGTTTGCTGTTCTGTTTCCTGTTTTGATTAAACATTTTAGAATGCTGTTCTGCACCCTTTTAAGGAAGTAGTATTTTCTGTAACTGTTCAAGTAACCCATGCATGTTTTTGTCTTTGCAATCTGAGCAAATAAGTTATATTCTTCCTCCGGTTGTAAAACTGAGTTTGATTGGCCTTCAATGTCAGAACATGCGCATATTGCATAATATGTTTTGTCAGACGTAGGCAAAGGGCTCAGCTACATTCTGCAATACTGAACATTTTTTAATGCATAACTCAGCATCAGTAAAAATGCAGTGGAAAATACCACAAGAAACAAAGTAACTTAATCAGCAGATTGTTATATTCATCATATTATATATTGTAATACAAAAACATCCGATGGAATTAGCTTGACTAATTGCAATACTAAATACAACAATCCTAGTCCCCTTTTATGCTGAGAAGATGACAAGTTTAAGCACAATAAAATTTTGCCGCCTTGTTTTGTCTTCCTTACAGTACAGTATGTTCTAGATAGACAGCTGATAACATTAGCAGAAATGTGATTTAGAACAAAACAGCTTTTGAAAAAAATATGTCAGATTTATTTAAAATCTAACCAGTTTGTCACTTCCATTCACACATAAAATTCAAGACCCTAAAAGATCTAGAATTATGTAATGCTCAGACAAAGGGGGTTTAGTTACTTATCCTGGAACAAGAATTGTAATTTATTTTTCTTAGCTTTTTCACCAAAAGTTTATTTTTTCACCAAAACCTAATTATGAATTAAACATAGGTATAAATATATAGATATGAATAACAGTTTTAACTTTAACTTGAGGATTATGTTTGACACATTACTGGATTTTCATAGTATAGAATTGATATTTCTGATAAATAGAACTATACTTTAAATGAAATTGAATAATATCTGGAATCAGTCATGTATGCATGATCATCATTACATTTAGTAAGTCAGGCAACAGTTAATTGAAGCATATAGAATTTGGATTTTTTTCCTCATCAGATGCTTTTGTTGAAAGCAACACAGATAAATGTAATGTTATATCACTTTGTATAGTTTTCTCTCATGTATATATTTCCACGGATTTTATAGTTCTATGTACTTTTATATATTCAGAAGACTATTGATTATATTGATAATAGCCTGGGGAATTCTGCCCATTAACGTTCGTGGCATTCTTACTATAATCTCAGAGGCACCTGAAAGTTTTATTGGGGCAGTGATAATGAATATTTTTTCAATCAACTTTTAACTATAGTTGTTTTTTAGTTAATTATTAGTTTTTTTCAGTTGTTATGGCCAGAATTTCAGAATTTTTATGAACAATAGAGAGAAATATACAACGTGTATCTGAGGTTATGCATTATAAACTGATATAGTGTTTAGTTTAGGCTGTAACTTTTTAATTGCCCCTTGTGGATAAATTGAATTGAATTGATTTGAATTTGTAGGAAATTCTAGTTTTTGAACTGAAGAAACTGAAGATTTTCATAAGGATTGTGAAGTGGAGCAGTGGTATAGAGGGGACTTCTGTGATGTGCATTTTCACATTTCACTTATTTAGTAGGCACATGTCGTAGGTGACATACATACAGGACCTGACTATTCCTGAAGAAAATGACTTACACTAGAACAATAACTGAGTTGCTAACTTATTTGTGACCCCACAAGCAAAATGATGCTGAAAATTCAGTTGAAAAAGATGAATAATTAATAACTTGAATGAAAAATTGAGGAAGCCCTACACAGTAGGTTTTCACTGTATACATTAAGTAACAGATAATATGGCGTTTTCATGTTAATGTAGAAACTCATACATTTGCTTAATTAATTACGTTTTCCTCACCTGCCTGTAATAGTACTTTAAAAGAAGGATAAGTGGTTTGGAAAATGGATGGATGGACGGATGGATGGATGGATGGATGTTGCTGCAGAGAATTGTAACGTCAAAGATCCAGGGTGATGGGCTTAGTTCCCACTCTCAGCTCTGTATGTATGAGTTTCAGGGGCTTCCATATTTAGTGAAAAATCATGCGGTTCTGTTTTTCTGTGTTGATAAATGAATTGATTTGTAATAGCCCATTGTTGCAATCATAAAAATGAGGAAAACGTTCTCTATAAAGGTACGGATCAAGGAAGAATTTCACAACCGTTTTAAAGATTTTGAATAGTTCTTAGAGGACAGTCACCTGAAAACGTTAATGGGGAATAATGTAACATTTAGATCTGTTTAGAGCATATCATTCAACTTATTGACATATTACTGCATTTGGTGGTTACCTCCATCCATCCATCCATCCATCCATCCATCCATCCATTTTCCAACCTGCTTATCCTTCTGGGTCGTGGGGAGTCCGGGGCCTATCCTGGAAGCTACAGCACAAGGCAGGGAACGACCCAGGATGGGGGGCCAGCCCATTGCAGTTGGTGGTTACAATGAGACAAAAAATTATAATTGTTCAAATGTAACAGCTCAGTTACAGTTCCAATTTGAATATGACCATGTTTTTTAATTACTATTTTAAGTCACTCTGAAGCACATGGAGATGAGAATGAAAATTTGGCAAAGTCTGGTGAAAGAACTACAGTATGAAGCTATTTCAATTGCAGTAAGTTGAGTAAGGACACAGAGTTAAGACAGGAAAACCATTCTTATTATTGGGCTTAGCTGCAGAATTGTGTAATAGGCATGCTTCCAGAGAGAAAAAATGGATGGAAAAATCACATAAAACCTCAATATACAAGTAACTGTGAACATAGATTTACCTTCAAGCGACCAAGGAAAGCCAGCACTAAAGTGAAGTGAAGTCAATATCCAAAAGTGACCAAGTCAAAGCAATGTGTTAAGTCGTTAGTATCTGTGACAAGATTTAATGGCTGCTGTTTATTATCTATATCCGCTTGACAGAGTTGTAGGATTTTTTTTTTCTGGAACAGTCTTTCATATTAAAATAACTTCTTATTCGAAAACACTTAAAACATAATGCACACTTTGGGGGCTGAATTACAGCTACACTGCACAATTAAATTCTTATACTTTTTATATTGTGTGAAATTATTAGCATGTAATAGCATAATAGCATTAATAGCATAATATACTATATGATTAACACTCTTTAAAAAAAATATTCTCCAGTACATATGCATCTGGTTATAGTGTATAGTTTTCCAGGAAAAGCTTTTATCATTTGCTGATTACTGATGGTTATTGGTGTCAGTCTGTTGTATGACTTTTCCAAAAAAAAAAAAAAACTCTGGGAATGCATAAGTTGTGCTGTGTTTTATGACTTTATTTATTTGTATATATTTATTTTTATAAAAATGTCTAGTAGTGGCACAATAGACTGGCCTGATGCCTGCAGGCTGTTAACTCCAGGGTTAACTCTCTGCTCCTACTCTCTGTATGCAGTTTCTGTGTTCTTTCTGCGTAACATGGATTTCCTTTGGGTATCCTGGGCTCCCCCGGCATTTCATGCATTTAGGTGTTTTGGTGTCTTGAAATGACATGCATGCCCTGTGCTGGACAGGTAGCCCACCCAGGGTGTACCTCAGCATTTTCCCTAGGCTGCTTGGAATAGATTCCAGGACGCTGTACCAGATAGGAAGTGGTTGGAATACAGATGAAGGGTATATATACCAAATCATATTACTCAGCTTTCTGTTGGGAGCTTTCAGTTTCATTTTTTTTGGAAAGTTATCATCTAGAAAAACAACAATTTTGAATATGTATTAAATTTTATTACAATTTATTATATGTGAACCGCTATTGAAATCAGCAATGCTTTCCTGATTGTTTTCCAATCAGCGTTGTTTTAATAGTTAGTAGTTATAAAGGGTGCAAAGGTGGCTCAGTTGGTAGTACTGTTGGATGATATTTAGGTCGTAGTAAGTCTGGGCGACTTATTGCCATTGCAAATAGCAATAGGGCAGCAGCCACAACCTTTTTATTAAAAAAGAGATTTTTTGGATAAAAAAAATGTTAAAGAGATGTTGATGGTCCGGCAAACACAGACTATTGCTAAAACTGGAAATACATATTTCACTACTTGAAGTATTGCTATCCAGTATACCATGCAGAATGCAAGTGCTTAGAGGTACAAACACCAGCAATCAGGGTTTCCACTTTTATTATGCAGAAACATGGGACATGTGTCCTGTATTGGTTAAAAATGGGATTGGAGCAGTAAACTACCAGCAATGTCAAACTTGTTCTCTTGAACCAGCAGCAAGGCAGGCAGAGAAAAGCCCAGCAGCAATCCAGATTGTCAGTGTTTTCTAGTGTTAAGCTATGTGTTTGTTTTTGTACGATTTATTTATTCGAATTAGATTTTGGTTTGCTTTCATTCAGTTTGTCATCTTTTTCATGTTCTAGGTCTTTTAAGGGGAATCCTAAGGGTATTTTAATGAGAGATGGAGCCTTGAAGTAAAGACATAATGACTTGAATTATATTGTGATGATTATCTATATAAGCTGATATAAAAAAATCCTTGGGTCATAGTTAATAAGCAGGTTAGACCAGTAGTAATAACAAGTAACAGTCTATTTTCATGTGTAGTACCTCTTGGAATTTTTTGCTTATGGTCAGTTCCATAATAATATTGAAGTCTTCAAAATTGTACATCTTTTTTGCATATTGTATTCTGTTATAGTGCCGCACAGTTAATTATAGTTATGTTGATTATAATTCTGGTATAAGCTGGGTGCCTTATGGTTATCAAAACAGAATTAAGCAAGAAAAACAATGTATACATTTATAATGTTCCACTCTACAGACTCTATTACTGTCTGTGTTTTTTGTGTTTTTGTTCGTATATCAATCAGTTCATAAAACAATATCCTTTTTTAACCCTGACTGTTTCCCCTAAAAACAAATCTGTAAAGATAACGTCTTTCTTTTTTATTATTATAAATTAAATGATCACAGAGAGCACTTAATTTTGAGGCAAAACACCAGGGGATCTTGTTCGATGGACAATATGCTATATTTCAATTCACGGCATCAGTTTCTGTCTTCCTGTCTCATCCAGCTGATTAGTGGCGGTTCAGTCATTAACGCTGAAGCAGTATGGGATCATGTCACCATGGCCGACCGGGAGTTGGCATTTAAGGCTGGGGACGTCATCAAAGTCTTGGATGCATCTAATAAGGACTGGTGGTGGGGGCAGATTGAGGATGAAGAGGGATGGTTTCCTGCCAGCTTTGTCAGGGTAAGTTGCACATTAAAGATATTTATCCCTTTAATATATAGTTTTTTTTTTCCCCAAATGCCTTGGTGCATTTCTCAAATGGCAAATAACGATTGTAAAACAAGCATGGTGTAAGCCTCATGCATATATACAAATAGTTTTCATCATTTGGCATAATTATCAATGGATTATACAGTTTACCAGTGAAATAATTTACACTCAAAACAATATATGTAATTGATTGATGTGTTAACCACTAGATGCAAAACAGTTCACCAATCCTTTAGAATGATGCAAGCATATATTCCACAACTTATAGTGGGATGAATGACGGGACATGCACATTATTGTGTCTTAGTTTGTTTTAAATCCTGTACAGTTTTTCTCAATAGCTTTGATATTTCTCAAAGAAAAAATAGCATTTTCAAAACAGCAAGTGCAATTCCCACATCATAATGTCACTTGTGTAGCAGAACACAATTTCTCACTGTTTCACACTAATTGCAAATGTTGCAGTACGTGTATGCAAATGCCATTGCACAATTATCATCACTGTTGTATTTGTGGTCCCCACTATATGATTTTGTAGCCATTTCATTATTTTTGCATTGCCAGTTGCTATTTTTGTGTTATACAAAATGATGTGTGTGTGTGTTTTATTTGCAAAGGTACTGTCTTGATATGTGAAGAAGCTACATTTGCATGCGTTTTCTCTTACCAGTGAACTTTATATACTGTAATGTAGAGCCTTGCAATGTAGAAAGTGGTGTCTGTGACATCAGTAAGTATCATTTTGCTAAAGAAGAATGATCAGAGAGTAACAATGAGAATGTGAGAAATGACTGTCATTCAGAACTGTGGAGCGCTGGAGCATGCTTACGCTAAAAATATGAGTAAGAATCTTGACTCTCGTTGTAAAAAAGATCCTCAAGGTACTACTTTATTTTAGTGCCACTGAGTAATTTATTGATAGAATTATTTTCTTTTGCGGCACGAGTTAATAGTTTTGTGTGATGTATGACCTTTTGCAGTTTAATCATACTGTTGTACTATATGCATGGATTGTGTCCTGTCAAAGCATGATTGATGCTCCACCATGCGGCTTTCAAGCTCAGCGTACTTCATTTCAAATGAAACTCAAGACAAAATATTCAACAGGGGTTACAACAGGGAACATCTAACACCAACCAAGAATCACTGGACATAAATACAAATTAGGCACAGACATCATTAACCAAGAACAAGGACACAAGCCAAGCACCAAACTGGAGTACATAAACACAAAGGAACGTGATATGCATAAGGTTAACAAAATCAGAGTCCTGGGGCACAAATAACTAAAATGACCAATGTTAGGAAATATTTAGATATATCTTATGAGCTTTTAACCAAAGTGTATGTTTTTTTTTTGTTATTTTCAAAGGTTGAACCCCATCCCCCGCAACCACAAACAAAACAAGTTTTCTATCTCAACCCTATAGCAACTCCAAGAGTTCAAAATACAGCTGCCAAGGTGCGTTTTAAGAGAACAATCATTTTGTTATTTTTGATAGTTATGAGTTATTTTTATGTGCTAATTGCTTAAATTCCTTTTTCTTTATGCCTTATACATACATTAACTTACAAATCACTACAATAAACATTATTCCAAAAGCAACGCAGATTATTAAATTATAGGAGACGGGATGGATAAATATTCATGACCGAAGTGGTAAATGAAAATCTCTCAGTCGCTAACGATTCAGCAAAGGAGCCTTAATGTGAAAACTTCAATAAAATATCCATTGGATTTCACATAGACAGGCCTGATTTTTAGCTGCAGCATTTTCTCAAAAACTCTGCAGACCAGAAAAAATGACCTACGAATTGGACACTAACTGCAATATAAATTTTTATTTGCATAGCAATCCTGTCTTTCCATCTAGACCTGCTAATATACTTCTTCCTTAGAAAGTTTTGTGAAGAAAAAGTACTGTAAAGTAATAATTGAATGCTCAGAAGAACTCACTAATCAATACACAAAGAATGGAACCATTCATTTCTGCTGAGTGAAATTGATTTTTACGCCGTTTTATAAGCAGCATGTTTAATATTCAAGACTTTTTGAGTCATAACATTATTATTCAGTTTTTTATTTTGTAAGGATGTACAATGTATTCTGATGCTCCTATCTAGATTCAATATTTATACCTGCAACAAACAAAAATTTGGCAGACTGAAGGTTGTGTCCTTCTATGTCATTATACTACCGCATAATATAATATATTATATATAAATAATATAAATAATTTTATGGAATATACAATATCAATTTTATATTTAATATAAATTTAATTCCTAGATTAGGTTCTAAATAATTGTGATATTTGTATAGGGTTTGCATAACTGCTGTTTTTGGTTTACGTCAGGAATAGTGTATACAGTAAGAAACTGGAACGTGATGTGGCTAAATGTGCCAAACAAGGGAAAGCACTCGTGAGAGGCTGTGAAATGTCTTCCTCCCATACATAATGAGCTACCAAAACTAGGGAGTTGCATATACTGTAAAACTCGTATAGCTATTACCGAATCTGGAAACAACAATCCCCCAGCATTGGATTGCACTTATTCCTCATCTTAGTCCATTGATACATATTTTGAAAACAGTTGTCTTGCTCTGGTTTAGAAAATAAGGAGGCTTAACACTTGTGCTTTACTAGAAGAGTATTAAACTCAGATTGCTTATCTTAGTCACAGTCGTAGCGCATT
This sequence comes from Brevimyrus niger, assembly GCA_015164015.2. Classification (NCBI taxonomy): domain Eukaryota; kingdom Metazoa; phylum Chordata; class Actinopteri; order Osteoglossiformes; family Mormyridae; genus Brevimyrus; species Brevimyrus niger. The sequence continues at coordinate 1,799,985 of JAABNY020000037.1, forward strand.
TGAATTTCAATTCAAGCTAGACCTCATTGTACAACACACAGTCTCTGTATTTTTAATGCTTTTCTTAATGATTAATTTCTTGGATACTACTTCCCAATCATTTGTTTTCAAGTGAAAGGTACGCGATTTAACATATTAATTGAAGTTCCATCAGATTTGCATCTGGTGAGGAATATTTGTTGCTCTGTGTTTTTATGGGAAATATCATTCCCAAAATTAAATGTAATTCATTAATTTATTTCACCTAATAATACAGAGAGATTCTGAAGTACAATATGATTCAATGTGACCTGCTGCGGGTAGGATTGTTTGTGTCCATGATATTTCGTTAAGTGTGTCCTGTGCTCTGCTTATTGGTAACCTTTTGTTGTCACAAGCCTTGGGTGAACCAGGAAGATGGAGCTGTGGAGACTGTGGACACAAATGAGGTGCAAAACGGCCATCTGGACTCCAGCAATGACTGCTTGTGTGTGGGCCGGCCAATCCAGAATCGGGACCAGATGAGAGCCAATGTAATCAATGAAATAATGAGCACAGAAAGACACTACATCAAGCACCTAAAGGACATATGTGAGGTAATCAAACCACAATCATCCAGGTTTCCTCTGCGTGTTTATTTTGTTAAGTTATATTTTAGAATTTCTGTTGTCTAATAATATATAATGTTGAATAAAAAAGCTAAACAGAATTAAGCAGTACATTGTGCAGATCATTTCAAATTATTACAATATTTGAACTGCTTTAAAACTGTATTATTTCATCCTTTGTCATTTTTACCATAATCCTGAACCTTAGTTCTTGGTCCATGTTCTTCCCAGTGGTTATCATCTTTGTTGGCCAAGGCTGGGGAAGCTACTTTTAAACAGCAGCTTTTCAAGTTACAAGCTACGTATGATTAAAAGTAGCTAAGTTATAGCCAAGCTATTGTTTTAATATAGTAGTTAGCTACACTACATGCTACTAACTAAAGCAAATTAATTAAAAATCGTGAAACATGATTTTAAAAGTGATATGGAAATCTATTTTTTCACAATGTAATGTCAAATCACAGTATGGTTTCAAAAAAGTTTCTTTGTTTGGTGTAAACAGAGTACTTCACAATTGCTGTGTGAAAATTAGCAAGGTTACAGCATAAAAAGGTTTTTATGATCTGTACAAGAACCAAAGTGCTCCTATGCATTTTAATGAAAGTTTCTAAAATATTGTTAGCTGTGAAGTATTTTTTAACTTTTAACATCCATCCCCAGGGAATTCAAGCAAAAAACACCCAGCAGAAACTGATACCGGAAAATACCCTCCTTTGTAAAGAGAGAAAAATAATACAGGACATTACTGAAGTATTAATTTAAAAAGACATTATAAAACAAAAATCGACTTATGACTGTGATCTGTTCCGACTGACCATAAGTCGATTTGGTCATGTCGCCCCATTATTTTATAAGCAAAAATGATTACGTTTTTAAGTAATATTGTTTGGTGGCTTTTAACCTTTCTAAGTTCATTATTGTTACACAAATGGATATGAATGCATACTGTACTGTGCGAACAGTAGCCTGTTCAGGAGATGAAGAAATTAGTGTTTCACGCAGATCCTTGCGCTGCCCGAAGTCGGGGCGGAAACTGTCGTACACGCATAAGGGGCAACACCCATGCTGCCAGACGCCTCGCAATCGCAGCCACATCTCTGCAGTCTCGGAATGGTTGTCAGTTGTAAATTAGTTAGATTGGAAGTGACAATGACCGTTTTGCGACGCAATATTGCTATTTGTAAAAAAAAAAAAAACTACGAAAGCTACAGTGTTTTAAAAGTAGCTGCACTGCTTATAAGCTACTGGAAGAAGCAGTTAAGTTAGTAGCATTGCTAATTATAGTTAGCTACTCCCCAACACCCCTAAGGCATTACAAAATATTTTCAATAATGAGAAAATAAATACAAAATTACTACCAAAATTAAAATAGGAAATGAGGGGGTTTGGAGAATGCTGTGTTTTTCCATACATTTTTTATTCTGTTTTCAGAAAGTATTGGTGGACTTGAATTAATAGAAGTAATACCTAATATTGTAGCTACAAGAGAAATTGGTCACAAAAAGGCTTACGATGTCATCTACATAGATTTCAAGAAGGCCTTTGATGTTGTCCCCCACAACATGGCTCTTGCTTAAGCTCAAAGCTGCAGGGATTTTAGGAACTATGGCAGCTTGGATCGAAAACTGGTTAACAGACAGGAAGCAGCAAATAGTTATTAGAGGCACAATGTCACAGTGGGCCTGCGTTCATAGTAGGGTACCACAGAGTTCAATTTTATGGCCACTGTTGTTCCTAATTTACATTAATGATATTGAAACCAATACAAACAGTAAACTGGTTACATTTGCAGACGACACCAAGGTGGGTGGTGTAGCAGATACTGATCTAGCAGCAGAGAGGCTA
>JAABNY020000037.1:1802516-1833195 GCA_015164015.2 Brevimyrus niger
TGTGTATGTTGATGCTTCCATGTCCCACTCTCGCCAGTGTGGGGAAGCAATAAAAAAGGCCAATAGGATGTTGGGTTGCATCTCTAGGTAGTTAAGGAGATGCTGTGTTTATACAATCCCTTGGTAATGGACAAGAATATTGTGTGCAGGTTTGGTTACCAAACCTTAAAAAGGACATTGGTGCCTTGTAAAAGGTTTAACGTAGGGCTACAAGAATGATTCCTAGACTTAGAGAAATATCTTATGGGGAGAGGTTAGCTGAGCTGAATCTGTTCAGAATCACGCAAAGGAGATTAAGGCCCCTACAGTAAAACAAATATCTACACAAGTGATTGGCGTTGCGATAGGCTGGCCCCCTGTCCAGGGTTGTTCCCTGCCTCATGCCCGTTGCTTCCGGGATAGGCTCCGGACCCCTCGCGACCCAGTAGGATACGCGGTTTGGAAAATGGATGGATGGATGATTGGCGTGCTCAGCGATTTCTGTTATACTTGTGTGACTGACTAAAATTCTTTGAAGTTAGTATACTGCCCATATTGTAAACCCTTTCTTTGCACCTTTTCATCCATTTGGATCTCAGAATAATACTAGGCACTCTCCACACTCTCCATTTACATTTCGTTAAAGGGTCTTCCTGTGATGGTCGGTTTTTAAAGATGTTTTAAAGTATTTCAAATAAGATCATTTCCTCATTTTTATTTTTGTTGGCAGTTTGTATTATACATAGTAAAACGTAGTAAGCATTAGAAATGTGTTATTACCGTTATATGCCTAATTAGCTATTTAAGTGTACTTGACTTGTTTAATTGACTTAATTGTTTTTCATTAATTATTTGAAATGTTATTTTTAGCAAAATCCTTGGACAGAGAAAAAAAACATTTTGTTAGTTGGTGTTTTATTTTTCTTTGTATGATAGTAATTCTCTTTGCATTAGGGTTACTAATGTTATTATGGACTTCTTTTGTTGTAGCCTGGAACTTTTTAACTTTGTTTTAATTTCAGGGCTATCTGAAACAGTGCAAAAAAAGAAGAGATATGTTCAGTGATGATCAGCTAAAAGTCATATTTGGGAATATTGAAGACATCTACAGATTTCAAATGGGGTTTGTTCGAGATTTGGAGAAGCAGTACAACACAGAGGAACCACATCTCAGTGAAATCGGGCCTTGCTTCCTAGAACATGTGAGTTTAAAAAAAAAAAAATGTGTACAGATTATAAAATATGTGAAAACCTTTGCAGTAATTTATTACAGCTCTCTCGATGTATTCAAGATTTATCTAATGAAAACTGTGCTATCAGAATGAAATTGACTCAGTTACTGAAGATTTCTATGTTGATCTTTTCGTCTCAGTAGTTCTTCAGTTGGTAGGTACGCTTAGCTTTATAATGATATAGCAATCATTCAGATTCAATACCGCAAGTTATGCATTTAAATATATATACATAAAATTATATATATATATATAAATATTTAGTCTATATATATATATAGTATATATATATATAGTATATATATATTTAATATCTTAGTCATAATACTTACTTTGTAACTTTTATCATTATCCCAAATTCAAGCATGGTTGTGAGGCTAAAAGTAGCTTCTAACTTGCCAATTTAGGAGAAACTCTAAAAACGATGACTAAATTCACAAATTCACAAAACACCTTATCAGTAAAAGTATCACCTACTGTATGTCTGGGAGAATTAAAAAGTAGTCGAGAAGACTCCTAAGTCAGTACTATATATGTGAATTTTTATTTATCCTTGTCAAATTTTGCCGTTTACTTCACCATGCCTCTTACTCAAATTACAGATATGAGGACAGCTCTGTCACAGCATCAGCTAGCAATAATTATCGACCAGTTATCCAATAAAGGCCCATACGTGCACATGTTCTCCAGATGATATGCTGAGCGTTGTCTCTTGTTCTGCAGCAAGACGGCTTCTGGATTTACTCGGAATACTGCAACAATCACCTGGATGCATGCATGGAGCTGTCCAAGCTGATGAGGGATAGCCGGTACCAGCACTTCTTTGAAGCCTGCCGTCTCCTGCAGCAAATGATTGACATAGCCATTGATGGTTTTCTGCTAACGCCGATTCAGAAGATCTGCAAATATCCACTGCAGCTGGCGGAGCTGCTGAAGTACACCGTCCAAGAGCACAGGTATGCCAAACATATACAGAGCAGGCTTATTTTCATAATGTTTTTATGGATGTGCAAATGTAGGAGGTCTTATTTATAGGTACAAATTTAGCTGGAATTTCAGAATAATTGTGGGTGTCATTTTTGAAGCCACGCTTGTGAATACCTGCGTATATGCTTTTTTTTTTTTTTTTACCGAACAAGTCTGCATCGGTTCACACATGAACTGTCGTTGGGGGTGTACATTTTTGAAGCAGAAGAGTATTCTGCATGTCGTGTGTTCAAAACCAAGAAAACGGCCTATGTGAGTAAGAGGCTAACATGAATTACATCAACAGCTTTCTTAAAAAAGAAAAACGAATGGTGTGCTTCATTTGATAAAAAATGTATTTCTCCTTTGAACACTGTACTACTCTGCCTACGACAGATGCTATACAGTATTTTGACACTGTACTACTCTGCCGACAACAGATGCTATACAGTAGATAATATATTCATGGGGAGTCCAGGTTAATGGGGAGTCACCAGATTTGGCAAACATGCATTCAAAACATCTATGAAAAATGGCGATTTGTCCTTCCTCACAGTAATCATGATGCATCCATGCAAAAAACTCACATCCTGATGGACTAAAGTCATGGTGGTGCTATGGTTAGTGTGGTTGTCTCACACCTCTGTAATCCAGGGTATGATTTGCAGCTCTATGTATGTGGAGTTAGAATGTTCTTCCCATTCTGTAGTGGGGTTTCCTCTGGATTCTTCTAGGTGTGAATGGTGTGTGTCCCCTGGGATGAGTTGGCAACCCATCCTGGGTTACACCCTGTGCATGCTGTTTCTGGGGCAGGTTCCAGACCCTCACAGCCTTAAATAGGACAAAACAGCATAGGCAACAAATGTCTATTCTAGGGATATTCGGTTATTCTTCCCCATGGTAACACGGAGCCAAGGTCCACTGTCTCTGAAAGAATTTTCTGGGAAGGGGAATCGATCATGCAGTCAGTAGACCACTATAACATTACTGTCACAAATGCACCATATGCTGATTACTTTGGCCTCCATGTGCTTTTTATGTGACAATATGGTAATCATACACCTGCCACTTTAGGATCATGTTAGATGAAGACCTTTGGAGACCAGTGAAGGGTGTCTTCTACTCTATAAAAATCTCAGTCAGAGTCAATGTCTCAAGACAAGATGAATCTACCATCTTTCACTTTCACTCGTCATTCTTCACTTGGCTCCATAGATGCTGAAATATCAGTTTTTGACAGTTTCTACTGGTTTATGGTTGAAGATAATTAAGACTGCTGGTTACACTGCCAAAGGTACTACTTATACTTATGTATACTACATAGACCTGCATCTCTTTGTTCTTATTTTGATAAAGCCTCTGATGTCATCAAGCTCCCACTTCTAAATATTTGCTAATTATGTGTCATCATAGACCAGTATACTATTACAACTCAAATTATCATTCTTAATATTCACATGACCTAGCCTGTCAAACTTGCAGCAAGATGGATTGAGTCTTTAAAGATGATCCTCATGTTATATATAAGATGAGAACTGATATTTCTCCTATATGTAAAACAATTGGTTTTTGCAAATTTACATACCAATACTGCCACTGCCACAGCAACATGATAACTCAAAAGGTATTCAGTGGATTTTTGCTCAAATTTCGAAGACTCATCGCGTGTGCGATGAACTGGAACAGATAAAATTTCTAGTGCCAGGCCTGCCTATTTAGTCTGCGTCTTCCCCTTTTGCTCGCTGCGTTTTACTCTGTCCCTGCTCTCCAGAGCACTTGCTTCCTCTGGGTGCTGCGCACACAGCCAGTCCTTTTCTGAGGTTCCGTCCTCAGCAGTGACTGCCCTGTCTAGTGTGCTGCTCCCTGCTCCCTGCTCCATTGTGGCTATCTAGCTTCCTCTCCAAGTGGCCGCCATTGCTTAACCCTCAAACCAGCTGGCCGGCATCCTGTGTCCTCTACCCTTCGTATAGTTGGTTTCTGGCTATTTAGGGCTTAAACCAGTGGTTGTTTTCTCCATCTTTGATTTAGATATTTTAGTTATTAATCCTTGTGACCCCACACCTGCATCCTCCTTGCCAATAATATCACCGGAGTAACAGATAACACATGGCAAGCATAGGGGAATACACTGACTAAATAGGTAAGCCTGACAGTACCCCCCTCCTGAGGCTTGGTGAACAGTGTAAAGCTCTGCTACCTTGAGGGCAGCCCCTTGGAGATGGCATGGACTGTTACTTCCTGGTTTCTGCTCGCAGTAACTGGATTACTGGCCTGTGCTGGCCTCGGAACAGGACAAAACACTGGACGGTTGACAAGATGTGACCAAGCACAGTGCTCCACTGCCTGGTGGGAACCCCTTTCAAGGTGACATGAACTGGTTGGAACACATTTGGCGGCTGCCCAGGGTCCCCGGGTTACCGGAGACTGAAGACGGTGCCAAGGTTGGCGACGAAACTGGGAAGATGGAGGACAGAACCTGGAGGACAGGGGCTCACACTGACAGGACTTCAGATGGGAAAAGCAGTGCCCCTGTCTCCAGTCCTGTTGTTCCCAGCACTCCTGTCTCCAGTCCTGTTGTCTCCAGCACTCCTGTCTCCAGTTCTGTTGTCCCCAGCACTCCTGTCTCCAGTCCTGGCCTGTGCACATTTGTATCGTTGGTCTCTGGCTGTTCAGGGCAAAGCCTGATGGTTGTTTTCCCATGTTTGTTTTCGTTATTTTTGTTATTAAAAATACCTCGATCATGCACATGGAGACAGATCGCACCACAATTAAAGCAGCGCCGGATAATGTCAACAAAGAAAAGGACAGTTTCAAACACTTGTTCCCATTAGCAGTATAACTCAAAAAATATTTGACAGATCATTGTCAAACTTCATGGATGAAGATGTACACCTTAATTCATTTTGGAAAAAAAACACTGTGTGACAGAAAAGGAAGGGAGGCTGTAGAAGACACTTGGTAACTGAAAGTATTGCACATGTCTTTTATACATACATCGTATTGGTGAAGATCTGGAAATGATCAAAGTTTTCAGCCTTCACAGACATTGTAATGGTGAAGATATGGACCTTATTAAATGTTGTTTGCTATCTAGTGATAGCAAAGAGAAGGGCAGCTTCAGACACTAAATCTTGACAGCATGAATATAACTGAAAATAATAGATCTTTTCAGTAAAAAAAAAAAAATCAGTTTAGGGGTGTGATATTCTACAGCATAGTTTATATATATAAATCCCCCCCCCCCCAAAAAAAAAAAAATTAGCCTGAACAGGCAAAGATCTGGTAAACCTGATTACAGTGAGACAAGGCACACAAAGTTGGTCTTTTTTTGAGAGGTGGGGGCAATGTAGCACACTCTTGGGTGGTATTACAGTAATATTTTCTGTATTCATTCTGTGAAATTTATTGTGAGGGAATCCCCTGCTCACCTAAATTAATCATGGCTAGAACTGCTTTTGAAACTATTGCCAAAACACACTATACTGTGGTATATTGTACAGATGGTGTGGCGGTATGAAAAGTTCTGTACTGCCCAAGCCTCCTGGGGGTGGACTAGAGATACAGGTTGGGAGGCATGGGAAAAGTAGGGAGTAGATACGGGAGAGGAGGCTGATGGGGCCGGCCAGGCAATATATAGATGTCATTTTTTGTCATCTTCATTGCCATTTGTATGCATACTTTTAATAGTATTAGTTAATGTCTAGTGTTAGTGTTATAATCTAGTGTTTTATAAAATATATTACTTTATTTATAGTGCTAATTTAAGAACCTTTTGTTATATGTTGTTGTTTTGTGTCCTCTTGAGGCATTCAGTTTTGGTCTCTAAATGGGGCTTGTGTGTGTACAGTCAGAAACACACATGTGATTTGAAACAACACAATTGGCAAATTGCAAAGGCTGCAATTTGGGATATGCATTATACAGCACGTCTGACCCAGGATTTAAAACTTTCAGGAGAACAGTTTAACAAATTCACGTCATCCCTCATGTATAACAGCCATTCTCACCAATCAGAAGTGCCATGCTCCTCGCTTGCCAGTTATGATCACCAATCAGATGTGCCATGCTCCTCGCTTGCCAGTTATGATCACCAATCGGGAGTGCCATGCTCCTCATATGCCAGTTATGCTCACCAAACAGGAGCGGCCCAAAGCAACTGTGTATATGCCTACAAACAAGAAACATGTGAAGCCCAAGGAAAATGTTATATTCATGATGGCGAAAATAAAATTTATTCCTGTTTAGCTGCAAGTGAATTATCTACCCTTTTCATGGTCAGAGATTGTTTACAGACAGATCCTGTTATTTGGGTTCCAAGTAGCATTGATCCATATTGTTTTTTCTATTACTGGAATTGTTTTATTACTTTGCTTAACACAGCTACAGCTCTTGTGATAATTGTTTTATATTTGATTGTTCTCTGCTAATTTAACCCTTGCATGTATGGGACATTCAGGACACACAGTCACTTAACTAAGGAGAAAAAAAAACAAACAGCACTTACACTGCACATTTACAAAAACAATCACTTCCCTATGTTCGTTAGTATGACATTATGAATATAAAAAGCAGTTCCGGCTATGAACAAAAATGGTTCCAGTGTCTGTTATTCTTTAGTATAATATTTTGCTCTAGTATTGATCAGGCCTATATACGCAAGAAACACTGAATAATTAATCTCTGGTAAGGTCAATGTGGATGATGCAATAAAATCATCATATGTTCTGGAAACTCCACGACAACATTGAAGAATCATCTGAAAATGTATGTAATTGATTTAGGTAAACCTGCTGGAGGGTGTACATCCAAGGAAAAGCCATGAACGAAAACGATTGCCAATTTCCTGGAGCGAAAGAGTCTGAAGCAGATTGTCACCGATCTGTCTGCTGATGGAATATCGATTAGAGCTATCACGAGAAACAAGTATATAAGGCAGTTAATCTCACTGGACGGATTCAAACTTCCAGCAAGCGAAAGCGATGTGATGAAGCTGGTGCATGATGATTATGATTAAAAGAGTAACAAAATGATTGTCGACATCAAGGGAAAACTCGAGAGAAGAGTAAAGTTTAGCATGACTGTGGATGAATACCCAACCATGAGAGGACGTCGATTCTTCGGAGTCAACCTTCATGATATCGGTGATAAAACATCAGTCATGACGGGTCTTGTTTGCATATTTGGTTTGTGTACTGCTCTAAGTATAGAGTTTTTGGAATAACAATGGAAAGGGACTTGGTGGGATCTACTCAGGATGGCGCTGCAGTAAATAACAAATAAAGTGGTACTGTACCTTAGTTCTCAAACTTAATCCGTTCTGGACTTCGGATCGAATCCTAAAACGTTCGAGTTCAGATAGAATTTTTCCCATAAGAAATAATGGAAAACAAATTAATTGGTTCCTGGCTTCCCAAAATTACACCTACATTTTTTTAGCACTTAAACACAAAATGAACAGGATAAAACAAGAAGGGCATTTTTTTCTTAATGGCTTCCAAAACGATAAAGATCTTATCCCAACATTACCCCTGTCCTGCCCCGATTGTCCGCTCCTTCCGTGTGCCACGCCCCCTAATTAACCTTGCGTGGGATCCACATGTGATCAGCTGTTTCTGGTTGTTTTCATTAGTCCTCAGTGTTGAGCTCCTCATTTCAGTTTGTTTCCCCAGTCTGGTCATTGGGTGCGTTTGACTTGCTTACAGCGCTGGCTTAATGCAACGCATTCTGATCCTGACGCAATGCATTACGGTTAGATGCATTGCGACCTCTCACCCGGCTGCACAGACTGGAACTGCCTCCGTGACGACACACCTTTGCCCTTATTGGCTGAAGGGTTTAGTTTCACGCATGACATTTTTATCTCAGGCAGTTCTGATGTGTAATCAGCTGAGAACTGTTTTTCAGTTAATTCACCTGGTAAAATAAAGTTTAAATAAATGACATAAATGCTCTAATAGTACACGTAAGTTAGTGGTTTATTTATTGTTAGTTACTGTAATGTTGCGCTGCTTTATTTGGTTAATCGTCTAGTCTGCAAAGAAGGCATTCAAGTAGGAATTGCATTGCAGTATGACTCATTTTCTGGCGAGTACATTTTGTATTAGGTCAGCGTTCACGGTTCGACTTCTGATATTCAGATCGAGTCCTAGGTCAAACTGGTTTGTTCGACTTTCAAGAAATTCGAGTTCTAGTGAGTTCGAGAACTGAGGTACCACTGTACATTTGCCATGCCAGATTGATGTCATCGGACAGTTCTGCTTAAACCATGGTCTGTACCTTGGAGTATGTGACACAATCAAAATGACTGTTTTTCTGAAACCCTACTCTGATCACTTTTCATAACATTCTGGAGTATTTGCAAATCTCGATCATCAAAACTGATGCAGCAGACTTTGTGACAATGTTTTTAATCACTGGTCACAGATTCTGGTTTTGGTCCTTAGCTTGAAGGAGTGTTGTTGTCTGTGTGATTTGTACCAATTTCTTTGCTTTTATATTTTTCATGAAGTAAATTAAAGATTATAATTGGACATTGATTTACTGCTACGATTTGCCTGGCCGGCACTACATGTGTGCTTGTACAAAATTAATCAACACCCTTCAGATTCAAGAATTCAAGGGTGGATGAGAATGAAATGTGTTTCATAGCAAAATTACTGCTTAGCAAAAAAAAGGATAATTCTCTGGGTTAAAATGTGACGCTACACTTGAATGACTCAAACTCTCCCTGTGTGTCTCTTGCAGTGACTACCGCTATGTTGCTGCAGCTTTAGCTGTCATGAGGAATGTCACTCAGCAGATAAATGAGCGCAGGAGACGACTGGAGAACATTGACAAGATCGCTCAGTGGCAGGCTTCTGTTTTGGACTGGGAGGTAGGGAGATATATCCAGCAGTGGGCTTGTCAAGCACTTACAGCAGAATTTACTTCTACTCCGGCTTTCTGTTTTAAATGGCATACTTTGCATGCAAGTTTAAAGGGTGCACTTTCTTTTTGTATACAACTGTTATTATATTAATCAATGATTTGAATGACAACTTGCTTGCTCGCTGGAATTAAATCCAATAGGGGCATATGAAATCAGTTAACGTTGATGAGAGATGGCTGGTGTTTATACGATGAACTGTGACTAGAAATGTCATAATATGTTGGCTAGAAACTGCCTTAGAAAATTTTTACATGTTGCTTGTATCTTTAAATGATTATTTTGCATCACTGCAGAGAAGGATTTTGAACTCTTCTGGGTTATACATGATATGATAAAAAGAAAGACACAAATAACATTATAGCTTGCCATATCTTAATTAAACAAAAGGTTTAAACTATCGTGTCACTGAGAGAAAAGGTATATAGGATAGCGACCTCTTGAAAAATGTGCAGGTTTAACCCATCCTACTATATTTAAACTCTTTTGTTTAGCTTCTGAACAGAATTCAAGTCCCGTATGTTCCAATTAAATGAGAGTTCAGAGAGCCCCAGAAAAACAGTTTCTGGAAAACATCAAAATGGATTATTAAAACATTGGGCATCTCACACTCCACAATCGGACAGTTTGTTTAAAAATGGAAGAAATTCGGCACCTTTCCTGCTGGTTCTAGGAATGGGTGTCCTAAAAAGAGCAGTGTAAGGACATTTCATTCTCTGGTGAATAAGAACCTTAGGAAGACAGCTAAGCATCTGCAGATGTCTTTTGCACTTGATAGTGTCTGTGTTCAGGAATCTGCTGTAAGAAAATATTGAATAATAGTGGCGTTCATGGAAGTTTTCGAAGAAAGGAGCCATTGCCCTTCAAGAAAAATAGATTTTTTTTTTAAAGACTGTTTTCTGTTGTTAGGTTTTAAAAGACCATTTGGATGCACAACAACACTCCTTGAGTATTGTACTGTGGCCAGATGAGACAAAAATTAAATGTACACAACTTTAAATTTGGAATAAACAAGGTACTGTATATCAGCACCAAAAACTCATTCCAAACGTGAATCGTGGTGGAGGAGGTATAATGGTGTGGGGCTGCTTTGCTGCCTCGGGGCCTGGATGGAATGCAATCATTGAGGAATCGATGTATTCCCAGGTCTACCAGGCAACCCTACAGCAGTTCTTCAGGACATGTTTCTGTTATCTGTGATATAAAATACAAAAAGAAGTTGACATTGTTAAACGCCTGTAACACAGGAATGATCCAGAACACTGGAATCTCAGTCCTATTGAAATGTAATGGTGTGATTGGAAGTAATTCAAGCAAGCAAGCTGTTCAAGCAAGTCAAATAAACAATATACATGAATGGTATGAATGTGCTAATATACTGTACCTCCGAATCACCTGCCAGGCTGGTCAGCAGCTGTGGAAAGAGAGGCTATTCTCAATAAAGGAGGTTCTTTATTAACTACTTGCTAAATGGATGGGTCACATATTTACTCAGTCAGTTACCTTTATTATTATAACCATTTGTTCAAGGAATGTATGCCAGCATAAAATTGACCTGTAGTATGCTTTTAGAATAGTATTAAATACTGTTTCAATTGATTTTTTTTGTCAGCTTGTTTTTGTTAAATATTTTCGAATCATACATATATAAACATATAATTATCATATACCTTGAAAATATGCAGTTTTTTTTTGCGTCAAAAGATGATTTAACCCCCTTTGAGTAAAAGAAAAACATATGGGCAATCTCTTTGAAGATCAAAATAGATACTGGCTTGGATTTATGACTGGAATTTTAATGAGCATTTTTGCCAACAGCATCTTTCATGTCTTGTTTGTTCCTTGCCACATAACCCCCTCCCTAGTTTGTGTCTAATTAAAATGTAGGACCATATGGTAAATTTACTGGCCAGGACTGAACTATCAGGGTTTCACTGTAATAAATAAAAAGTATACAAAATTTACAGCAGGCATACTTCTAATAACGTAACTCAAACTTAATTTAAATTACTTAAATTAAATTAAACAGCACATTTTTCCATTAAACTACATATAAACTAGATTATATAAACTGTATAGATTTATGAAGTACAAGTAATCATTACTGACATAAAATTTTATAGCAATTCCTCTCAAAGTGTCATGTTCTATGCGTGAGCGGGAAGCGGGGAAGAAACTCCAAGAGACGGGAGTCCAACAAACAGGGATTGTTTCGACTGACGGGGAGCAGCACAAGACAAACGTTAATGACCAATCTTTAGACGCGGACTAAATACACAGGACAGGCTTAACATAACAGGCAAAAGGTGATTACAATTGGGAATGAACACGAGGTAACGAAGGGGGTGAGGCACACAGGAGGATCGGACGGGCAGGTCATGGCACAAAATTCTTGCTTTACACTGAAACATAAAATATAGTGATACAGTAAGCAAGAAATTTTGCCTAAACTTGTTTTAATAATGACTACTACTCCAATCCTTAGATTTTCTAATTTACTAGATACACTGACTAAGAAGGAATCTGCAATTCTAGGCACCTTTAAGTATTAAAACAAAGAATGTAATTATACTCATATTTGACTATAGAATTATTCATAAATGTTGTGCTTTGTGGTGAATGTAAACCTGTCTAGGGTATCCCCTGTTTTGTCCTCCCTAGTATTTTGTTTCATTCCAACCCTGTGTAGAATAAACAGTTCTGAAAAATGGATGAACTGATAGATTATTAATTTATTCACTCCATTTGCTCTCTGATTTTTTAACCATTTCAGAACAATTATTTCTTATTTCTTATTATGTATTTCACATAAATTAGCATAAATTTTATTTCATGCGACACACTTTAAAAAACCTCTGTGTTTGAGAATGTGCTACGTAAATAAGCTTACCTTGCTTAAAATGCCCCTGGTAAATAACATTATTACAGGGCTGAGCCACGTGATCTTTGATTTCTAAAACTAACTTCTACTTGGGCTTTATATATCTATATATACTTTTGTCCATATAGTGTTTCTCCCAGCTGGCTTTGGATAACCTGCAGATTCCCCATTCCCTTTGTATGAGTGAATGGTGTGTGAGTTTGGCCTGTGATAGATTGGCGCTCCAACCTGGGTTGTTCCCTGCCTTGCACCCGTAGCCTCCAGCGCCCCCTGCCACCCTGAATGGATGGATGGAGCTACAGTGTGTGGCTCTAATTTAACCTGCATGGCATGCTAGTCCTGTGCAGGGTGCACAAACAAAATCACAATGAGAATACATATATTTCGATTGAGGGAAGAATTCAGCTCCCACCCTTTTTGGTCTTAATGCAGAATGTTATATCTGGTAAAAATGAAACATGGTGCATTACCTAGAGAATAATATTCCTCCTCTAAAACATGGTGGAGGCTTTGTTTATGGGGGTAATTTTGCTTTGTTTCTCTCTATTAAATTACATTAGACTGATTCAATGTTATTGTCATTGCAAAAAGTAGAAGTACTGGGATAATGCAATGCAGAATGGCATCTAATTGAAAAGTTCAAAATAGTGCAAAAGTTCTGGAAGCAGCAGTATGATATACACGTGATAATTAAATAGCAAATCCTGATGCAATGCATTATGGTTAGGTGCATTGCGACCTCTCACCCGGCTGCACAGACTGGAACCGCCTCCGTAACGACACACCTTTGCCCTTATTGGCTGAAGAGTTTAGTTACACGCATGACGTTTGTATTCCAGGCAGTTCCGATGCGTAATCTGCTATTTCTCCCGAATATCACATAAAGCAGTGTGAACTGGTTTCAGTTAATTTACCTGGTAAAATAAAGTTTAAATAAATGACATAAATGCTCTTATAGTACACAAAAGTTTATTTTATAGTGGTTTATTTATTGCTAGTTACTGTAATGTTGCGCTGCTTTATTTGGTTAATCGTCAAATGCCCTTTAGTTTATGTGTTCAAACTCATGATACAGAATGAAATCAGCACCTATTGGCCAGATATTACTACTCGTCATTAATGGGCTCTGTACTATGTAAACATCTGCAATACAGTTGTACCTCAGTTTTCGAGCTCGTTAGAACTTGAAATTCTTAAAAGTCGAACTAACCAGTAGTTAAATTACCTAGAACTCAATCTGATTCTCAGAAGTCTAACTGTGAATGCCGACCTAAGATAACTTGTACACTCGGGGAAATGAGTCATGCAGCAAGTCTCTCAGTGGAAACAAATGGTAAAGCATTAGTCTCAGTCTCGCATTCGCTGTGATAGCATTGTGCATGTCTACCCTAACTGAATACATATATTTAGACAGTAAAAATACATTTAGAAAATGATATACAATAACAGTAACTATTATTATATAATAAAATACATCTAAAAATAAATATCTCTTATTAGTTATTTTAATATTATAATAAACCATTAATACATTTAATTATAATAATATTGTGCTGAGCAGAGATGGAACGGAGACAAAAGCGCAAACGTCGGGGTATCGGGGAATATGGGGTAGGGCAGGCAAAACGCAGAAGGACAATACAATGACTGGACAGGGAAAACAAACTGAAATGCGGACTAAATACAGAGGACTAATGACAACAACCTGAAACTGCTGATTACACAGGGATTCCACACGGGGTTAATGAGGGGGCGTGGCACACGGAATAAGCGGATGATCAAGGGAGGACACATTGTTTTTTTAACTTTACACATTGTTTGGATACATTTATTTTCTTACTTTACAAATTACTGTTTTGATAAATGTGCTTAGATGTGTTTAGTACAGTATATGCTCTTCTTGTTTTATCCAATTCATTTGTTCAAATGAAAAAAAAAAACATATTTATGTGTATTTTTTGGGGGCCCGGAACCAGTTAACTGGTTTTCCATTGTTTCTTATGGGGAAAACTCGATCAGAACCCAAACCTTTTAGGATTCGATCCGGAGTTCCGAACAGATTAAGTTCGAGTTCTGAGGTACCACTGTACTAGTATAAATGTGATCCAAAGTGTTGTCTCCTCTGGTGGTGAAGGAGACATTCTTTTCTAATTTAGAGAGTAAATTTTGCAAGTTGGTTTGCAAGTTCTAAGCTATAATAAAGACACTATACTCTATCTGGATGTGCATTTTATTGTTTGCTAATAGCTATGTAAAGCTCTGTCATGGCTAGCCTAGCAGTAGTGTCTGGTAGTATATCCAATGCAGGTACAACAACAGCAAACTCCCTTGGCAGGTAAAAGGGCCTACATTTTATCATTATGTATTCCAGATAAACAGAACAGCGTCTCCCAGTAATACTACACTCTGTCCATAGTTGTTTGTTCGGATCTGAATTGCTGAGTTTGTGCAGCTCAACAGCACTGTTATCGTATATTGTTGTATAGCCTCGTTTCCATTAAAATTATGACACTGCATTCCGTAAACCCTCTCTGCGATGTAGTCTGGAGTTGAAGCTCATCCATTTTGCTGGTCAAAGACCGTACTATGAAGATACTTCGAAGAGATAGGCAGCAGGGGGGTCAGCACTAGCTCTACACTTAGTCTTTTAAAAATGATTATGGGGTAGCTTTCATATTAAACCTTATTTAGGGTTATTCACTTGTGTACATTGGCGTTTTGTAGTACAATTCATTAGTCCTCACCTATCCCATTTTGCTCTCGTATGAGACATATAGTTGCAGTTGTTTATGGGTCTGTCAGTGAAGTGACTCCTCTGATGAGTATGGGATTTCAAGTGGTGACCTACCCATCACGAAGTCCTAACCCACAGAACCGCACACCACTTTTAAGCCTTTTCACTTGAACAACCTCCTTGTACACAAAAGTAACCTTTACAAGGCCCAAATGAAATGAAAATCGCCATTTCTCCATCAGCTATTAGGAGAGTAGGTCAGCGTTTTGAAACTGCAGGTGACATTGCTAGAAGTAAAGGATTTTGAAGACCTAAAACCACCTCATGCAGGGATGACCACCTTTTGACATTTATGCCTTTGAATGACAGGGGGAAAAAAGTCAGTTTACAGTGTCAGAAGAATTCATTAGCTCAGGGAAAATGACTTCAACTAGAAGGATGATTACAAGTAGGGTATGTAGGCTGGTTTGGCATCTTGAAGATGTGTTAAAAGGTGCAACACTGTCTGAGAAAAGCGTCAAGGACAGAATGCAGTTTTTGGCAGAACAGAAAATTTGACGCAAAGCAGTGATGGCCATAGGTGGCAGCCTCTTTGAACGTGGTCCAATCTGGGAATTTGAAACTGTCCTGTAGAGCTGAGGCAGCTCCTTCTGGCCAGGCTGTTGCTGGACTGGTCTGGACTGTTTTAGCAGTGTGGTGTATGCTGATATAAGCAGTACTGAGATGTGGTCAGAGAGGCTGAGCTGGTGGCAGGGTCCAGTTTGTTCTCTACCTGGTCAGAAAATTTATGTACTGGTAAAATTTCGGTAGAATGGCTTCCAGGTCAGCTGAACAAAACTATAGCTAAAACGAAAAGGCCTTTGAGATGGTTAGTCTGGAGTTCACTGAAGGCTCGGTAGAGAATACACAGAGGTGCCTTAGCTTAGCTACTGCCTGACTTGTGAGTTTTGCAGCGTTTATGCACAATTCCTTATTATTCGATGCACAAATCATCTCTGTAAAATCTTGCAGGATGTTGAAGCTGATCTGTTGGTGCAGAAGGCAGTTAACCATATCAGAGATGTTGTAATGGAACCATATTTCAATAAAAAATTTAATTCAACAGTCCCTCATCTCATGATGGGTTGTCCGCTGAAGTCTATACCAGTGTAGTGTGTTGTCCAGAGAGTGAACATTCGATATGAAGAGGAACAGGGTAGCTGGCAAGGTCCAGTGGTTTGGTAGCCTGTTGGAGGCCTCTTTAATTTATCGCCTTTCCGTTTCTACCCATACCCTTTGGAGAACTGCAAGCAGCTCCGTGATATCCTGTCCTGGTGTCTGCAGCTAGCTCTTGAGATATCTCCTCTGTTGGTATTCTGAGCTGGTGAATTGAGCCTTTTTTTTGGATGTGCAGAATTTCTTGCAGTCATATACATGTTTCTGGGTGGTTGTGATGTGCATGTCAGTGAGTTCTAATGAACCATTTATCAAATATTTTAGCAATACACCTTTAGCATTCTTTTCTGGGTCTGGGGTGGTCACTACAGCACCATCTTGGTATCTCATTTGTCCTCACAGACATTTTCAGCATTTTGTGAGGCATGCAGTTGACCCCACATGCTTGAAGGCCACCGGCATCATACCTATACTGAAAAGATTAACTGGCTCCCGCCACAACAACTGTCTCCCAGTCGCCCTCACACCAGTCATGATGAAGTGCTCTGAATAATTAGTGTTACATAAAAAGTCATGAGGCACATGAAAATTACACTCCCAAGCTCACTTGATCTTCTCCAGTTCATCTGTCATCCCAGCTGGTGCACTGATGCCATATTTTTTGGCCAAACCTGGCCATTTCGCATCAGAACCAGGACTTCTACACAGGAACGTTGTTCATTGACTTCAGTTCAGCATTCAGTGCCATAATTTTTCAGAAACTGACAGAAGCTCAGGCTGCTGGATCAATTTGGAATGGGAGACATAATATGCAGTACATGCACAATTATAAAGATTTTGCTCAGTATTGAGAATTAGTATTACCATAGCGCCTAATTGGTTGAAACTTTGCATGGACAGCTGCCAAGTCTACCAGAATACGACCAAGTTGCATTGGGAAATATTGTGTATCATTACAAAGATTTCATTACATAAATTTACTACCATAAAATCCATACTGTTTGCTGACATCACTCTAGCTTATGGCTCCGTGGTCATATTTTGTTTAGGCAGGAACACAAATAACCAAAACAATAAATGTAACGAAATAAAAAATTAAGCTCAAAATAGCAAATTTCAAGCTCAAAAAATGTATTGCGTGCGCTTTTTAGGGATCATGTGATTAGTATTTCGAGGCAATAACAAACTAAATGGTGCCCATGATTTAATACATCGTGCAGGGAGGAAAAGACATCCATCCATGGCCCCTCCAGGGCACACATCCAGAAAGAAATGCAATTGAATCCGGACCGTGCGATCAATTAGACTCTTTCCACCCAGTGTTAGATCTATAGGTTGACAGCTGCCACGCCTTCCTTTGGGTTGCCACCCCGTCTACCACCTCAGTTTTGAGTGAGGTAACTTTTATATAAATCAAACGCAATACAGTTAGTAATTAGGTTTCATATGAGTTCTCCTGACTTAAGCTTGTCACAATTCTTCCGAGCTCAGAGGACTATGTAGGCTACTTCTCTAGTAAATAATGACTTGTTCCACTTTAGCTCCATCTCACCGTCCTTCCCTTCAGCAATATAAAAAAAAAAAATAATATGCAATATTTAATTTTTAAAATACCAGTATGGCTGATAATATTGAGTAAATTCTAACAGCGATCACATAAACTATACATATATACTGTACCTGCACATCTGAATATTTTCATGCCAGTCTCTTGCCACCCCATTTAGATCCTATTTTGGTTAAAAGTAATGGATGATTTTATAACTCCAGCTCTTGTCGTTCTGTAGGGGGATGACATTTTGGACCGAAGCTCTGAGCTGGTTTATACTGGGGAGATGTCTTGGGTTTATCAACCCTATGGGAGGAGTCAGCAGAGAGTTTTCTTTCTTTTTGATCATCAGATGGTTCTCTGCAAAAAGGTATGCCTTTAGGGAATTAAAAAATAGATCTGTAACATGTGGATAACATTAGGATACGATTGCCCTTCTTGTATTTATCTACATCTGAGATGGCAGATGTATGGGTGCCTCAAAAAGTAGGAAACATTTAAAATACGAACTGCTAGATCATTACCATTCCACAGTGAATAGGGTCACAGGCCTAAGGATGTAGAGATTTAATTAACTTTGATGGAGCTATTGGCTGAAAACTAACATTTCTTGTGGTATACCAGTTGCTGGGGAATACTGTGCTACTATACAAGGATTGAAGCTTAAATTTAGAAAAATCTAGGTGCATAATTCCTTCTCATTTATGAAAAATATAATGTTCTTGAATAATCAACGAGACATTCCTTTCGTCTGTCGTTTAGATTTTGGCAAACAACATGGAAGAAAAATAGTGTATTTACATTTTTGTATTACAGTACATGTATTCCATAAGTAACAAAATAGTATAAGAACAACATGAAGTCCCCTAGTAATTTATAAATTTAAATAATGCAAATGTATTCAGCCAGCAGTTAATCAAAGGTAATTAAGTGGGCAGCATGGACAAAAACGTACCTCTTCAGGCTACAAGGCTGCAGTAAGAGATCTGAAGCTACCATTGGATACTTTTTTTTAATCAGCATATTTGTGAGTCACCAGATTTTGGGTCAGTCATTAACACATCTGGTTCATTTTACCTCAGGACTTGATACGCAGAGATGTCCTTTACTACAAAGGTCGCATCGATATGGACAGGTATGAAGTGATCGAGATAGAAGACGGCAGGGATGATGACTTCAACGTTAGTGTTAAAAATGCCTTCAAGTTGCACAACAAGGACACTGAAGAAAGCCACATCTTCCATGCCAAGAAGCTGGAAGAGAAGATCCGATGGCTCAGAGCTTTTCAAGAGGAGCGAAAAATGGTCCAAGAAGATGAAAAAATAGGCAAGTATGTTTGAGCAGCATCAGAAGTATTGTGAGTTATTGATTTTTCATTGTTTTTCAAATTATCCTGACAGCATACTATACCGTTTAATGGTAAAATCAGAGTCTGGAAATTTTATTGATAACCCTATGGTTCAACAAACAGTTATGAATAACTGTGGGTAATACTGTTAAGGCAATCATATTTGAGTAACAAGACCATAGAAACTGAGTTCTGAACAGATTTTAGCAGTATAATCATAGTTACCTTTAGATTAAAGTCATTACCTTTTAATGAACAAACTTTTTAAAAATCTTAGCCCCATTATAATTTTTGAGATGAAAATGCTATTTAATTAGTTTATTTGTTACACAATGGATGTAGCATGACTGTAATAAACTTAGTCGGGGTCCAGGAGGAAGATCCACATTTACCTTAATCTGTTTATGAATAACAACAGAGCCAAAACACAATTCTGGAATCAAAACTGGAGAAACAGGCTGGGGTCGTGAGCAGAGGGCAAAACAAATGTAAACCAAAAAGTCAGGAAACCACAGGCAAGAAGGCATTGACACAAAGGAAGTCAAGAATCAGAAAAAAAGAAGGATGTTCAGTAAGGAGAAACTCACAATACCTTGCAATTAGACACTGAACAATGATGGCATTTAAGACACACAGAAATAGTAAATGTGAGATTAATTAACTGGTTCTCTGTGGAATCTGTGAACTGGATTCTTGATCTGGAGGCTGACAGCTTGACAGTTGTCATGATCACTATCCTCTTCCAAACTAGTTCAGAACCCCTGCTATAGCATTTACATAAAGTTATTTCTTGATGCTCGACACCAGCCTGTGACCTGGGTGACCCATCAGTAATTCTCTCGCTTCTCCCGCTTAACTGCTCCAGCATTGGTGTTCGCTAAAGGATAGATTTCTCTCACCTTGAAATGCTTTATCACATTGCTTGTTTATTTTGTATAAATCCCGTGACCAAGAATATGCACTGCAATCCAGGAATGTGTGAAACTCTAGCCTCAAAGCCAGATTAGTGTAAATTTAATTAACTGGTCAAGGACAGGAAATAGTTGAGATTTTTTTATTATTATTATTATTTTTTTTTTTTATTATTATAATTTTTTATTATTGTTAACCAAAGTGATGTTGGTCTACTTGTTATTTTAATATTAAAATTAAAATTAGGAAAATAAAGCAAACTGGGACTGCAATTTTGAGCAAGCGTCTTTATTCGGTTGTTTTACAGGTTTTGAAATTTCGGAATATCAGAAGCGGCAAGCTGCTACGACGGTGCGAAAAGTAGCTAAACAGAAAGGTGAGGCAACAAAGAGATACCAGGTGATCCCCAGTACTTTTTCTTCTTTGGCATTATTTCAGATCCTGTCACCCAGTCTCTTAATTGCTGTTTTGGACTGTGTCTTCACTGGTCGGCTTTAAAAAAATAATAATTTCCCAGTTAGACATAGTTTAATAACCACAGTAATTTATTGGGCAATTTAGTGCAGCTAAGATTCTTCAGTTTCTCATTAGAAATTAATAGATATCTACTACTGTAATAATGCTACCATTCTTATTTTCAGAGCGTGGAATACAGCTTTGGCCAAAGATATTGGGCAAATCTCTGCAGTTATTTTCATATTATGCACTAATTCTTTCACAAATGTTGATGTTGTTTTGGTAATAACATGTTCTTCCTTTATGTGCAGTGGAACACCATGCACACGCACAAAATAACAACTGGCAAAAAGGGTGAATATGATGTTATTTCACACAGAGCGCCTTAAAGGAATGAAGTTGTAAGCCAGAGTTGAATTTCAAGCAGGTGGTGATACTTTAGTTTTTATTCAAACCTGTGACAGTTTATGGGATCTGGCAATGTGATTTCAGCCTATTTACCTGGAGAAAGGTTGGCCCAGGGTGTCTTTTGCATGTCTGTGTGTACCAAACCGAGCATGGAGAAACGATAGAAGAGAAGTGCCTAAGGAGGGACGAAACAAAATCACAGAAAGCATGGACGACTGCAAAGCTACAAGACTGTCTCCAGAGATCTTCACATTGCTGTGTTCACTGTATGCAACATTACCAAGAAGTTTAAGGTCTGTGGTATTGTAGCCTTGGACTCCTTGGACGTGTATGTCAGGAAAAAAACTGATTGCAGCAAAGTATTGCCCATATGGTGGAAAGAGAATCTTAATCTGCCAAACAGATCCCAAGCTGACCTTCAGACAAAAGGTTCAACAGTACATGACATCATGGAGTCTGAAGAGTACAAAGACATTTTGGAGCACAGTGTAGGACCCAGCATCAGAAAGTTTGGTCTCTACTGATCTGTTTAAGGTCCCTTTGGCAGGACAGTGACTTACAATGCATTTCAAAAAGCACCCAGAAATGGTTTCAAACTAAGCACTGCCTATTTTGAAGTGGCCAACAGTGAGTCCTGGTTTAAATTCCCTAGAACACCAGAGAAAAGAGCAGAAGAAAATCTGGGAGGCCTGGAGCAGCTTGCAAAAGAAGAGAGCAGAGAGGTGCAAGAAATTCATTTATGGCTAGAAGAAATTCTGGCTTCCATTTATTTTTTCCAAAGGCTATGCTACCAAATATTAGGTCTAGAGTGCTAATAATTTTGTCAGAATTCTTTTTGGAGCTCTGTGTGAAATGCGATTCCATTTGGCTTTCCTTTGCGTTCTAATTGAAATATAGATAACAAATAAGGTAACACCCAATATTTGTGATTAAATTTTTTTTTTTACGGATTTCATGAAAAACTCCAGTGTCATCAATATTTTTGGCCACAACTGTGTATTTCAAGATACCAATATAGACAGTGGCGTATGTGACACCAGCACAGCCCCTGCAATGCAGGGGACCATCACACAGAGTAGAGTCCTGGTCAGATTTCTATGTAATGTGAGCTCCAGAATTATCAACATATCTGTGTACTGCAAAGCAACTGGCTTTATATTGGCCATACTCAAGTCTTCCTGTTAAGCAGACATTTGTTGGTTGAAAAATATAAATGCCCACTGAATATAGCAATTACTCCAAAAAAAAAAACTTGATCTTGCTGTCCAGCCAAGTCACTATGCAATACTTTCATTAATGAATGTAAGCAGGGACTGACATGTGTACACAAGTACACATTCACCTTTAAAAGTGATACATGCAGTAGCCAATTGTTGTAACAGCATGAATGTGTATGCATTTTATGTGCGTTTGCGCTGATATGACAAGAAATGCATTTTAATCTTTATATGCTAATTCCTACTTTTACTATACTACATTTGCAGTATAGAAGTTAAAATGCACTGTAATTTTTTGTCATATCGGCAAAAATGCAAATAAAATATGTACGTATTCGCGCTGTTACAGTAATTGATTGGCGCACTGTCAATCCCTGAATATAAGCCTTAATAACAGAAGTATAGAAAGGGTGAAGATGAAATATCTAAATGGAGCACTGAAAAGGGAGGTTAAACAAAAGAAAGGGCAAAATTGCTTAAAATAACATTACTCTATTCACCATTTATCATAGCAGTCTGTAGCAGTAGGTAAGTGTTCTATTTTGGCATGGCTAGCAGACTATTGAAGAAAATTGAAGAAGTAGGCTAGTCTCAGAGATCAGCTTGAATGTTTGTTTTACTGTTAATAAAAATGTCTGACTTGTTGTTTTCACTAGAGCTGGCTAGTCAACCAATCCATCCAGCCTTAGCTTAGTGCTAATTTGAACACTCCCAGTTTTCCATCCCTCTGACCGTTAATGTTAGCAGCAATGCTAATCGTACAGTTTTGGTATTTGGTAGGTGTAGGGCATTACGTTCAGCTTATGGTCACACAACTCCTTAATACTGAAACCATTATCTATGTTGGTTTGCATGTTACTCAGGTTGCAGTATTGGCATCATTGGTTTCACAAATTACCGTTGAAGGCCTAGTGTAGCTTTATGGATCTCCCATACGCCACTGTAGACAGGTGTTCCTTTCATATTGGATAGCTGAGCAATATTGGTAATATGATCAGTTGTTTTTCAAATGGAATGACAACTGCAATACAGAGCCTTCCAAAACTGTTGCACAGCACTGAAACAGCAATGAAAAGACCAAGCCCTTGTATTTACTTAACCAATAATTGAAGTTTACTGGGTACAATGCCATTATGTAGATGATTGTAAAATAACTATTCAGACCTGTTACTGGTTATGTGATTTTTTATGTCTGTGTGCCTGTATCTCAGTATATTTATTTATACAAATGTATATACTTT
Source organism: Brevimyrus niger (assembly GCA_015164015.2). Taxonomy (NCBI): domain Eukaryota; kingdom Metazoa; phylum Chordata; class Actinopteri; order Osteoglossiformes; family Mormyridae; genus Brevimyrus; species Brevimyrus niger. The sequence goes on from JAABNY020000037.1 coordinate 1,825,520, forward strand.
CAGTAATAATTTGGTTTAACCAAATAGATTGTAGTAATCACTTTTGCACATGGGCAACTCAAGATGAAGTATTTTTTTGAATTTTCAGATTCATTTATAGATATCATCTTGAGAAAGATGGACATTTTTTATGGACATGGTATGAAAAAGATAAAGGTATATTAATTTACCATGAGAGTATTATATATAGTGGGGGTCGCCAATACATCAATACTTCAGTCATAACAGCAAGGAGACATTGGATTTGCGAAAAATCAACATCACATGTAGAAGCAAAATAGTAATAATAATTTGGCATATTTAGCATCACTTTGATCATCACACATTTTGAATGGATTGAGTGAAGGAGCAATGAATTTGAACTATTTTAAATTGTGTTTTGTGTCTATTGAACCTGTTTGGTAAAATACAGAAAATGCTAAAAAATATAATATACTCAGCATTTGTTTAGTAGTCCTTGCGATAAGAATACTTAACAGTGAAACTGAATATTCCAGTGTATTGTAACATTGAAATATATTTTAACCTATGAAATTTGCACACTTTAATGATCAGTTTCATAACTGTCTACCCCTAAGTGCATTCCTTTAGGAAGCATTTACAAGCAAACTTAACTTCATCCTATAGTTCCTACAACAAGCATCTTTTTTAATGTTATAAAATATTTTTATTAGTCTTTTTGTGTTCCATTTCAACAATGCATAGACTCCTGGGCAAAAAAATGGGCCAACCCCAAACTGCAGAACATTAAGGGTCAATTCTCCCAGGTATTTAAGTCAAGAAAAGTGTCTCTGTATCCGCGCGGGTGATGGGGTTACTGCGGCTGCGCCGTAGAGTGGGGATGCAGTGTTTTCACTTTGTCATTTGTTGCAGTTTTGCTGCATCCCCTCTTGCATCTTCATCAAACAAGTAGATCTGCAGCACGCGACGACATAAAAAAACTATTTTCTTACTATTGCTTAAGCACTTAAGCAATTTATACAGTTTGGGCAGAAAAACATCAAAATATGGGCTTGTTGCATGTAAATGACCCCTAAGTGCATCCTGCCACTGACTTAATTGCATTTAAGTGCATTTTTCAGTATGTGCTCTGGAGGTCTGCATTAGGTCATGCGCCTCTACATGGCCAAAATCAGTATTGCAGTTTTCAGAAAGCTGAACATATAACCAGAGAAAACCTTCTAACATGCATCATACATAAATATTGAAAATTCAAAACAACTAAAGAAATTAACGTTCATTTTGTCTGTGGTGGGTAGTAAAAATTAATGGTTTAAGATGTTTTATATAGTCTTGCGTCATTTAATCTTAAAACTGCAGTGGTAGAACCAATTTTGGGAAAATTTATTATTAAATCAGAGATATAAATGACATAATTTTAATATACCTAATAAGTTCAGGCAATGTTAATTGCTCTGAAAAAAATTCAAACACTCTTGAAGTCTGAGCTTGGTTAAAACAGCCCAACAGCATGGCTGCAGAATTTGTATTTTATTACCAATTCAAAAGTTCCTTCATATTAAGTGTCTCGAACAATTTGAGTGATATTTCAACAATATTTTAGAGATTTGCTTGCCCTTTAGTTTGAAGGAATGCAGTTACTTTCAATAAAAGCTTATTGTTTACACATACAGTTTACATAGCTAATTAAAACTGGGAATTGTGGGAAAGTGTGGAAGCAGTAGTTCAGTTGGGCTGTCAGTAGATCGAAGAAAACAGTGCAGTGCAACTGATCAGCTTCAAAATCAAAAAAATAGAGCGACATCTTTTTTGTGATATTCTAAGTTTTATGGATTTTTTACATAGTTCCAAAACCCTCCATTGGAATAGGATCTCGTGTCTTAGAGTAGTCTCATGGAACAGTTAATTAGATAACCAGTTGTTAAAAATGAATAGAAATACCATGCCTGAACATTGAGGAAATTAAAATATCTGTACCCTTATGTAATTTTATAATATGCCAAAAGGTGATAACAAACAGTTTAATTTTTTTTTTGCGTGCTGTGGTCAGATCAGGCAGAGTTGTTTTCTCTGTTAATAATTTCTAATATGTGGATTTACATATTGCAGAAAAAAATCTTCTCTTTCTAGACTCCCTTTACATTTTTTCAGTTGTTTAGCTAAAACCTTGAACACATTTCTATTAAATCATATTAATACATGTTCATCTTGAAGCACGTTTTACAAACAATGATGAAGTGATTGGCGGCCCCTTTTGTAGACAGTAAGTTACCCTGCTTATAAAACTTTGCTTAATCAAGATGCCATGGCAGCTGTTGTTTAGTCTAAGAAATTCATTCTGCACTCAGAAACACTCAAGTAGATTGGGTATCTATAGCTTTGTTGGGACTTTCCAGTCATTTCTGTAGGGATAACCTTATTCCCAACTATAGCAAACTTAACCTCTACCCAGCCCTTAACCTTAATCACAAGTAAGTAACCTTAACCACAATTAAATAACTTTAACCATTTGTATCCTTAACCATAAGAAATACAAACTGAGTGTCCCATTGTGGGTGCTGAAAAACGTCTGCACAAGGTCAAAACAACAGGTTTACATCACATCATGGGGACATTAGGGGCACTTAGGATTGGCTTTTGAGAGTCCTATTATTCTCAATTTCCCCTGATACATGAAATAGCATGTACCTTAGGAAATCTTATCATGCAAATAAAGCTAATAATTTCATATATTAAAAGCAGAGTTGAACAAAACCAGAAAAGCCAGTGAAGACCTGGACAGAGCATCTCTGTGTAACTTTAATTTATGTAGGCCCAGTACATGTATAAGGAAGTTTTATTATGATTTTAAATATAAATTTAGTGGAAGTTACAAAAAATGTTAACCCTCAAAAACTTCTGTATAATATACTTTTAAGATGCCATGGCACCTTTTAGACTTTTTTGTTAATAGTGTAAATAGTTCACTTTTGTGGTTATTTTTTAAGTAATAATCCAGAAGTGAATATAGAAAAGCGTCAAGAAACAAACACCCAGAATATTTTATGTAATGATCCTTTACCAATGAAGCATTGCTTTTTCCTTTGTGCGCTGCAAAACTGAAGGTGTCTACTGACATACAATACAAAGTATTGTAGTGAAAATTTGCCTAAATGCTTATTTGTCTGTTTCTTTGACGATTTTCCACCATATATATACATATACATATATGGAAACACCCATATATATATATATAGGTGTGTATGTGTGTGTGTGTGTGTGTCAATTTCAATTAATAATTGAATTTTCTCTGGCTCTGTCTCTTTTTCTATACGTCTGTTTCTTTTTCTTCTTCAAATCCAGGTGTAAGTCAAAACAGATCAATGCCTCCTTTTTATGCCCCATCTGTGAGCACCATGGATCCAGGACAGTATGTGGTACCAGGCAGCTTGGCACAATCAGAAATTTTTGAAATAAATGATTTTAAAAGGAGCCCATCTCCCTTCTGGCAAAAGTTAACACCATTTAAAAAATAGAAATCAAGAAGTCAGATATCAGATATTTTATAAGAACTACCTGAATTTATGAGAATGTGCTACGAGTTCAAGGGGAACACCTAAACAAGGACCAAAGCTATTTGGATTGATAGAGATTTGTAAAAATATGACTGATTTGTGACTGTACTATTGAATTTCTGGTTACGTAGTGTGAATTACTGGTTCTACAGCTGCTATTTATATCAAAGTATATCCCTGGAATCTTTTAGAGTCTTAACCAAAACACCTATGTTGTTTTTCTGTGAGACTGTTTTTGTGAAAATTGTACCCTATGGACATTGGAAACAAAAACACTTCAGCATTATTTTCTTAATTAACAATTGTCAGATCCCTCTTGTAAGATAAAAATGCACTAATCAGTGAAATGATTGTGCAATTTTGGTTGTGCACTTTAGCCCACTGTGAAAATTCTGGACATTTTTGTTGCTCCTGTTTTTCTTGCTCTGTCTTTGTCATTATTTGTGAAGGCTGATTCTGGCAAATCAAAGTTTATATTGGTATTGTTTCAGGCTTATTTATTTGTTAGATTGTTTTGCAAAAATGTTTCCTGTTTCCATGATTTCTGCATGAACAGCTTCACATACAGTTATTCCATGTAAAATTTATTTTATTTTTTTTTCTGTCAAAAAAACAGTTATAGTAAATCCTATTTTATTACAGGTATATTTAATCGAGATGACAGGGTATTTTACAGGAGTATGACATTTGTGACTTTTATGCAAGTCATTTTGAAGTTTCAGCTCTAGTTAAAAATGTATTTTTTTCAGATTGAATTAATTACCTGTATGTGCCAGCAATATTGGTTCTATGTTATTGGCTTTTCAAAAAGTATTAAATTCTGCTACCATGAAATTTCCAATTTACCTAATTGTTTTTATTTGCTCAGCAGGCACTTTAATCCAAAGACAAATCTACAGCTTGCATTGTTAGGCTTGGCTATAAATCAGTTCAGGTAAGGTACCTTAATTGCCAGGTCTCTCTTAGACTTAGAACTGTAGCCTTTCAATAGCTTTTGCAATTCTGCCTGCCCCTTAACTAGATGGTTCCACAAAATTCATGAAGCAATCATCGCAGTAAAGAGACCTGTGGTTTCCCTTCTGCTGCTTAGATCAATTTTTTTGTTGTTTGTTGAAGGATTTGTTGATAAGTAGTATCATATAGTATATGTTTTTACTTCATACATGTTACACATATTGAAAGTAATATATTTTAAAAGCATGAAGAATATTGTATAATCAATATTTTGTAATAGACCAGTAACTTTAATAAATTTTTAAATGTATATGAAAATATAATGGGATATAATATTTTATATTGTTATAATACATACATTGTGTTTGAAAAATGCATTCATTAGAATTCAAGAAAAATACTGTAATTATCTTAAAAGTAATGCAAAGTGACTGAAGAATATACATTATTTGTGTCCCCTCAAGTAAAATGTTACAGTTTTATTTTATTTCTTTTTGAAAAGACTGTCCCTGAGTGCAACACTAACTTGGAAATCCCTTCAGAAGAGATGTCAGTTTTAGTCATTATTTGATTTGGCCTCATTAATCACAAAAGTGATTTTCTCACACGCCAGCACATGTTGTACTACAGCAAGCTCTGGATTGCTCAATCCAGTGTGAATTGTTAGTACTGGAATCTGATCACTATTTAGGGTTCACATGGTTAGTTCTCACCAGAAGCTCTTTCATGTTCCGCAGGTATTATGTTAGCTGCTGTTTTTATGCCATTTATATGAGTTTTTTGATTGATTTGATTGATTGATTTGATCCTTAAATTATCAGCTTTCCATATATCAGGTTCCACTAGTAGAAAAATCAAGCATACTCAGGCCTACTACAAATCATTCCTCTTTCTTTGTTTTCAATCCTAATGGGTCTAAAGCATTACAAACCTTATACAATTGAAGGGGAAAAGTGTGTTCTGTTCTAGGATGGCTTTCCCTAAAGGGATTGGTCTTAATGAATAATGAACAAGGTAAAGAATGACGTAGGTAAAGAATGAGTGAGGTCTATGTGCATTTCCCAAAACCCTTCATTGTTTCAGAATTAACAAACTCTTTTGGCTCCACCCCAGACTGACGTTAACAGGAACATTGATTGCATGTATTTGAACGGTGACATATGTTATGATTTTCATACCACATACAGTATATACAAATGTAAAAAAACACCAACTATTTAGAAAAATCAATAAAAACACATCAAAGCACCCATCATTAAGACCACAATACCTCAACTCATCTGTTGAAAATATAAATAGGCTCAAAATATGATATTGCTTCCTTATAAAAAAAAGTGCAATGGTGAGCAGCAATAGAAAAAGAATTAATATTTCTTCAAAGAAGCTGTAAAACAACTTGAGGAGGGGGTCAGAAATATATTTTAGTAAAACATTTATTGTGCAGCATACTACACATAACAAGAACAACAGAGCAACATTCAGGGGGAAACCTTAGAGCTACCAAAGACTCGTGTAGGCACCAGAATCGGATCATCCACATGCCCAATGCTCCTCTACAGCAGGGTGTGTTATTTGGTGTGCTGTCACGGTTTGGAGATTCAACACTGGAATAAGCAGGTATTAGCTAGGGGGATGCCAGCCACCAGCAAACACACCATCCTTTGCCATCTGATAGTCCATAGCTGGACCAGATATAAAAACCTTGTGGACTCCCAGGTCGCTTGGTATCAATATCTGTAAAATGTCCTTGATGGCTGCATATCAGCTGGACATTTAGTGTCAAGAACCCATTTTGGCTGGCAAGTTGGAAACTATAGGCTTCAGGTATGAATATGACTAAGGGCTCCATCCACTGCACCTACAGAGCCAGGTATACCTGCACTGGCATGAAAATCAATTTTAGTGTTATATAAGGCACCCCCTCCTGCTGGACATTGTAGGTATTTGTACACATGGTGCAACAGAAGCTGCATGGTGCACTGAGGGCAAAATTCATGTGTACGATTTATCCATTTAAAAGATCCACATCTACCCCACATAGTCTCTTCACTTGTGTCCCTCAGGGCTCAGTTCTTGGCCCACTCTTGTTCTCCATCTATACTAAATCTCTTGGTGAGATCATATTCTCTCGTGTCTTCTCTTACCACTGCTACGCAGATGACACTCAACTCTCCTTCTCCTTCAGACACTCATGTCTCCACTAAGATATTTGCATGTTTAGCAGACATCTCCTCTTGGATGACCACTCACCAACTGAAACTCAACCCTAGTAAAACGGAACTGCTTTACATCCCGGCTGACTCATCCCCCCTCCTGGACCTTGCGATCTCCCTCGACAACTCCCTGATCTGTCCTTCGGTTACTACTCACAACCTTGGGATCACCATGGACAATCGTCTGTCCTTTTCCTTTCACATCGCCAACCTTTCCCGCTCTCATCGGTTTCTCCTGTTTAATATCAGAAGGATACGTCCATTCCTTTCCACCCAGGCTACCCAGCACCAAACCAAGGAAGCTCATTATTTCACCCCAGGCCAGCCTGTATTTCCTCTATGAATTGTTAATTACTGACAGTCCAAAGAGTTCATGATCACCAGCAGAAGCAAGTCGGCTTCCTGGATGGCGCTGTCTGAAATACTGTCTTCGGTTGGCTTGCACAATTCTCTGACGTTGCTGGCCCTGAGGGGTGATTCACCTTCCCAATTCAAAAGATATGACTGAACACATATCAAGTTTGATTGGTTAGCTCATTATGAAGCCTACCAAGGTTGTTCAGAATTCATGTATTGATATGGCCACACCCATAAAATTATGAATTGGAATGACAGTAAGAATTTAATTCATTTCAATTAAATGTAATCATACTGCACATAAATGTCATTTCATCTAGCAAACCATGAATAATTACATAACAGATTTAATTCCAAGATGGTGCATGATATATGGATATTATACATGTACTGGTGAATGAATTATGCATTTGGTTTATATCAGCCTTCCAAGTTAAAAACATCCAGTATGCGGCAGTCTTATGGGCTTGTTGATGCTAGAGGTCAGAGGAGAATGGGCCGACTGATTCAAGCCGATAGAAGAGCAACTTTGACTGAAATGACCACTCATTGAAACCAAAGTATGCAGCAAAGCATTTGTGAAGCCACAACACGCACAACCTTGAGGCGGATGGGCTACAACAGCAGAAGACCCCAC
>JAABNY020000037.1:1841171-1871130 GCA_015164015.2 Brevimyrus niger
TCAGAATTTGGCGTAAACAGAATGAGAACATGGATCCATCATGCCTTGTTACCACTGTGCAGGCTGGTGGTGGTGTAGTAATGGTGTAGGGGTTGTTTTCTTGGCACACTTTAGGCCAATTGGGCATTGTTTAAATGCCAGGGGCTACCGGAGCATTGATCACTTTATCATCACCCTGATGGTGAAAGAGCTCCGAACCTGACTATCGGTCGAACATCTCTAGTGTGGACATGCAGTATAAAAATGCTAATTCTTATACTGCATGTCCATACTAGACAACAATTCAGTTATATTATAGATGAGACCAGGGGTGACAGAGAATGGCAAGGGGCTGCAATAGCCCGACTGGAGCACGGGATGGGTTCTTATTACAACCACATGTGAGACTAGCTGCAACATAGTCACGGATGTACTGAAGCATTGCGGGCCACCAAAAGCATTGCTCTATAATAGCCCTCGGGTCCGATGCACCCTGTGGTGGCCAGCTAATAGAGAATCATGCCCCTACTGGAGGACCCGTGAATGTGAAAAGCTCAAGACAAACAGTAAATTTGACGGACAGCCCTCTGGGGGCTGGACAAAGTGTTGCACGGCCTAAACGACCTCCTCAACTCCCCAGAAAACTGCCCCAGTGCAGTGACTCGTGGGCAGGATCGGACCGTGGTCCAAACTGGCAAGACAGTGTGTCTGACTTATGATTCTTGGAGCCTGGTCTGAAGGACATTTTAAAAATTAAAATGGTTTAAAAAATTAAAACCACCTAGCCTGGAGTGCATTGAGGTGCTTAGGTAACTGCAGATATTCTAGGCCCTTTGGTTCCTCAAAATCAGGAACGGATCCTTAGTCCTTTAAACTCTACCACCACTCTTCTAAGACCAACTGGACCACCAGCAACTCATGATTGCCAATGTCATAGTTCATCTCAGCAGGTATTTACTTGTGTGAGAAGAAGGTGCAGGGATGCAGCTTATTGTCTGATGCATGCCTCTGGAAAAGAATAGCCCCTACTCCGGTGCTTGAAGCATCCACCTCCACTACAAACTATCGATTGGGGATCTGATGAATAGGAGCTGAAGTGAAACTTCTGCAAAGATCTAGAAAAACCTGTTGTGCTGCCTCGGACCACTGGAAACAGACTATGGTAGAGATGAAAGCCATGAGAGGGTCAACAATTCAGTTATATCCACGTGTAAAACACCGGTAAAAGTTTCCAAAACCTAGAAAATGCTGTACCTCCTTCCGGTTGCGCCAGAATGTCGACAAGGTAAACAAAAACAAACTTCTCCAATATGTCTCGAAGGATGTCATTAGTCAGCCCTTGGAATACTGCCAATGCATTAATGAAATCAAAGGGCATAACCAAATACTCATAGTGTCCTGAGGGCACTTTAAAATCAGTCTTCCACTCATCCCCCATGCAGATCCTAACCAAGTGGTAGATGATCCGTAAGTCTAATTTGGTGAACCATCTCGCACCCTGAAGTAAATCAGGGATTGAGGACAGTAGGAGTAAAGGGTATCAATTCTTAATCGTGTTCTAATTCAACCCCATGATAGTCAATACAAGGCAAGAGGGACCTGTCCTTTTTCTACATGAAGAGGAACCTAGGACCCGCTGGAGATAAATAATACCCAATGCTACGGCACTACTAATATATTCATCCATCACCATCCTCTCAGGGATGGACAGGGAATAAAGACAGCCTCTAGGGGTGAGATGCCAGGCAGGAGATCAATTGTGCAGTCGGATAGGCGATGTGGGGGTAGGGAAGAGGCCCAGGACTTACTGAATACCTGTTTCCGGTCCTGGCACACCACAGGAACTGAAGACAGGTCTGGAATATCCTCTTTCTCCTCAGGGACCACAAAAGGGACAGCTGAATGGAGACACTGAGAATGGTAATAAGGACTCCAGCCCAAAATGACTCCCTTCTTCCAATCTAGGTGGGGGTTATGTTTAATAAGCTAAGGGTGATGTAACACTAAAGGCACTTGAGGTGAATCAGTCTCATAAAAGGAGACCTCCTACACATGATTACCACTGATGGCGAGACTCCCCGGGAAAGTGACAAGGGTGATGGTGGCCATCCAGCGCCCATCGAGAGCATGGGCCACCAGCTGTGTCTGTATGGAATTGGGTGACAGCCCCCACTGGTGGACAAGTGTGGAGTCAATAAAAATATCGTCCGCCACTGAACCAGTAATGGTTGCTAGGGGCTGCTGCATATCACCACAGGACAGCAGCACAGGTAAAGTCCTCCGGGTCAAGGAGGGAAAAATTGGGACTACACCCACCAGGGCCCTCCTCTTTACTGGTGGGTGTGTCCTTTTACTGGACAGTTTGCGATGTAATGCCCCACCTGCCCACAGTACAGACACGCATTGGAGGACCATCACCATTGCCAATCAGCGGGAAATAAATATGTCTGGTCCATGGGAAGCATCATAGGATTAAGCCCAGTCGAGTTGGTGGCACTCAGGAGCTCAGTTCCTCTGCAACGTTCTTTACTGTGCTAATAGAAAAGCTTATCAACCGGGATTGTGAGGTTGGCCAGATCTTCAAAAGTGCTTGGCAGTTCAAGGGTGGATAATTCATGTTTTATGACTTCTGACAGTCCGTTATAAAAGGCACCAAACTGAGCGTGCCGATTCCAATCAGTAGAGAGCGGTAGGGTCTGAAACGCTATGCCGAAATCAGATATCAATCGGCTGCCCTGACGGAGCTGGAGCAATTGACTTGCTGCCTCTCTGCTATGAGTAGAGTGGCAAAACACCCACTTTATATCTGTGGTAAAACTGACACAAAAGAATGTCCCAGCCTCCCACAGAGCAGTCACCCATTCTCGAGCGGGAGCGGTCAACAAGGAGCGATCTGAGGGAAATGTGGACAGCTGCGATAAGAAAATTAGGGAACTGTGGGGTTTTCTCAGGTGTCCTTCTACAGTGCAAAAAGATGCTAAGGTGAATGGTAGTTTAGGAATTTAGGAATAGTGTGTGCCTTACAATTATAGTATTGATGTTAGTGTATTTGGAAAAAATGTTATTACCCAAATGTCTATGGGAATTCATATTAATTAACCCTTATTCCCCATTTTACCCTATGTTTAAGCATTTCAACTACAGAAAAATAGTATCTGACATCATTGTACCTTGTATATTTCCACAGGACAGATAGATCAAACAAGAGTAAATAGACTTGGCTATATTGTTTATTTTTATAAACATATACAGTTTTTAAAATTTGTAACTTACATAGTCTTTAAAAAAATAATTTACTAGTTATGTATGTGTTCCTTACACGTCATTGCCAAAATAAAATTTATTATAAGTACTGCTTGAAAACATCTATTTTTGGTGGTAAACATGAACTGTTCAAGAGTTCTGTACCATATAACATAAAATACAACATTTATAAAACAAAAATGGTGTAGTGAAAATATTTTTATGGTGAATGCTTTTTAATCATCAGCTGCCCACATCATTATCATGGTATGCTATAGAGTTGATACATTTTTAAACTATCTGTTTAAACTATCAGCAACCTTCTTTAGTTGTTAAAAACATAAGTACTGTACATACATTTTACTACTGGCAAAGTGAAAATCCAAAAGAAATAAATATGTAATTTAACAGTGTATAGATATTTTAAAAGATTAGAAAACATTTCCAGAACATCATGTACCCTTTCCAGTGCTCAGTAATACATTTTGAGAGGGTTACAGTCTCAGGCATGAGAAAATTGTAATGTATGTGTAGAATAAAGTAGCTTCAGGCTAGCAGTCTTCTGAAAAATAGGTATTGTGCAATGCTTTAGTTAATGTACTTGCATTTTATTTTATGCACATAAGCATAAGAAAGAATTTTCCTTCATATATAATATTTAAAATATAACTTTATAATACAGTGGTACTTGCAGTTCACAAACGCTGCGGTCTATGAACAATTTGGTTCACAACCAAAAATTTTGTGAAAAAAAATGCATTGGTTTGCCTACAAAATTTGGTTGCCGAACAGATTCCTCAGCCAGATTATTTTTTTTATACTAGTGTAGCACCGGCGGGGTGCATGTCCCAGCATGCCCCGCGTGCAATTGTAAATCGTATGATCACAACAGGCACCCAACGAGCACCGAGCCCAAATACACAGATGGGGAATGCAAGATTGTAAGACGGCAAACTGCAAGATGCACAAACGATGGAAGATTTACACACGTTAAATACACGTGAGGATCGGACCAGATATACCCACCATGCCTCGGTCCGCACGCACTATTCTGTTTTTCTTTAAAGTTTTTACTATAAAATTAATTAACAAAAATCATTTGGTGGTGATTATTCGAGTGAATCAAATTTCAATTCGTTCTTATGGGAAAAATTGCCTTAGTTCGTGTACAAATTGGTTCACAACCACAATCCAGAAATGGATTGTGTTCTTGAACCGCAAGCAACACTGTACATTGAAAGAAACCCAAAAACTTTCTTAAATATAAAAGGAATTTGAGTATAAGTGTTACAGTAATACACCATTGATGTACTATGACATTAAATGATGTAGCAGACTATGAGGAAAGATGCAGTGTACTGTAATCATTGCCTTGTGTCACTTTCTCACAAATGGCTCTCGTCAACAGATATTAAGTGGATAAGATCTAGTTTTTCTACTCGGAGGAGATGTGTACGTGGGAAAGACAGAGATGGAATGACTTGTCATAGAAATGATATATGTTTTAGAATTTGATTTACATATCACAGGACACGCACTGCTACCTTTTTGTGTTATCTATGAGTCGGCGTCAAGTGTCTCTTAGGTAGATATTCTTTTAACCGTGCAATTTTGTGCAGCCCTAAGCCATAATGTGTACTGTGATTACTACGGCCACAGAATCGGCATACAAATATTTCAATATTTCTCCTATTTTGAAAATATGAATTATCACTATTTTTATTACAAAGTAACCACAATTGTGGTGAACAGCATATGTAGCTGATGTATACCAAACATATACTTCTTGTGCCCCAGGATGCATTACACTTTAGACTGCCGGACATCCTTCCACTCCATTTTAGTGTTTTGCAAGGCTTGTGTCTTCTTTTCATCCACTTGTACATAATCCACTCTGTCTTCATCAGCAAAAATGGGCTTCTGAAAACAAAAGAATATGTCAGACATCAAAATGTAATACTAACACTAATTAAATGTAATAATGGGTTTATTATACGATTAACAGTAAAAAAAACAGGTTAATAATAGCATTAATAATTAATCTACAGTAACGAGACAGTGTGATGGATCCACAGAATTAATTATGCATATGACAAATTAAAACGCTTAAAATATGTTCTGTTGAAAACTACAGTCTGTTGCACATTAACAGCATACAACATTAAGATAACATAAAATACATACTAACTTGCTGTATATTTAACCCGTGTTTCTGAAACTGCAGATCTCCAAATGATTGAAAGCGGTGCAAGATGATTTTATGAATGTTTTTTCAATTCTCACTGGTTATTGCCGCCGTGTTACGAAAGTTAACAAATTTTGGGTTAAATTTATCATGGGACCCCTCCTCCCCCTTGAAAAATGTCCAGGCAAAAAAATTGAGAACCAACTTATTAAACCAACATCCACCAACCCCCCTTCCAACCTGTTATCTAATGTAAAGTCACAGGGAGATGATATAAATGTGAAATCCATTTTTGATGATTTTTAGGTTATGGCTTTATGTTCGTTATTATTGTTCAATGTGGAGCAATTTTAATATATTTTGTCCGCTGTGTGCTAAAAATGATAGGTCACATATCTTTTAACATGTGCTTATCATCACAGAATTGCTCACTGGCATGCAGATAAAAGAAAAGAAAATTATGAACTTTCATTTCTTTTCACATTTAGGGAGATTTATTCTGCTCATTTAAATTCACACTGACCATCTGGACAGGCGAGGGAGAGGCAGAGTTGAAGTCCAGGGAAAGATAGTCCAGACTCGCTCTTCTCAGCCAAGGGAAAACTGCATTTCCATTTGTCGGGAAGAAGTGTTGGTTCAAGCCCTAGTGTTGTTAGAAATTAATGTAGTTATTTTGAGCCCATTTGAAAAGCATCATACCTGCAGAAAAAGCTGTAATATATCTGTCAGTACACATACCTCGGTAAGTTGGCAAATATAATTTACTGCAACTAAACTCACAGACAATCTTGTTCCCTGGGACATTATGTCCTTCATTTAGTGGAAGTTTACAACCAGAAAATTTATTCATACATGAAGGATATTGAAAATATACACATCAGTGAGACACATGCCTATTAAACTATATATTTTATACAAAATTAATAAAAAATAATATAATCATAATACTGTTTATGAATTGCTAAGGGAAATTTCTTGAAACCTATCCTTTTCACTAAAACATTATACAATATATAAAAGCCAATTTTTAAACTACATTCACTAAACCTTTGACTCATCTTGAAAAATCAGTTGACCCAAAGCTATTTTATCTTTGGTGAGAAAGCCAAACATTTATTTCAGATTACACAAAAAAACAGTCCACATACAAGCCCTACTGAACAGTCATGATACTCTACAAAAAAAAAAAAAAAAAAGTTAAAGCACTGTGTTCATGAATGGCAGAAAAAAATCATTTGGGTCTGCTGGAATTTTATGTATTTTGTTGACTGTAAAATAAGCAGCAACCAAAAAAACTAAATTGTATCATAAGGCAGGATATTCCTGCCACCATGACAAATTTAATTTGACCACGTGTGGTACATAACAAGAAAAATGTTTAATGAAAACTCAGTTGTATATAAATGTATATAGCTTTGAATGATCATAACCCCTAAACTCCAACATAGAACTGGATGAGACTTTGTGTGGTTTCTTATCAAATATAGAATAACCTTCTCAAGTTGGAATGAGAGACAAATGAGGCCTTGTTACAGTGATTTGAGCAAATAAATGTACTATCCTAAAGCCCATAATATTCACACACAAGCAAACTATGTGTGGATGGGTTGACTGCAGTCTCATTTCCAGCATGAAGTAAAATATGATCAAATCAAGTACGGAGTCACTATTAGTTTGGCTCTCCTCTCTGACTTTGATTTTGTTCTCCATAAAACTATATAACATAACCATTAGGCCTACGTTAAAAAGAGACATATTTGTCATTTTCAGTAAATCATTTAGATTCTATCTGAATAAATGAATACCACATTACAATGCAAAACATCCTTGTTTAAATATAGCAATTTCTTAACTCTCAATTATATTTCAGATAATTTATTTTCATATCATAAGACAAAACACATTAAAAGCACTTTTTCTGTACTGTAGTGAAATGTGCAACTGTGATATCGTTCATTCTGCCCAGGATCACAGATCGGGGAGGGTCAGGGCAGAGGACTTTGTCTACCTACTCCATTCCAATGTACTTCTTTGCCAAGTAAAGGGAGGAGAATCATATGTTGTGACAGATCAATATCTTGTCATCAAATTTCAACTCCCCTGTGGCACTTATATTCTCATTCTCATTTGTTCTACTTACTCATTGGGTAATCATGTTTAGAAACATCTTTTTTAGTTTTGGCAATTGACAGGTTTTGTTTGAAGAATGGGGTTTTAGTGATTTGGCAATAGCACTTCCTAAAACTGGAATAAAGAGCTGTACTGTAGTTGGTCAACTTAAAATTTAAAAAAGGCAATAAAGAACAGCAGAGCTACAAAACCTGTACACTTTAAGTTGTTTTCAAATGTGACCTTGAATCATTGTTTTACAAACTACATACATATATTTAACTGAATCAAAAAATATTGTCAAGCAGTTCTATACCTTATCAAAAAATGGAATTTCACTTACTGTATGTGTGGATCCAATATTTTTATTACATTTTGTTAGAGATTAAATGAGACACGTTACCTTTGAGAGGCAGCTGTTGTCTAGGCTTCCTGGAGGCCCAGTCATTGCTGCTTCGTTGTTCAGTGGCAGACGGTGTGCAAAGTTGCTATGAATTATAGATGCAAAAAATATGTGCTGTTCATGAACCAAATCATCATATATAATGGTAAACGGACATAACTCAAGCATGACTACAAATGTTTTTTTTTAATTGTTGAATCGAGATCAAACCTGAAACTACATTATCTTGCATTATATCAAATGTGCAATGTCAGAATTTGTCCTGCTTCTGCTGCCCCCTAGTGGTAATACTGGTCACTGTTCCTTGTCCCTGTATTTTGGGCCCCAGATACAAGGTGTTTCCCATCTCCTGCTCAGTATCAGCCTGCTTAATTGGTCAAGTGTCTACACCTGTTCCTCACTAATTACCTCTAACCAGTGTCTCTTAGCACCCAGCATCCAGATTGTCTTGTGCCCCTGCCAAGATTTCTTGCATTTGTTACTCTGTGTTGTGGAGCTGAATTTCTTGCTTAGCTGGATAACTTTCAGGATAAGTAGAGGTAACGATGCTGGTTTACTTTTTAGCGGGGTACATATCAATAGAAACTTGTACTATGTAACTTTTTGCATGTGCTATGTCATCTTTGTACTTATTTTTAGTCTTTTCATTCATATTCATAATCCTGTTTTTATTTTTTTATTATTACCTTTAAATAAACTTGTTTTTTTTGGTCAGTTTTGTAAATCTGAAATTATCTTTTGACACTGACTTTGTTAAACCAATTTCTTGTTATGGTCCCCAGTTCCTGTGTTTTAGCCATGACTGTTTTTCTTTTTGCTGATTTTGCCCTACATTTTGGATACCTTTGCCTGTGCTAGTTTGCTTCCTGTGGATGGATCCTCTGTCTGTCTACTGACTTTGCCTTGGATTTTGTACCTTAGCCCTATTTGAAGTTTCTGATGTGTTTGACCCTTAACTCATTCTTGGATTTTCTGCTGTTCTGCTTGGATTTGCTGTTGCTCTTTTGATTTTGTCTGTTATTTTCTGTCTGTCTATGTTTTGACCTGCCCATGGACTACAGTGACAATCTAAATATATACAACAGATTATTTATTTTGTATATAGGCAAACAACTGCATTCTAATTCACTAGATACATTGTTAAAGGAAAAGTACCCCAGGTAAGCTTTGAAGCTCTGGACAGTGAAGTGTGTCTTCTTTTCAAACATACCTGGGTTCTGTTCGAGTCCTTGTCAGAGGCAAGTGTGTGTCAGATTCTCTGATTGTGGAAAGGCTTCGCAGGTCAAGAGGCGGTGGTCTTGCTAAAAACAAAGCAGAATACAATATTCATAAACATTTCAAGGTATATCAAGAATTATTTCTGTCACACAAGGTGAAATTTAAAAGCCTAATTCTCTTTGCTTAAAAGCACATCTTTCACAACTCCCAACCATTACATGACCTGTTGCCATTATCTGTTATTTTGAAAAAAAATAAAGTAAGTTTGTGTTGATGTATGCACTTGACTGATTTATAAATGAGCTATCCCACTGGGTAATTGAATAATCTTTGAAGATGAGTAATCAAACCTCCAGGAGACAACATAACTATACCATACATTAGCTGAGTTGCATTTGCAAAATCAAACAAATATTTGTTCCAACACCAAGTAGTAAAAGCAGAACAAAATGAACATAAGGGAAAGGTCACATAAGGCCTATAGCTGAATGTGTCATACACCACAACTAAAACACAGTTGTTTTTATGAGAATCATGTAATATTTTCTTTGTTTTGCTTTGTTTCCCACATTTCTTTGACAAATATCAAAGGACAAAATCAGACAAAATTTACATGACTAGATATTTTTCACATCTACACGTTTCGTTACACCCTAGCATAGTGATGATTCTATATTCTCACCTCTCATTCTAGGCTTGAGCTTCCGATTAACTGGAGGTGGGTCTACTTCGTAGGGTAAGCCACGCAGTGGGACAATAGGGGGAGGGGTCTCAGCTCTGTCACTAGATATAAGAAGGCTCACAGAAGTGGGACTCATTGGAATGTATCCATCTGATGAATTGTCCAAAGTGGAGACAGGGGAGGAAACCCGAGAATCCATGGGAACATACGAGTCTTCATTGCAGTCAATCCACTGAGGATTATGAAATGTAACCAGGGAAGGCTGAGAGGCCAATATGAAATAAAGAAGAAAAAACTTGTAACTGCAAAATCATTATAAAATATACATTTATAAACATTTTCTGGTAACAATTTATTTGAGGGGGCAGAAATAACTTAGTAGCTTAGCTACTACTCTAGTACAAACCATGAACAAATATAGCAACTGCATAACATACATGAACCATTATTACTGCCTAATGGTGAACATCTAACTAACATTTTCTTGTTTAAAAATTATATTAAGTATGAGTGTATTAAATTATTTGTGCCTTAAAGTGTTACGCATTTTCTTAGTGTATACATGAAGTTGAATATAAATATAGAATTAATATACAAATGACTCTTACCATATTAAGACTGAGCCTTTTATCCAAGCTGCTTTTTAATGAGTTGTCTTCCAATTCCCCTAAAATAAGAATAAGAACGCAATAATTTTGAAAGTGTCACACAGATATTCATAATAGCATTTTGTACAACGACAATAAAGAAAAAGAGTAAGAAAAAGTGCTTGATTTACTACGTAAATTGTTTTGTTGTTGGTTATTGTTGCTATAGCAAAAGCTGGGCTGTTGTGTCAGTGTTATTTCTATGGTCTCCTTCAGAAGACTAATAACTGACAAAAATATAATGTATATTATAATATATATATATAAAATCTAAAAATTAGTCTTCATGTATCAGGACCTTATGAATGAACTGTTCCTATGTCTTCAGCCAAACAATAACCTTTGAATCATTATCCAAACTTTATTTTTTTAACTTCTAAACTACCATTTTTGGACTGTATTATCTCATGAAATCCTGAATATATCTTACCTCTCCTGAAATGATCGGGTCCCACCAATGAGCTTCTCCTGGAGATTGTGACATGACACGTGCTATCCCAATTACACTGGCCAGGCTTTGGGGGCCTTGGTGGAGGGCTGAAGCTATCCACGTGGCCATTTAGCATCAGGCCAGAGGATAAAGTATCAAACTTGAACACATCTGGCAAAGGGTGGCAATTCTGTGACAAGATAGAGGAGGAGGCACTGAGGGGGGGCTCTGTGAGGGGGGCCACTGGAAGTGAAGGTGAAAGTGGTTTGAAACAGAGGGGCGAGGAGAACATTTCTTCAAAGGTGTTTTCTGAAGAGCTGCACTCTATGGATCTGTCTGAGTTTGAACAGCTGTTGCATCTGAAAAGAGGATGGCAAAAAAGGCACCTTGATTCTTAATTATAGCATTTCACAAGACTGCGGTAAGTAACTGTATTTTTTTTATGCAAGCTTCCAATCTTGCCTGGTCATCGGGGCCCTCCCTGTCTCACATTGTGACAGGAAGAGATAGTCCAGCGGCGGGCTGGATTCTGAGTCGCTGCAGCTCATATCCGGGGTATCAGCATCACGAGGAAGGTCTGCACTGACGGTGTGGGGTGTGCCTGGCGACTGGGCAGGTGAATGTTGCTGGGCAGAATCCAGTGAGTCTAGTAAAAAATGGATGAGCTTCAGTCAGGAAAAAGGCAGATTTTATCCAAATATATTCAAGTGGCTGCTCTGTATGACAGACTAAGGGTGTCCTCTAATTCACATTCAAGTTCACCACTCATCAGTAGGCAAATCCATGCTGTACAGAGTTCTCGCTCTGCCTTCTCTGCATATTCCTACATTGACAGGGAGAGCACGAGAATGAGAGACTGGGAAAAGCCAGGTGCAGTTGTTTGATTACAGATTCAATTTCAGGCTTGATTAGTCATGTAAATGGCAATAGTTGAAAGCAAATGTAACTGCATTCACCATTTTACTATTTATGAAAAACAATATTTTCCACATGTAATTTTTTTTTTTTTTGGTAACAGGATATAAATAGTTCTACCTTAGTCCACATCATTTCTTAAACACCATGACACTGATTACATAACCATCCCAAAATGTGCATAGCATTACTTTGTAAATAAACCCCAGAACTATTGTAATCTAAAGCTAATTCTAGATTTTTTCCAGTGATTAAAACTGAAATATGATAAATGTATATTTTAAGATTTTACATCTGCTTATATTTTCTTTATATGTATATACAGGTGAAAAAGACCCTCAACTGTTAACTGTAAGTAAAAGATAGGTAGTTGCTTGTCTTGACCATATCTTCCTGAAACCCCACCCATTCATTTATGTCCATGATAGTGGACATTTTCTTTTTGCATCTATCTTTTCACTGATGTAATGAAACATATGTATTCCTGTTGCATGCTAAAGAGGACATGCTGTAAAATTTAAAACAAAAATAAATTTGAAAAAAATCTAAATTGTAAGATGTAATTTCCTTCAAAGACAAATATCCTAAAATTGAAGGACACTTTTTTCCTTGGGTCTCAGAAGGATATAATTCCTGTTATGTGTAGATTTTTTTTTGTTAAGCATAGATAATGGCATGATACTTTTTTACTTGTTTAATTACTATGGAGATTAGAGACTACAATAAGAGGGCATGGTCCCTCGGGGAGAAGCACAGTGACCTTTCTGCTTGTACCCTGCCTTATTGTCCAAGCACAGGCAATGGATTTGCTGAGACCCTGTGTTAGATATAAAAAGAATGAGCTAAAATGAAGATAGATCTAAGTATTATTGCCACGTTATCAAATTAAATCTGTTGCATTTATTGCATGAAATTTTCACAAAATGTCATATTCATTTAGTATTTATCAGCTGTGTATCACCTACCTGCACTATCATTTATTAACTCAAAATGGCAGATTTGACTAATATTACGTATCCAGCTTTTCATTTCATCCTCCGTCTTGGCAACCAAGTAGAAGATGCGGGAAGAGGTCTTGACTAGGAACAGGGGCTGGTTCTGGAAATGGCGCTTAATGAGCTGCATGTCAGCGGGCATCTGGACCTCACACTCCCTCAGGTCAATGGTGCGGATGGGTTTCTTCGAGCTCTTGCAGCGGTAGTATTCCAGGACGTCAGGGTTGCCACTCATTCGGCCCCTGCGCAGCACGAACCAGCGTCGCCTCCAAGCCTGACGCGGAGAGTAAAAGGCGAAACTGAACATTATAAACCAATAGAAGCATCAAATGGTTTAGTAGTTCTATTATGCTGGGTCCAGAAGACACAATTTTTATATTGGTAATCAAATGAAATCTATTGCATTTGCAGGTTTTTTTTTCAGCAAAACATGTCATATGAAATAATTATAGTAATTATTACATAAATTGATGCCATATGTAGTTTAGTGTTATTAAAAAACATCAAAATTACCCTCAAAAAGTACCAGCAAAGCTAGACGAGAAATGAAAAGAAATGTATCTATTTGCTCACAGTACAGAGTTTTCATTGCGAAGGTATGGTGTTGCTGGTCAGGGGGAATTTTAAGGTAGCAGCTTCTCTATGCAGCTAATAGAAGTATAAAAGTATTCAGATCTGTAGGTGGCTATGAGTGACCAGTAAAGGGAACAGGGTGCCACAGTGACTCTGGCGGTTTGTAGGAAAGAGGTCAGATCCCTACACTAATTTGCCATTTGTTCCTGGAAGAGTCATACATATAGTCAGAGGCATCTCCTCTGCATGAGACTGTTTTATTCCATAGCAGATTGAACCTTCAATTATACTGACACTTTCTGCTGCAACATATCAAGATAGGAGCATTTCCAAGAAGTTAACGGACCGATGTGACAGTTCCAATATTAAGAACTGTGTCATGTTTCTATACTTACTTCTGCTTTTTACTATTTATTATGCTAACTGGAGCTTTATGTTGGACACGTCTCAAAGTATTCCAGCTTTGTAACAACTAAAAAGGGGTTTCGCCGTGTTTGGTGCACACAAAAATCAAGCAATAATGAAAGTCTTACTACAGAGGGGATTCTTCATTCTCTCTGCACACACATATATATATATGCATATATATATATATAGTGCTGTACAATATGTTAGCCAGTCTATTTATTTGGGTAGGAAGTGTATATTTGCTCAGGAAACAAAGAAACAAAATTTAAAATTGACTATTTACCATTTATATTAAAAGTTTATGTGAATTGACAGTAACACGAGAAAAACAGGAATAGGAATTTCTTTGCTCCAAAAGGTTTTTGGTATCTTGTTTGATGGCTAGAAGAACGAGATGAGCACTGCTTCATTTCCCAAACCTCTCTTCTGGGGCACCTCAGTCATTCCATGTGCTCGTTATATTTTACCACCAGCTGGATTAGTTGATTAATTGGCCTGATACCTTAAGGAGGTATTGGTTAGCTAAACATGGCTTGCTATTGGTTGGTGAGTCAAAAAAATCATGTGTGCATTGGATAGTTGCAGCAAATACTGGCTGAGTTCAGGACAGGTTTTTAAATGACTAAACTGACACACTTTGAAAAAAATATTATAGTTTTAGACCAACATGAAGATCATTTAAACATCATTTTCTTTGGCTGCCTAATACTTTTGCACAGTACTTATATTTGTTGGTGTGTGAAATATGGCCTTTTGAAGGTCCTAATTCCAGTTATACAAGTAAAGAAGAATAACAGATTCTGCGGTTGTTTCTGATCCATTACCCATTAGAAAGCTTTTTGTCTTTATAATGAACTGGTAAAGATTTTCTTTTGACCACGCACTTTCAATCAGGATAATGGTAATTCACCTGGTATGCTTCAGTAAAATATTAAGGCCTGTAAATGCTAAAATGACAGATATGTATGAATAAACTAAATCATGTAAACTTTTTTTTTCCCTTGAAAGATACGTGTACAGATATAGAAACCTTTTTTTCAGGTTTTGGTTTCATTGTGAGGAACTGAGTGTTATATTTCCCAGAAAGAACAGAAAGAGGAAGTAAAATGTACCTAGTCTACTTTGTGCATGCGTAGGTTTATATATTTGGTCAGAAAAATACAGCTTAACATTAGAATGCATGTGAATAGTAACAAAATGAAAAACATAAGAATTTCTTCTGTTCTCCAAAAAGTCACTTCTTGGATGATTAGATGAACACTCTCATCTTCCAAACTTCTCCTCAAGGACACCACAGCCATTCCATGTATTCGTTAAATTTCATCACCAGCCCACTTTAGGACTGGTTATGAAATTACTAAACTGAAACACTTTTACACATGAAATATTGTTATTTACCACATTGTTTTACACCAACATAAAGGTAATTTACACGTAATTTTGGCACAGAACTATGGCACATATGTTCACTGGGGTAAAATTTTTACCAACATAAGACCTAATACTGCAATTACTTATCTCCTTTTTGGCATAAGTATGCCATTTTATGCTTTGGTCTGCACTAACCGCATTGCTTTGCAGGCTCTTTCATCAAACCATGAGAAACATAGCCTTCAGGAAACCTTTGGTATCATGCAAATACGTTGCACGTCAGCGGGTTTTTGCTGCTTTGCATTCCTAATATACTACAGCATACTGGGCACGATAAAAAAATCTTCATATTTCAGGCCATCAACTAGCTAGTAATACTAATATAGAAAACAGACTCTGCTTAATTTTTATTCACTAGTTTTAAATTTTATCTTCTCATGAATTTACAGATTTTGCGCTGCATGATTTACCCAGTTATATATTTTAATATTTCGCTGCCATCCTCAAAATGGTGAACAATCAATCCATTTCTCATTTCTGAAAAAATTCTCAAATTAAAATATTTTTTTACAAAATTGCTATATATAGTTTATATGCATGTTTGTTTACCTGTTTTTGTGCTGATTTCATGTTCACCAATCATTTTAATTCCACCTCAGAAAAAAAAGCCTAAAATAAGCACAATTAAAACGATTTGATCATTTAATTTGCAAAGTGGACTTTGCGAAAAATCGGTAAACAATTTTAAAGATTACAGGTACAAAATTGATATAGGTTCTAATACTGTATAAAATACTTACATATATTAAAGAAAGTCGGTTCAATTCAGTGTTACTATAAATGAGTAAACAATATGTCTATGTTAAATAAAATTTTTCAAAGCCCTTTAAAATCATGTAACCTCAGTGTTACTCACTGAGTCACCCTGTCACCCCATAATACTAATCATTTGGTTAAAAGCATAAACTAAGCAGTTAAGAAATCAGTAAAAATAAATATTTATTGATGATGCCAATGTTATTAATTAACCTTCATAGTCTTATGGCCTTCATAGTATGGCCCGATCCTGGGTTGTTCCCTGCCTTGTGCCCATAGCCCCGGATAGGCCCTGGACCCCGAGCAGCTCTAAACAGGACAAGCGGTTACAGAAAATGGATGGACGGACTAACAATGCTTCCATCTTCATAAAACAAAGGAAGTCTTCCCCAACTGTATTTATTCTGGCATTTATTAGCAAAACTGATAATGATAGAATCAGTAGTTGTATATATCCATTCATCTTCCCAGTGAAAATCTGGAATCTATCCCAGGAATGTGCTAGTCACAAAGCAGGGGAATAACTTGGACAAGACGCCCAGCCGTCACACGGCCCACAAGCACCATTGAGTTGTAAGACCACAGTGCTACCCACTAGTCTGCCATTTGTAGATAAAATGGTTTATCATTACTGTCCATAAAACAGGGATACTAATATAACTGACTAATATAACTATACTAATTATTGATAATTATTTTATAGCGATCATATATATTCCACATGTAAAGACTTATCTAGTTAGATATTCTGCTTTGACTTAAAGAACAATACAAATACATAGAACATCCTATCCTGACAGAATACAAGACAATACCCACAAAACCCAATTAAATCACAAGCTGACTTTCATATCGTTTTACAAAAACCCTGAATACAGGTAAACGGTGTCTTCATTTTTAAAATATATATATATATATCAGCCAGTCACAATATTAAAACCACCTGCATAATATTGTGTAGGACCCCCTAATGCTACCAACCCATCACAGCATGGACACCACATGACCTCTGAAGGTGTCCTGTGGTATCTGGCACCAACATGTCCACATCCTGTAAGTTGTGAGGTGGGGCCTCCATGGATTGCACTTACCATGGATGCATGATTGGATGGAGATCTGGGGAAATCGGAGGCCAAAAAGCGTTCCTGAGCAATTTTTGCATTGTGACAGGACACATTACCCTGCTGAAATAGGCAACTGCTATCAGGGAATACCGTTGCCACAAAGGGGTGTACTTGGTCTGCAGCAATGTTTAGGTAGGTGCAATGAGCCGAAGTAGCATCCACGTAAATGCCAGGAACCAAGGTTTCCCAGCAAAACATTGAATATAAGCAAGACTTCCCGATTATAAGTGGTGCAGGTGGTGATGCTATCATTCGGCAACTGGAGGGTTGCAGGTTCGAGCCCTAGTTCCTCCTGATCCATTAAACTGTCCTTGAGCAAGACACTGAACCCCAAATTGCTCCTGGTGTGCAGGTTGGCGCCTTGCATGGCAGCCTCTGCCACCACTGTATGAGTGTGAGCGTGCATGGGTGAATGTGAGGCATGAGTTGTAAAGCGCTTTCAGTACTTGTAGGAGTAGAAAACATGCAAGTCCATCAAAAATCATTGTACCATGTGCATTAGAAATACTGTAAAACCTTGGATTGTGAGTAATACCTCCACTTAGCCCTACCCCTCCATTTTGCGCATACCTGCATAGGGTATTGTTGTCCCATTTCTTTTTAGCAGCGAGGGATAGTGGTGTTTAGCCCTCAAGATAGCCCTCAAAATGAAGATTTTTCAGATGCTGACTCAAAAACGAGTGAAAGAAGAAAATTCTCACAATACATTGCAATACACAACAAGAAAAGAAAAGATGGCTGGTTGTGTGGGGAAAGAAGCTCATATCTTTATAAATACGCTTGCAAAAAAAATCAAAATTTTAGCTGAATATCTTACTTTAATGTAAGTGAAATGGAGTATGAGGTTGAATTTTTCAAAAACAATTTTCTGAAAATCGCTAATTCCATGTGTAGAGACAGACCAGTATCTCTAGTATATATTGAAAATGAACCGAGCAGGGGTGATTTTCACATAACTGTCAAAGAATTAAGAACGTATTTATTCAGAGAGAGCATTCAAAGTCCCTTTTATGTATTTTTTTGGCTATGACACTTTTGGGAAACTCACCCCTGATTGTTTTCTGTGTTTCGTTCAATAGTCTTATAAGTGCATTATTCTACATTGTGCAATATGTAAAAGACATTGTTCCTGACATATTGTTTATGCAACATAAACACATTGTTTATGCAAAACATGTGCATGTTTTATAGAAATATTGCATGCAATATGTTTAATTTTAAATCTGCCTGCCATTGCCTAAGGAATGCTAATCCACAAACTGACAGTGTCATAATCATTTTGTAATATTCTAGGGACATGTCAGTGGTATAATCATGTTGTAATGTTAAAATGACTTGTCCGTGTTATAAGCATGTTGTACTATTCCAGGGTCTCCCAAGCAAACCAGTTCATAAGCGAGTGGTGTCCCGATTCTCCATTTTCTCATGGGAAAATTCACTTTGATTTGAAGTGCTTTGGATTACAAGCACGTTTACGGAACAAATCACGCTCACAAACCAAGGTACCACTGTACACTATCACAAGAATAACAAGAATGCTAGTTTCTTCATATCCTTTTTATTTTAAACAACTACATGATATAGCACAATGTATCCCTCTGAAAGATTGTGTATAGATTTGTTGTCTCAGAAAGCAAGAGCTACCAGTGTTTGTTTGAGAGGGATGATGAAATCTTTTAAGTAATCATCACAGATAGTAGTGCATGGCTCAGTGAGTCAGGCCTTCATGCCTGTCACAGGACACCCTGAAAAATGCTCCAGGGGTGGCAATAAATGGCTGACTCGGACCCCAAGCAACACTATCACCTGTATACATATGTAGGTCTTAAAAAGGAGAGCAAGATGGGACGTGTGCAAGCTGAATAATTCATATGTGCTTATACAAATGGCAAATAAAGCCTGATTTCATAAATCTATTTTATTATTAGTACCCAGGGCTGTTTCTGAGGATAAGTAAAAAAGTACTCCTCTAAGATAAATGCAGTCCCTTTTCAGTGAGTACTGGCATATGCTGTGCTTGATCATGAGTGAAAGGCTTTCATCTTTTCATCTCACATGCCATGTTTCTGCTTGTTGATTCATTTTAACAACTTCACTACTACAGTGGTTTATATGTATTGGAGCACAAATCAACATTTCATAGAATAACAAGGTGATGGTTAAAGTGCACAAAGCAATCCGAAAGTCCGTCACTGTCCCCACTGCATAGCACAGACTATGTTGTGCAACATCCCAGCAGAAACATAGTACCATAACATATGAGGAAGATTTCCTAAAGTTGCATGGTGTTTGCATCTATGCATAACCGAAATAAACGCATGATTTCCTTTCATTGCCTCACATTTCAAAACAAATGCTTCATTGTGATACAAACCGAAAATATGAAACACATCAAGGGTATTTCAACAAGCCACAGACCTCAAATAGCTACTGAACAAGTATAAAATGATTTGCTTAAAATACAAAGGATGGAATCCTAGCTCAAACTAATAGGATACTTGACTCAATGTCGCTAGCATGTGCTGCGTATTTATAGCAATACATGAAAAACATTGAAGTTAATTTTTACTAAGAAAATACATCAAGAAAGGCAAAGCAGTTTCTTTTGCTAGGCTGGCTGCATAAAAAGAGAAACCTGTTATACATTATAACAACACAACAGCATTATAATGTTAACAGACAAGGGTCACATACACATTTTGTGCAGGAAATACATCTGCTACCAGCACAACATAAACTAAGTGTTATACCCTCCCAGTTTCAGTACTCACATATCTCTTTAATTTCTTCTCAGGGGGGGATTTGATGAGCCAGCCTGTGCAAACCACATCCCCTGCACTCATTTCATCTGATGAGTGCCTGAATACAGGGGATTTCAACGTCTATGCGATACTGTTTGTACTCCCACTGTTTTGAGCTGAGCAGCACAAGTCAATTTCTATGTTCCGTGGCACAGCCCTACCAAAGGAGGAAGTCGAGCCATTGATCGCAGTGACAGGCGTACGTGTGAGTGAGAGCAAGATGGGGGGGGGAGAGAGAGAGAGTGAGAGAGAAAGAGAGAGCTCCTCCCCCTAAAAACACAATACGTTGAAACCTCAAGCACATGACTAGGATGTTTTATAAACAAACATGTAGCTGAAGTGCAGTTGAAAAAAATGGCTAAAATGGAAAGGGCTATTTATAATCTATCTGCTACTTAAGTCAGGAAGCTGGTTAAAGACAAGAAGCCTACTGAGCAATTATAGATTCTCTTAACGAACAACAACATTACAAAATTCCTTTGAAATTGAAATAGCATAATAATAACAGTTATTTTCCCGGTATAATGGAACATGGTGTAGTACATGAAAATTTTATTACATAACATAATTAGATAACATAATTTACGTTAAAATTTAAATGGAAGATCCCTTAATAGCGCAACAAAATATATTTTTATATATTTCTTTTAGCAAGAATTTGACTTTTGATGACTATGATTTTTAACAGTCTAATGAATTACACTCACAAACATGTGCACCCTATTGAATTACATGCAAGATTTCAGACAAGAGAAAGTCGTGTGGTGATAGACCCACCAGTTTAGGAAATACATATTGAAAAATTCAAACTGGTCACCCCATACTGTATGTTATTTGCCTGTGAATAGCTTTCATGTGAATAACACACTAATGATAGGTGCCGATAGGTAGGTCAAACACTTGGAGATTTGGTATTTTATTAATTCATACTGCTAATTCAAATGATATTTTTATTTTTATTGTTATGCTTGATTTAAGAAAAATGTTACTTGTTTTTTTTTTGCCTCTCATTCCAAACCCTCATGTTAATCATTCCCAGCTGCCTCTCGTTAGCTCCCTTGTTAGCCCTGTATATTTGTGCTTCCCAGTCCCCAGTCTTCCTGTTGCCTGTGCCTTTCCTTATTTTAATCCTCCCATTTCATTCCTATTTGTTTACTGTTCCTGTTCAGTCAATAAAACCCTTTTCTGTTTCGCTTTCCCCCCCTGGGCTGCCAGATGATAGACCAGAATCTCCTCAAAACCAACTGGAAGTCATTCTCCATGGTCTTGCTAAACTCCTCCCATACCCGAGTTTTTGCTTTAAGGACCACCGAAGCTGCCTTCCCCTCAGCCCGCCTGGTACTCATCAGCTGCCCCCGGAGTCCCACAGGCTAAAAAGGACCGATAGGACTTCTTCTTCAGCTTGGCAGCAAGCTGAAGGCACCGACCACCTTATGGCCATAGCTCCGGTCAGCCGCCTCTACAAGGAGTTGAAGCTCCTTCTGACAGGGGATTTCGCCAGATGTTCCCAGAAGACCCATACTATACGCTTGGGTCTACCAGGTCTGACCAGCTTTCCTCCCCACCAGTGGAGCCAGCCCACCACCAGGTGGTCCAATAACAAAACACCACTCGGGTCCAGTTCGGGGGGTCCATTCCTCCCAATCACATCCCTCCAAGTCTCACTGTCATTGCCCACGTGAGCATTGAAGTCTCCCAGCAGAACAAAATAGTCCCCTGGAGAAGCGCTCTCCAACACCCCTTACAAGGACTTCAAAAAGGGTGGGTATTCTGAACTGCCATTTGGCGCATAAGTGCAAACAACAGTCAGGACCCGTCCCCCCATCTGGAGGTGAAGGGAGGCTACCCTCTCTTGGACCCGCATCCAGGCAAGGGAAAACGTGCATCTTTGTTATTACTCAGTACAAGGGGTCTAATGAGCCTCACTTCGTCTGGTTCCTCACCCAGGACCTGTTTGTCTTGGGTGAACTGGGCAACTTCACTCCTGGCATCATTGGAATACTTAAACCCTTCCACCACGATGAGGTGTCGCCGCCAGGAGAGGATGACAATATGCAGAATGTGTAAAATTCATTAGATATGCTTGCCTTTTGTGTTTATTGGGACTAAACCAGTTATTTCTTATTGCTTAACATATATGTGGTAATGCCAAAGTGAAGAGTTATGGAAAAATATAAGATCTCTAAAGACAATCTTGTTCCAAAAGAACAGATGAAAAGTGGCAACACACTTACTGTAATAGAACAACACTTAAATTCAGCATTGACTTAGTAGGATTTCTTGTCAGAAAGGCATTACATGTCGGCTTGTTTGTCTTCACCTTGTTCATAATCATGGCAAACTAAGCTGTGATAGACTATATACCCTTGTCTGTGTGTATGTATAGGAAGATCAACTGATAGTCAAACATGTGCTTATAGCATTTTAATGGTTTCAGCTTTGTGTAACTCCATGTCTTTAAATGAAAAAATTGCTGTAAAAAATTGCTTGTGTGTTATTGTCTATACCCATATTTTGCACCTTAACACAACTCATGCAACCACACTACTATGCCTGCTCCATTAGATCATAGATACATTATATGTGCATTTGCATTTTTTTATATCTTTCATTCTTTTTAATTTATTTAATCCTATTGATTTTTTTTTAACAAGTCAGACTCCTTGGGCTTGTGTACTTGGACAATAAAAGGATTCTGATCGTCTATGAGAAACATGCATGAAATTTGCACGTCTTTCCATAAATCCAGTATCAGCCCTAGCCAGTGTGACACCCTAGGTGACCATCACTGATGGCATTCACCCATTCACCCTGCCCAGGGAAAAATGAAAGTCGGCACCCCAGTACAAGTTAGCCAGCCACCTATGTTGCCTAGAGGATTGACCAATGCTGCAAATGCAAATGAATATTCGTCCCTATGCCAGGACATCTATCCTTTCCCCATCTATCCTTTCCCCATGTTTACTGACTTTTAACATGTCAGTGCCTCATGTGATGTTCAAAAACTAAAGAGGAAAGTTTGTTATGAGTACTTAAATTAGGTTTGCGGAAAAAAAAGTAGCATAGTTTAGCTGGAACAATGTAGCTATTAGCTGAATTTTTAAGACACCTCTATGAATGATTCTTTTTTATAGTCTTACTTCAGTCCAATTTCTTAATTCTAGACACTGAGTATTTTTGGAGAGGAAGGTTGATAAAGATAATTAACCACGTGTATTTTAACTATTACTAAGGAATGGGGGAGGGAGTAGTGAAGAAAGAGATAGTTCAGAGTCAGTAAGACCAGCAACACAAAAACGTAGGTGACAAAGGAGCAGTGGCAGATAAACATCACAGCAGCTATAACACTGGAAAAATAAACAGTCATGCAACATGATGCTTTGCACATGTCCTATGCAAAATGTTACGAAGGCTACATGAAGGTCTTGAGTATTGTATCCAAAACTGGTTTATTTTACCAGATATTGTAGCCCGTGCCTGTACAATGAATCCAGTGGTACCTCAGAATTCAATCTTAATCTGTTCAGAACTCCGGATCGAATCCTAAAAAGTTTGGGTATTGATCAAATTTTCCCCATTACAAATAATGGAAAACCAATTAATTGGTTCCCGGCCCAACCAGAGTTGCAAAATACTCTTAGAGGTGACTTTAAAAGAGCTTAACTAGGTGTTTCAATTTTGTGTTCCTCAGCCCTGACAGGGCATAGTTTCCAAATATATATAATTTGGATACTTTCAGTTCCTGAGAAAAGAACACTTGCAGGTGTCCAGTTACAGGCAATATTCATAAGGTTATTTAAATATGCATAAAATATACAGTTTGACTTGCTTGGGAAAGTCAGGTAACTGAGGTAATTTGCGTAAATTCATGCCTCCCCCTGTAAACTTTTCTGGATATTGATCCCCATTCTAATTCCCATTCCTAAATGTTTACTTTTTTCTATCCAAAATAGATTTGTCTTCTTGTTGTTGTCTCTATTGTTGACAGTAATACATGTATTTTAAATGTAAATGTATGAGTGGACAGTGAAAACCAACCCCTAAGAAACGTTCTTCTATCCACCATCCCTATGCCATGTTGTTACTTTGTTGTCCTGACCACAGCATTTCTTACATACATCAATCAGCCGTAACATTAGAACCACCTCCTTAATATTGTGTAGGCTCCACCCTCTCCAAAACAGCTCTACCCCATTGAGAAATGGACTCCAAAGGAAGGGCCCCTGAAGGTGTCCTGTGTTATTTGGCACCAAGACGTTAGCAGCTGATCTTTAAAGTCATGTAAGTTGCAAGGTGGGGGCTCCATGGCCCCAACTATAATCATATTAACCAGGTAATAGTGCTAAGCCAAAGAGATAATACTCATGATAGCAGATAGCAGTTAAAAACATTTTACCGATAGGTATATAATCGGGGGAT
Organism: Brevimyrus niger; assembly: GCA_015164015.2. NCBI lineage: Eukaryota > Metazoa > Chordata > Actinopteri > Osteoglossiformes > Mormyridae > Brevimyrus > Brevimyrus niger. The sequence goes on from JAABNY020000037.1 coordinate 1,865,490, forward strand.
AACACAGTAGTAGCACAGTGGATACCACTGAAATGGCTGGGAGCTAAAGTGTTACTTCAGGCGGGGTGTCTTTGTGAGATTTTCATGTGGGTTTCCTCTTGCAGTCCAAAAACAGGAAGTTAGGTAAACAGGAGAATCTAAATTACCTTTATGGTGTGACTATATGCACCCTTGAATGGACAAGTGTCTATTATGTGTGTGTGTGTGTGCACCTGGTGATACACAGAAATGTGAGTTGCTCATGACTTGTACCTTCTAAAATAGGAAACAAACCCACTACAGCCCTTTACTGGATACATGGATATTGAAGATGGGTGTTTTTTGTTGGGCACACTTTTCTGATGCAAAGTAATACCTCCTCAATTGTATAGAAAAACAAGGGTGGTAAAGGTGGGTGCGTCAAATTTTGATCTATATACAGCATCAAAATATTTATTTTTCTTTTTATTATTTAATGCTGATTTGCTGTAGGTTTTTTGAAAGAGGAGAACAATTTTGTGCAACCAACAGGGCAGCATAACCTACCAATGTCTGGAAACCATAGTGGCATTGTCATCATGACAAGGGTACACTGTGTCAGGGTAGTGCTGAAGATGCACTTCCCTCTTTTGAAAACCCAGTAAAGCATGTTCTTTGTTATATTACTTTATTAAGTATTAATACCTTTACTAATTTTATTAATACACGTACAACAGCACATTTTCTGCAATTTAGTTTACTCTAAAAAAACTTACAGTTTTAAAACATTCATCTATCTATTCAGGATTTCAGGGGTTCGGAGCGACTCCCGGAAGCTATGCAAACAAACAGCGAATTACCCAGAACGGGTTATAAAAATGTTCTGTACTCATATTGATGTATTTCTTATGTTGTATATTATATACTTATATCCTACGCTATCCTGACATCTAGTGGTGCATATCATGATCAAATGAAGTCTATGTATACATACTTGTTTCAGCCGAGCTTCTTGTTTATGCATAATTCAGCAGATATTTATTGTCTGGTTCATTCTGATTTGTGGATTTATTTGCAATCGTAATAACAAGAATGTCTATTTTTTGACATTAATAATAAACTAATAGTAACACAAATAAACACCTAACTTGAATATCGAATTATGTAGTTTCATTTTACTTGAGTTCTCGCGGTGTTATGCAGCTAAATGCCACGAGATTTTGAAACTGATGTGGAAGGGGGCGTATGCTAGAAATGTAGCTACAGTCTGGCAGTGACGTACTACTGTTTTTGGTTTTTTCATTTTACAGAACAGAGGAAAAGTAATTAATGTTTAAAAGGACGTGTTGAAATAATGTCGGATCAAGAGGGTCCGTCTACTTCCCGGGATCCGAATGCCGAATCCGAAGAGGTCAGTGAATGACAGTAAACATCATTTTTAGACAGGCTTACCAGGAAAAAGGCATTCAGGATAGACATAGGAGAAGTTTGCTGGGTTTTGTTCATTTTGGGGAATATGGCGGGAAGGAATCTTATCTGCATATAGATGTTATCATGGTTGCTTTCAGTATGCAAAAATCGGATTTGTAGGGGGCAGACCGCCTATTAGCGATTAGTTTACATTCTGCTCTCTGGTGGAAAAATGTATAACCAGACAAAAACAAAAATAGTTGGCTTGCAAGTCACTTAGAAATTTCTAGAGAGTAATGGTAAGCGTGACTGTCGTGTTGATGGTTGGTAGCTGTCTCGGTCACATATTTCAGTTTCTAGGAAACACAACAAAATGAGGCAGCTAATTGGCTAATTAATTACCTAGTTCGTGACTATTGGATTAGCATTCTAGCCAGACAACCAATGAAAACTGGATAATAATAGCTATTTAAATTATGCTGGTATATAAGAGGCATATTTTCTTTATATAAATATATGAAGAAAATAAGTTAAAGCTGAGCAATGTTGAATTGAGCCGGTTGTACATTACAAATAATATTACAGTCCAGTTAGCTAGTTAAGTTATCAATTGTTTTCTAACAGTATGAGTGAACATTGCATTCTTTATGTAGATTTCATAAACTGCTGAGTTTGGTGCTGTGTGTCCATTTGAAATACCAACATAATTAAAACTAGGGCTATAGGTATTTTAAAGGAATCTTAAAAACAGCAATGTCAAACTGGCAATGTGCAAGAAATTAAAACACATTTTATGGGGGTCTCTCACACATAGATCTTATATCCAGACGGAAGCAATTAAATCAAAACAACCATTGTGTTGCGAATATATAAGCATTTGTCATTACTAATGAACACAATGCCGTCTTTACACTTGATGCAATAGCTGATACAAATTACTGCTGTATTATCAGTAGTAAATGTTGAGGCTTACAATGTCCCTGCCGATAGTATGACTGACACATGCTGTTGTCTACATATAGAAAGACCCTCCATTCCTGCTTAAATTGCCTCCTAAGACCACAGCGAAGAGAGATGAAGGAGAAGTGGATCCTGAATATGAAGAGAAACGGGTCAGCAATTTTACAAAAATCAGTATGTTTGTGTGATTTTGGTTGTTTATTATGATAAGTTAATGTTAGGTTGGCAAAAAAATATAGTGGTAAAGTTGTTTTTGGGATTATCATAAAAACATTTCAGATAACATGCCTTTGAAGCTGTTTTTCAGTATGTTTGTCATTATGTATGCACAAACTATGTATCCTCAGATTAATAACATTTTTTTTTCTCTTTTCATCCTTAGAAAGCTGACCGAGCAAATAGATTTGAATTTCTGTTAAAGCAAACAGAACTTTTTGCACATTTCATCCAGCCAGCATCACAGAAGTCTCCCACGTCTCCTTTGAAAGTAAAGCTTGGACGACCTCGTGTTAAACAGGATGAAAAACAAAACCTCCTCTCTGTTGGAGAGTAAGTTGCATTGACAGTTGCCACCTGAGTTAATTTTTTGAGTTACCTATACTTCTTTCTCATAGCCCTTAGTATTAATTTACCCGAAAATATTTTTAAGGAAAAAAAAATCTATTAGATGGTGGCTACAGGACACATTTTTTGATGCAGCATAACTATCTTGATTATTTTTTTCTAGTAATCGGCACAGACGTACAGAACAAGAAGAAGATGAGGAGTTACTGTCAGAGAGTAGGAGGGCTGCCAATGTCTTGGTTCGATTTGAGGAGTCCCCATCTTGTAAGATGTTTTCATATCCATTCATTTTTCAAGCACTTATGAACAGGTTTGGCCTAGAGCAGTGTTTCTCAACTCAGTCCTCTGGGACCCCCATAAAGTCCACATTTTTACTCCAGCAGTTGGGGGAGAACAAAAACATGCACTGTCTGGAAATCCCTAAGGACCATTTTGAGAAACACTGGCCTACGAGGACTGTAAGAAGAAACCGGAATACGTGAAGGATCCCTGAGTGACTTGGGGAGAACATGCAAAACACGCACAGCTCTGGTGATGTTAGACATTGAACCACATGGGATTTTTTCTCATCTTTCAAAAATACCATTGACATGTTTAGGAACCTTTTGCATTGTTTATTAGTCGCTAAATAGGAATTCACCATTTAGTAAGACAACAAGTTTGAATAGGAGAGTTTGTTTCCTGTAAGCTTTTAATTCATCACAATCAATAAAAAAGGAATGGTTAGACAACAACAATGCATCTTGTACATTAATAGGATTTTCCAAAGAATCTACATTGGATATCAGTAAAGTATGTTTTATAGCAGGGTTATTCAAATCACGGTCCTCAAGGTCCGAAAACTGCTGATTTTCCAGCCTTTACCTGTAAGCCAGTTGTGAAGCCTCTGGCCAATCAGAACCAGTCATTATTAAACAAACTACTAATGAAAACATAGCCCGGATTTGGAATCGACTTGCAGATTTGAAGAGCCCTGCTTTATAGTCTGTTCAGGTAAACAGTGATGAGGCACAATGTGGACATTTGGTTTGAATTGTATGTCAAGTCTAAATAAGAAATATATGTGGTCTATAAATCATTAGTATTTTTCGGATCAAAATAAGACTTACTACACTTGATCCTGATTATGCATTTTTATCTATAACTTTTTTCTTCATTGTTACATTAAATTACAGGGTCTTCTAACTTTTTTTTTGACATTACTCAAATTTCAGTCAGATGTTTCACACTTTAGTTTTATGAGCTAAATCAGATTGTACAGAAATTTTTAAAAAAGCATTTTGTAATTACTTTCCTTATGGTGATTGAAGCGCAGCTGCTCTGATAAGTGAACCTGAAACGCACCTAGAACCAAGCCTTCACTTTTCCACCGTTTTACATTTAATTACTACAGTTCATTTTTTGTTTAGACGTGAAAAATGGAGCACTGAGAGATTACCAAATCCGTGGTCTCAACTGGATGATATCCTTATATGAAAATGGCATCAATGGAATTCTGGCTGATGAAATGGTATGAATTGCCATTATTATTCATTATTATTATTGTTAAATAATAATTGTTAGTTGTTATTATTGCCAGTTACTTAGTTAAAATATTGTGTGTGTTTTGTTCTTATAATGTTTATGTTGTTGTGAATATTAGCGCTTGCCTTTTCTGTATTGTATGCAGGGCTTGGGGAAGACCCTACAAACTATAGCTCTACTGGGATATTTGAAACACTACAGGAACATTCCAGGGCCTCACATGGTCTTGGTCCCCAAGTCAACTCTCCACAATTGGATGAATGAGTTCAAGCGCTGGGTCCCTTCTCTTAAAGCTGTCTGCCTTATTGGAGATAAGGACGCAAGAGTAAGTGTGCCATCTTATTTCCCTCTATTTTCATTAGATATTGGAGATTCATCAGTGTTATACAGCACCACATCGTGCTTAAAAATGTAGGTAACTAATTTCAATAAAAGTGAGGTGCGGAAGAAGCAACATCAAACCTGGCTTTGTTTGATGGCTTTGGAGCGTATCCAGAGTAAATCTGTGCACTTTGGTGGATACCTACCCAGGAAACAGGCATGATGCAGGGGACCCCCCCCTAAATGGGATACTAAGGATTTGGGTTGGGGGAACCGATTCAGTTTGGGGGGGGGGGGGGGGGCCCGATTAAGTTGCAAATCATGATCGTTCAGGGGGGTTTGAGTTAAAAATGAATTTTTAAATATCAGTTTAAACGTAGCTTACTGTAATGATGCTGGTGAAGTTTGTTACCGATATTATACAGTATATGCCCAGTTGTATAAACATTTTGTTAAGGGACTAACATGTGCTGGCATGAATGATCATGTGTGTGCAGCGACTTTTCCGGCACCTTCTCAGTTTAGTTACAAAGTCTAGGAAAACTTTGGATCCCATAACCGACATAGACACTAGTACAGTACTACTACACTGCCAAAAAAAATTAAAGGAACCTTTATTAATCGGAGTATAGCATCAAGTAAACTAAACTTCTTGGATATTCATCCTGTCAGTTAAGTAGCAGAGGGGGTTATTAATTAGTTTAAGCTGCTTTGGTGTTAATGAAATTAATATCAGGTGCACTAGAGAGGCAACAATGAGACGACCCCCAAAACAGGAATGGTTTAACAGGTTGGGGACACTGACATTTTTCTGTCCATTTTTCTGTTTTTTCACTAGTTTTGCATTTGGCTACAGTCAGTGTCACTACTGGTAGCATGAGGCGATACCTGGACCCTACAGAGG
>JAABNY020000037.1:1871237-1908986 GCA_015164015.2 Brevimyrus niger
TCAAACGACCCGACCGACCGCGACCCGAATATCATTAAAAATATTTTTGGATGACTCGTAACCGCGGGTGACCGCGGATGACCGCGGGCACCCGCTCATTTTGGGTCAACCCGCGCATCACTTATATCCATGGAGGGACACACAGAGCTCTACAGGCTAGACAACGGCACCCTGACTGCCATTGGGTATCAGGATGACCCATTGTCAGACCCTACACTGGTACAGTGGGTCCTGGGTTCCTCCTGGTGCACGACAATGCCCCGCCTCATGTGGCGAGACTATGCAGGCAGATCCTGGAGCATGAAGGAATTCATTGACTGGCCCCTATAACATAAATCCAATAGATCACCTCTGGGACATTATATTTCAGTCCATCCGACGCCACCAAGTTGCGCCTCAGACTGTCCAGGAGCTCAGTGATGCCCTGGTTCAGATCTGGGAGGAGATCCCCCAGGACACCATCCATCGTCTCATTAGGAGCCCCGACATTGTCAGGCATGCATACAAGCACATGGGGGCCATACAAACTACTAGGTGTGATTTTGAGTTGCTGCAATGAATCTTCAGCAAAATGGACTAGCCTGCTGCATCATTTTTTCACTTTGATTTTCAGGGGTGTCTTTGAATTCAGCCCTCTGTAGTTGTGCAATTTTCATTTCCATCAAACGATGTGGCATCTCTTTACTATTCAAACATCACCCAGTTCATCTCAGTATAGATATCCAGCATGATTTTTTCCCCATTAAAATCTGATGCGTTTTCCTTTAATTTTTTTGAGCAGTGTATATGCAAGATTCGTGATGGTAAAATATTGTGGTAATACTAATAATATGGCTTTGTAATGTAAGAAGATGTATTCTTTCCCAGAGTTCTAATGGCATACTAAATTTACAGTTGTATTATTAATTAATAACAGCTGTAAACCAAACATAAGGCAGTGTGTCTGTCGAACATGTCTTTGGATGTAGTGTAAAAACATTTAAGTCAAGCTGCTTTCTGGAAATGACCGTTTTCTTATTTAGGCTGCCTTCATCCGTGATGTCATGATGCCTGGTGAATGGGATGTTTGCGTCACATCCTACGAAATGGTTATAAGAGAAAAATGTGTATTCAAGAAATTCAACTGGAGGTATCTTGTCATTGACGAGGCCCACAGGATCAAAAATGAAAAGTCCAAGGTCAGAACTGCCCATCAAGATATTCTCTACACTTTCATTGCATAGACTGAAAATACTAAAGAAAAATATAGTGTTGACTTCAGTATTATGTGAACCAATGTACTGTAAGGTTTTTCTGATATTCAGTTCATACTGTTTATTTCTCTGTCCAAATCTGTACATTCTGATATATTAATGCTGCATTATAGTAGTTAGCTTATAGCAAATAGGAAGGGCTCCTTTGTTGTATATTTGGAAAAAGGTATTTAATGTGGCTTGAATAAATAAATACAGAAGTGGTAAAATGGGAAAACAGCATTTAAAAACAGTGGTGAATGACCACCAATTTTTTATAGAGAGGAAATTATTTAAAGAATATTTGGACAAACCCTAATATGGAACATTGGTGGGAAAATTATGATGATGATAAAAAATGAAATATAAAAACGTCATTTTGGTACATAAAGTGAAAATAGATATAGATATGTTGATGTAATGTGATTTTGTAGTTTTGTTCAAGTTGTCTTAAAAAATTAATAGTCTAATTCAAAGGTATTTATCTTTAGCTGTCTGAAATTGTCCGGGAATTCAAGACAACAAATCGACTCCTTCTGACTGGAACACCTTTGCAGAACAATCTTCATGAGCTGTGGTCACTTCTCAACTTTCTCTTGCCCGATGTCTTCAATTCTGCAAATGTATGTGGACATCTTAGTTACTTGCAACTTTTAAAAAAATTTGCGTTTAAATTTAACATGAATCATTTCATTATTTCTTTATAACCCCATAATGAGGCATTTGATAAGCTGTATCACATGTATTTCTTCTTCTGCCAATAAGGGCAAATTTATGCAGTAATTTATGCAGCTTGCATATATATACTTTGAATATGCAGGGGTATCTCGGTTCTCAAACTTAATCCGTTCCGGACTCTAGATCGAATCCTAAAAATTTCGAGTTCAAATTTTTCCCATAAGAAATAATGGAAAACCAATTAATTGGTTCCCGGCCCCCCAAAATTATACCTAAATATGTTTTTTTAGCATTTAAAGACAAAATGAACAGGATAAAACAAGAAGAGCATTTTTTTTCAAATGGCTTCCAAAACGACAAAGATCTTATCCCAACATTACCGTTGTCCTGCCCCAATCGTCCGCTCCTTCTGTGTGCCACGCCCCCCGTTAACCTCGTTTGGAATCTACGTGTGATCATCTGTTTCTGGTTGTTGTCATTAGTCCTCTGTATTAAGTCTGCGTTTCAGTTTGTTTCCCCAGTCCGTATGGCATCACATTAGAATCAAAACTCACACACGTAAATATGCACTTGTGAGCGCAATGTCAAAACTGACGCACATAAATATGCAGCTTGCGAGCGCAAAAGTGAAACTCGTCAGCACAGGACAAAGAACTCTGTGCGAGTTCATCATAATATCCTTCGGTTTCTCTCTGCGCTCGCGTTCTGCTGGGGGGAGGTTTTGACAGTTTGGGAGTCATGCCGTGGGGGCGGATGCAGTCTGTCTATGTTATAAGTATAATTTCACCGATTCTCATTGCCCCCTTGCCTGTTTCCCCGTCAATATAAAACAGATACAGTTACAGAATGCAGCGACACACATTATTGAGAGCCATTAGCTTTGGCATCTCCATACGATAAAGTAGCATTATCATGTGTTACGAGTTTCCATAGACCATACATAATTACACCTCGTCATGCAACCACTCACAATGAGTATTACTGACGTAGTTGTAGTATTTTGTATTTTGATGCTTTCAGTTGCTATTTGAACGTTGTGGGTTAGTTAGACTATTCTGTTCTATAGTACTTAAATCTCAATGTAAGGCCCTTTTGGGAATTGATTTACAAAAAATATTTTCACATGGGGACACAAATAATTGTCCTTTAATCATTTAGACAGCCTCATTATTAAGATGATTCTCAGAGGGTGAAGACTGAGGGTATTAAAAAGTCCAACCAAAGAAGCGAAGCCGTTAACAACTGTTCCTGCCTCCAAAGTGTCAAAATTCATCCTGTCGAGCGAGTGAGTGCTGCGCAGAAGCGAGCGCGTAAATTGGGTCCAACGAGCACGTAGAGGGGATGGGTTTTCAGCTCGCGAGCGCACATGTGCATGTGGTTTGACTTTTGGCACTAAATTAACGTCGAGCGAGTGAGTGCTGTGCAAACGCAAGCATGAAGAGAGCATGGATTTTCTGCTCGCGAGCGCATATGTGCGCATGGTTTTTCTGCTCGCGAGTTATGACTCTAACGTGACGCCATAAGTTCGGTCATTGGGTGCGTTCGACTTGCTTACGGCACTGGCTTAAAGCAACGCATTCTGATCTTGACGTGATGCATTACGGTTAGATGCAGTGCGACCTCTCACCCGGCTGCACGAACTGGAACCCCCTCCGTGACGACACACCTTTGCCCTTATTGGCTGAAGAGTTTAGTTACACACATAATGTTTGTATCCCAGGCAATTCTGATGTTTATTCTGCTAATTCTCCCAAATATCACGTAAAGCAATGAGAACTGGTTTTCAGTTAATTTACCTGGTAAAATAAAGTTTAAATAAATTACGTTAATGCTCTAATAGTACATGTAAATTAGGTTTATTTATTGTTAGTTACTGTAATGTTACGCTGCTTTATTTGGTTAATCCTCCAGCCTGTGAAGAAGGCATTCTTAGTAAGAAGTAAGAATTGCATTGTAGTATGACTCCTTTCCTTTACCTTAGGTCAGCATTCACAGTTCACCTTGTGATATTCAGATCGAGTTCTAGGGCAAACTGGTTTGTTCAACTTTCAAGAAATTCGAGTTCTAGTGAGTTTGAGAATCAAGGTACCACTGTATTTGAAAAACTTTTTGACAACGGCAGATTTAAAAAACTAAAGAAACTTGCACGTGAGGGTCACTAAGGGCTTAGGAGATAAATTACCAATTACTGAAAGCTAATATGTCTGTTTTGCTTTCTCTTTCTTTTTCATCATTTTTACTGGCGAGATTCCACGTAAATTCAACTTAAAGAAGCTCTCCAGTTGTTTCAGAATACATGTTACATGAGTTAAACAAAAGAGACTAAATTAAGTCTTTTTTTCAGGACTTTGACTCGTGGTTTGACACCAACAACTGCCTAGGTGATCAGAAACTTGTAGAACGTCTGCATGCGGTATGTTTCTCTCACTACTTTGTTCACTATTTTGATATTTTTTGAGTGGTTCTTCTGTAGTTCAGATTAATAAAATAAAAGAAAAATGGTAATTTTAAATTATTTCCATTAAGGTGCTGCGGCCATTCTTACTGCGTCGTATAAAAGCAGAAGTGGAGAAAAGCCTACCCCCCAAAAAAGAAGTCAAAATATATCTTGGACTCAGTAAGATGCAAAGGGAATGGTGAGTGTTTTGTTAATGCAAAACTGGACTCTAGAGCAGTGGAGACATGTTCTCTGGAGTGACGAATCACACTTTTCTGTCTGGCAATCCGATGGACGAGTCTGGGTTTGGCGGTTGCCAGGAGAACGGTAATTGCCTGACTGCATTGTGCCAAGCGTAAAGTTTGGTGGAGGGGGGATTATGGTGTGGGGTTGATTTTCAAGGGTTGGGCTTGGCCCCTTAGTTCCAGTGAAAGTAAATCTTAGGGCTGCAGCATTCAAAGCCATTTTGGACAATTTCATGCTCCCAACTTTGTGGGAACACTTTGGGGATGGTCCCTTCCTGTTCCAACATGACCGTGCTCCAGTGCACAAAGCAAGGTCCATATTGACATGGATGAGTGAATCTGATGTGGAAGAACTTGACTGGATTTGTTTTCCAGATCGCGGATTTGGTTGCCAGCAGTCGTTCAGCAGTGTCAGCATCTGCACTAGGTGACATGTAAATTCCAGCCAGGATAACGGAGTGGAATTCTCTGAATAGTTGGCAACCAGCCATTTGAACAACATTGTTTGGTATAGCTACAGTAAATTGAGCCACATTTGGACAAAGCAAAAAGCTGAAATACGTCCGTAATCCTTATTGTTTCTGATGAGAAGAGAAAGTTCGTCCATCTTGTTGGAAATAGGGCAGACATTTTTAAAAAATGTATCTAGAGTTGTATTAGATAGTTAGAGTGCAGCACAGAAGCCTTTGGGCCTCCAGTGAACCAGAGTGCCCCTTCATCTGCCTCCGTGGCCAATGGAAATGAAGTCTGTAAGGGCATCAGCTCTCAAACTTCTCAGCCCACAACCCCAAAGTAAAAGCGCCAGAGACACATTGCCCCCCCCCCCCCAAGTTTATGTGAGTGGTCTCTTTATTACAGCATTTGCTCTAGTGGTTTATTTTGCCGACCGCAGGGCCCACTTGGTAGAATTATCACAATCGACCAGTCGCAAATCATCTCTCAAACCCCCACTTTGGGAACGGCTGTGCTTGGAGTTGTGCTTTTACCTCAAAACTTCCTAATTTAATTGAAAAGATTTATCTTGAATTTAATCTCAAAACCTTCAAGTTTAATCACGAGAATTTGTTTCCACTTTAATCTCATTTTAAATGGCCCTAATGCTCTCCTGTGACTCTTATGTAGGAACATGGCCAGGATATCTGGTATGATTTTTGCTAGTTTACATGAAACAATCAACTCTAGGACTAGTAATTTTGTTTGAAAAATTGCTATGAGAAAATTGTCTTTATTTTAAGGACAGACCATCATGATGGACCATAAGGAGTAGAGATGGCCCAGTGCATAATTTTTATATGGATAGTTTCTTTTTTCAGACCAAATGAGGGAGTGCAGCCAGGTAATGTGGTGGCAGGGGCAGAGGGTTGGCTGTAAAAAACATTTGGAAAACAAATCCTCCTTAGCATTTAAGTGTTACACTTAATTTGAATTAATTTAATATATTGTTAAACGTAATACGTTTTATATAGTTATGTGGGTGTATTTTGTTGTCATAGATTTTTTAAAATTTTTCAAATATACCTTTAAATGGTTTCAAGGAGCAATTTAACACATGCAACAGTTTACTTACAGCAGGTATTTATAAAAATGTATAAACTTCAAATGTATTTCACAGTGACCAGCATCTTTGTATTCGAAAGCTATTTAAATAATGAAATTAAACTTTGCTGTGTAGAGTATCTTTTTTTTAGATGCTCAGCCACTTTGAAATATATCCTTGTGAGCTTTATGGTGAAATTATGAAAGTAGCTTCTTCAGTCATTTATCTTTCAAAAACAGACATTTAATTCTGAGTACCACTGAATAAAACCATGGGAAAATGCTAATTCTGTAAAGCCATAATTCATTACAGTTGCCTGCAAATGGAAAAACAATCAACCTTGTTGTACATGCAAATTAGGAGTGGGGATATGGCTTCTTTTACCAGCTAAATGCATAAAATCATCTTTAGTTGCACAGACACAAGTACAGGTATACTGGAACTCCTCTCTTCGCCTGCCCCATCTTGCTCTCCATAGCTTGTGTGTCACAGGTCAACGTCAGCCAACGTGTGGAACCCCAGGAGTTGGGGGTTAAGGGCCTCACTCAAGGGCCAACGGACATGGGACTGTTCCGCTGAGGCTAGGGCTCGAACTGGTCAGACCGCAGGGACAGAGACTTACCTAAGCCCACAGAGCCACTCACTGCCCCAAGCCTTGTAGTTGTGTGACTAGGTGAATAGTTTTAGGAAGCAACAAATTACATTAATGAAAAGGAAAATCAGTTTGTGATGCTATTTATCTATGATGAAGTGACCCAACCACTAAAATTTTAGAGGACTCAAGAATAAAACGATTTAAATTCTTCCATGTGAGCACAGGAGAATAATGATAAAATCACATCAATGTGTGTATATTTATAGTCTTCGATTACTCCAACTTTGTCCAGGAAAGGTTTTTGGGACAGGTATTTTTCAAAGAGTGCCGCTTTACAACCATTTATAGGAATAAATCTGTTTTTGTTTTAATTTATACTTTTCATTCAGGTATACAAAAATTTTAATGAAGGATATTGACATTCTTAACTCTGCGGGGAAGATGGATAAAATGCGGCTGCTGAATATCCTGATGCAGCTACGAAAATGCTGCAATCACCCTTATTTGTTTGACGGAGCTGAACCAGGCCCACCATACACCACAGACACCCATCTTGTCACCAACGGTGGTAAAATGGTCGTCCTCGACAAACTGTTACCCAAGGTCCAGGAACAAGGTAAATGCAAAAATATAAAATTATATCTGGTATTTTTGTGTTTTTAACCCATATACATACAGCTCTGGAAAAAAATAAGAAACCAATTTTTTGTTTAATTAATTTCTCAATTTATGGGTATGCATTTGTGAGTAATATATATTATTTATGCAAACTGCAGCCTGGTCCTTCTCTGTTTCTCATTACTGAATGGCTTTTTCCTTTCATTATTGGATTTCAGTCCTGTTTCTAGGAGCCTGAAACCAGCCCTAGAAGTGCACACCCCACCACTTAATGTTTTCCATTTTTAAAGGTCACTTGAAGTCATCCTCCGATTAATGAGGCACTGTAAGATAAGTTCTTCACTGGCATTAGAATATCTCCTCTGCCCTCCACCTGGGCAGTGTCGCCTGGTTCACATTGTTCCTGTGTGCTGCTGTCTTAAAAACCTTGAGCCTGGAAGCATCCTGCCGCTCGGTGTAGCCTTCTGTCAGCAGAACCAGGATTAAACCAGGATTTAAAAATGCAGATTCTTAAAGAATACAGAGTGGTCTCTTATTTTTTTCCAGAGCTGTTTTTACTTTTGTACATGTGCATGCCTCTTGTACATGTGCTAAGTTTCAAAGATATTATTGAAGAAATGTATATTACCTTGTAGCAGGAGCTGCATTACCTCCCGAGATTTGTTATGGGAAATTTTCTATGTTCCATTTTATATTATTGTATGATTAATTAATATGGAAGTATATTGGTTTAATTTTATAGTTTCATATATGTTAGTGTCACTTCAAGTTGGATATTATCAGTTGATTGTTCTGTTCAAAGTCAAGTGATTTTGATATATAGTGATTCCCCACCTATCACGGAAGTTACATTCCAGACCCACCAGCAATAGGTGAAAATCCTCAATATAGAAAGACCATATAAACAAAATTTTTTTTTTATTATAGTTTAAGCCTTAAAATACCCCTCCCACATGCTTTACACACATGTAAACTTATTAAAACACACTTTCTAAACACATAAGATATGTGGACGTTGATATGAGTAACATAATTCACAAAAAGTTTGCTCACAACAATCGGACCACAAGCAAGGTACGCGATACATAGAGAACTGTGATACGTCAGGGGAAAATCCGCGATATAGCCTGGGCGCGATAGCTGAACCGCGATATAGTGGGGGATCACTATAGTACTTTTGCTGATCCGTTATGTTGTACTTGTTTAGTAATTGATTTTGGATGATTGATAGGTTCCAGAGTTCTCATCTTTAGTCAGATGACCAGGGTCCTCGATATCCTTGAAGACTATTGCATGTGGAGAGGTTACGAGTATTGTCGCCTTGACGGAAACACCCCACATGAATCAAGAGAGGTTCAAAACACTTTATTCTGCTAATGTTTTCATATCCTAATGCCAAACAGCGATTGTTTAACATGTATTTATAAGCTTGAATAACGACTAGTCAATGCTATTCTGTGTTTTTCTGGAAAATACTGACAGCAAGCAATTGAAGCCTACAATGCTCCGAACAGCACAAAGTTTATTTTCATGTTGAGCACCAGGGCAGGAGGACTTGGCATTAACTTGGCAACAGCAGATGTCGTCATTCTCTATGACTCAGACTGGAACCCACAAGTCGATCTGCAAGCGATGGTGAGTGTCCTTGTAGTGTTTTAGATAGTATTAATAAAGTATTCATATTTATTTGTTTTGTTGATATGTGCTTGATATATAAACTTGTTCATGATCTTGCACCTCCACCTCTTAAACAAAATTTATATTATTTTGCAGAGATAAATTAAGAGCCTAGGTCCTTTATGAGAGGTGATTGTGAGTTTCCGGAAAACCTATTTTGGCTAGTCAGCTTTCTCTATTAGTATAGTAGAAAAATGGAATTCAATTCCATTTCCTATTAGAAACTGTACAAGTTTCAGCCAGTTTAAAATATCTTTGAAGACATGGCTGAAGGCTAATCAAATATGTGATCATTAACCCATTAATCATTTTTTTATGTGATATGTGTTTTATATGTATTGATAGTAATTTCCTGGTCATGTACTGTATGTATTGAGAGTAGTGTCTGTGTATACGTAGTCCTGTGTTATGGTTTATAATGTTAGGTGAGTTGATGTTGTGGTTATTATGTGTATCTACAGTATTACATGTTGTGTTGTTTTAGCATAATGTTGTTTTTTTAGCCTCCTGCCCAGGGACCGCAGATGTAAATTAGCTGTATAGCTAACTCTGGTATAGGATTTGTTCTGTAAATGGCCCCTGTTAAATAAACTAATAAACTAAACTAAAGCCCATATTTTATGTCATAAAATATACCCTGGTTTTTGTTTTTATTTGAGGACCGTGCTCACCGGATTGGTCAGAAGAAACCAGTGAGAGTATTTCGCCTCATCACTGAAAATACAGTTGAAGAAAGAATTGTAGAGAGGGCTGAGATGAAACTCAGACTTGATTCCATTGTCATACAGCAAGGTATTTTATATTGCAAATATTCAGAGGTAGGTAGCTCAGGTCCATAAAGTAAAAATCTAGAGCAAGATTTTGTTTCAACCCACCAGTTGAGTATTTTGTACCTGTGACTCATTATGTACAAGCGGCTGGTCGAAACAAAATCTTGGCCTGGATTTTTACTTTATGGACTTGAACTATGAACATTTGTGAAAATGTAAAGTCGTGCCCAAGATTGTAAAGTTACATTTCATTAAACTGATGACGTACACTTTTGTTAATATATTTACTGTATTCTTCAACCAAAAACTGTAACTGTGTGCAGGAAGACTGATTGACCAGCAGTCCAATAAGCTGGCCAAGGATGAGATGCTGCAGATGATTCGTCATGGAGCCACTCATGTGTTTGCGTCCAAAGACAGTGAGCTGACAGATGAAGACATCACTACCATCGTAGAGAGGGGTGAAAAGAAGGTAAAGCATGCATGACTCATCGATTGAAGGAACATACCCGCAGTAAATTTTGCATCTGCTCAGATAAGTTCTTCTGTAGAGTTTTTCAGTGGCTAATATTCCTACAGACGGCTGAAATGAATGAGCGTTTGGAAAAACTTGGAGAGAGTTCGCTGAGAAACTTTACTGTTGATATCGGGGGAGCAGAGATCAGTTTGTACAATTTTGAAGGAGAAGACTACAGGGAGAAACAGAAGGTATTGGTTTCATAGTTCCTACTATGCATACATTCATTCACAGTCATGCACTGCATTGCAACATTTCAGTCTACAATGGACTGCATGTACAATGGTGGTCCCATAAGATGGAGGATATGAAGTACATAAGACTTCATAATCATAGGAAACAATTATGTCACTGGTTTTTGTATTTACTATATGTTTTGTAGTTATTTTAGAGTGTACTCTTTCGAATAATAAAATATTGTACTGAAAACAGTATGTCGTGTTAGGAATACTATGTATGTATACTCTATAATGTTCACACAATGACAAAATGGGCTAAAAATGCATTTCGTATAGTTTTCTTGTCATGTACTGAAACAAGACTGTTCACTTGCCGTGTGTCCTGTTTGCATTTCTGTAGTAGTTGCCCAGTCTTGCCTTCACTAGGAAACCAGTAACAGAGGTAGCATACTGTACCAGCAAGAAGCTAAAAAAACATCAAACGATTATGCATTTTGTAACATCTTTGAATAAGATTGCAAAAAGTAGAAGGTGTAACAAGTAAAGTTTCAATTGGTGGACATCATTTATTTCAGCTCAGCATGATGGAATGGATTGAACCTCCTAAAAGAGAACGGAAAGCTAATTATGCTGTAGATGCTTATTTCAGAGAAGCTCTACGAGTCAGTGAGCCCAGAGCACCAAAGGTAAACGAAATTTAAAAATGAGTCAACTGTTAATGTTCTTACAATCACACATCACACTGAAGACTGGCATAGGCTATATGTTTACTTGATTATTTTCATATTTCTTCAGGCTCCACGACCTCCAAAACAGCCTAACATCCAAGACTTTCAGTTCTTCCCTCCACGTCTGTTTGAATTGCTGGAGATGGAAATTCTACATTACAGAAAGACAATTGGTTACAAGGTACAGTTGTTCTTTGTCTTCTTTAATGATAGACAGGAGTAATGGTACATTGAGGTTATCACTCCGTAATGTTTGTCTAAATGTAATGAGAAAAAAAACAACGTAATTTTACCACTAACACTTTCAACTGAAATGTGTAAGATGTGTCTTGTCATCACAAATTTTGAGTCGAGGTCTCTGCCAATTTCCACCTCTGCTAGTTATGTTTTTGCATTTTTTAATATATTTAATTTTAAGATTTATCAGATATTATAAATTTAAACATATATATTTTCAAATACCGGTACATGATAAGGCAACATTCCTTGACTTTACTACAACAGCACCTTAATCGGTTTTTCATCATTGGTAGACACAGAATCAGGTGCTCTACAATATAAGGTAGTCTCACGTGACCTTTTTTAGTACCTATATTAAATGGTGTGAAGTGCACATTTTTCAGCTAAATCATACTACATTAACTTAAAAAACATTTCTACTCACGGTATTGTTTGCCACAGTGGTATTCACCTGGGACTGTCATGCGCCAAAGCCTTCCACACACAAAGAAATGTCTTCACTCAATTCTTTATGGACCAAATTCCTTCCATTTTCTCTTAATCTGCCTTGCTAATAAATGGGAATTTAGGTACAATATATATATTTCAGAATATTTCCCAGTGTGGAGCAGTTGCTTTGTAATGGTATGGCTCCCAGAAGCAGTTTACGGTTTTGATACTTTGATGATGATTATGGTACTAATTTTTTTGGATCAGAATTTTCTCACAAAGAAGTTTTCTTTATTCTCAGTCATCTAAGTTAATTTATTTTTATTTGTGAAATGATTTGTGTGCACGCTCATTTATTATTCTTAATTTTTTTTTTCCAGTCAGAACAGATATTTTTTCAATATGAGATTCCAAAAATCTATTTTCTGTATTTTAGTAATTTATTATTTATTAATTTAGTTGAATTGTTTTAAAACCAATATTATTTCCCTATTAGATATGTTTCTCAGTAGCTTTGACAAATACAAATGCTCCTCTACTTACAAACTTTCAACTTACGAAGTTTCAGATATACAAACGAAGATTGTAAGTCTAAATTGTGTTCATTGGGCTCCCGTTTCCTGTCCACAACATCATTTTTTGTTTCTGATAATTCCGATTCGTACAACTTCTGGCCGCTACTCCCGCCGCGCAGCAGCAGCAGCGTAACGTGCATACTCCCAGCATCCTAGGTCTTTGTAGTTACATATACCCTTAAAATGATGTTGAATAACGACTTTCAAACATTTTAAGTTAGGAATAGCCATTCGGAACGTATCTCATTCGTAAGTTGGGGAGCGTCTATAATGTGTAGAAAATTCTTATTTGCTAGGTGATCTGCTTGGGGACCAGACAAGAAATGAAAAGCTAAGCATTTCTCAGTGCCCCACTCACAGTATGGTTTGACGTGCTCCTCCTCCCATCATTAATTGCAGTATATGTTGCTCTGATTTCTCTGGTTTTTAGGTTCCCAGGAACCTTGAAATTCCTAACTCAGCTCAAGTACAAAAAGAAGAACAGAGGAAGATTGATGAGGCAGAGCCCCTATCCCCTGAAGAGATTGAAGAAAAAGATAAGCTCCTCACACAAGTAAGATGATGTTAAAGTGTGTTCATAGAACAAAATAAAAGTTTATATACTGTACGACACAGGGCTGCACATTGGTGATTTTCCCTCGTGATTCTTGAACAGTATTATTTCTCTCTTTTATTATTATTATTTTTTTGTTTTACATGTTGTCTGTATAAAGATCAAAGAAACACTATGATGCACAATACATTGGTTGATATATCCATATCATTCAATATTAATTTAAAATTAAGATATTGGCATCAGTGAGAATGCATAGGATTATGAATTGAGATCATGATTCAAAAATTAATCATGCAGCTCTAATACAAAGTATAATTCTTGTTCTGGTTTGTTTTGAAGCATAACTTAAATGTGGATGAATATGTGTGGATATGTGTATGTAGCATGGATGGGGCAGGCTTAAAAATATTAAATGTTATTTATAGGGGTTCACAACTTGGAACAAGCGTGACTTCAATCAGTTTATTAAAGCAAATGAGAAATATGGCCGTGATGACATTGACAATATTGCACGTGAAGTAGAAGGGAAAAGCCCTGAGGAGGTCATTGAGTATTCAGGTAGGAGCAAATAATTAATGTGCCATTGCTAATTATTACGTTTCCTACTGTTGATGGGTTAAAATGAACATGTAGTAATATGGCTTCTTTGGAAAATCTGTGATATTTAATAATTGTTTTTATATTTCCTGCCTGTGTTTTGAAGCTGTATTTTGGGAGCGCTGCAATGAGCTGCAAGATATTGAGAAAATAATGGCCCAAATTGAACGTGGTGAAGCCCGCATTCAGAGAAGAATTAGTATCAAGAAAGCATTGGATGCAAAGGTATTTACTTTACTGGTGACTACATTTAACTTGTGAATTCCAAGTTTATGCGCAAGCATATGAAATCTTGCCCATTATATTTGACACACGTCAAAAAATACTGTGACCTTTATTGAAACATGTCCATGACAGAAAGAAATGCTTTTTAAGTATGACATTCTATAGATAACCCTTGATGAGGATTAAAACTCCTTTAACCGACTTAGGAATTCACAAATATTATCTTCTGACAAACTAAAATAAATTACATATGGGTCATTCTGTCTCAACTCGCCCACACTTAAATTATAATTAGAATTAAACCATTCTGTGGCATTTTGTTGACCCCTTGGCCCATATTAAAAATCTAGAATTTCTCTGGCCTATTTCATATAGCTTAGTAATTACACTGACATTCCCTGAGATTTTTCCATTATCTCTAAAAATGCTTGGTCAGCTATTATAGGTGCCTGTATCTTTGCAATGGTAAAACCTAGACACGTAAAAAAGTTGTGGATATGGCCTGATTCCAAATATGTATTTGTTTAGCTTGTAGTATGTTCCCTGTTTTAAGATAAAAAATCATTCTCTATTCTGTCAAGAGGCCCAGATTCAGTTTAAGGGTTTTATTTTTTAAGGGTTTTATTGACAATTTGATGCATCAAACATCATTCTGGTTATTTTCGTATGTCGTAAAGGGAAGCTAGAACTTTCAAATGACACAATGAAAGTGACAATATTTTTACTACTTCTTGAGATTATGGGGTTCTTGACAAATTACAGAAAGATTGTGTTGGAGAACAAATTAGAGAACATGTCATGGATGTGTTTCAATAGGGTCACAGTATTTTTGGATGCGTCTTAAATACTTGAGCGTGGACCATTTGTTGTGTCAGAATGACACATAAGATGACAATGGAAAACCTTTCAGTTTGCCACATAATGATAGTTTTTATTAGTACTCATTTGATTACTTATGGTTATTGTTAGGGCTGGTTACGTGGCAATGGTTAGGGCTAGGGGTTAAGGTTGTCATAGGTAGTGTCAGCATCTTTCCCATTGAGATGAATGAACGGCCCCCAAAAGATATGATTACACGACTCTGTGTGTGTGTGTATGTGTAGGTGTGTGTGTAATAACTTTTTGCCCATAATGTAATAAGTTATATTATTCTTGGATATTACATTAAAATTTTTTTACATTAAGAATGGAAATGTTATTGGCAGTTGTTACATCAATGGTAGTTATTACATTATTGGCTGCTACACATTTGTTTTTTTAATTTATTTTCTAATGGTTATTGGTTTCCTCGTCTGTGCTGCAGGTTTCTTTGTCTGTTGTAATAAATGATCTTGTTTAATCTCTGCCGTCCTGCATGTTTCCCCCGCCTCCTGGCGGGTTCCTAATCCCGTAAACAGCTTTCATAGCTATTTTTTTCTCTGAAAGTAAAATCAAGATATTTACATAATAACTTAAATATGTATATGTGTGCTTGTATTTTAATTTATATATACAGTTCAGTCCACCTAATTAAAAATTATCTTGTTTCAGATAGCAAGATACAAGGCCCCTTTCCACCAGTTAAGGATACAGTATGGTACAAACAAGGGGAAGAACTACACTGAAGAGGAGGATAGATTCCTCATCTGCATGCTTCATAAAATGGGCTTTGATAAAGAGAATGTTTATGAAGAACTTCGACAGTGTGTTCGAAATGCACCCCAGTTTAGATTCGACTGGTTCATTAAATCTCGCACAGCTATGGTATGGATGCAGAAAAAAAAAAAAACTTTTAAACTTCATTTAGGATATCATAACTGGATGAAAGGTCTAAAACCTGCAGCTATACTCAAACAAATTATAATTTTGCTAATTTTTTAAGTAGATTGTGATAAAAAGTCATGTTATTGAATGAGACATGGCTTGATTAGAAGGTAATAAGCATGCCAAACCTGCTAAATTGATACAGCATTGAATGTAAAATACACTAAACCATAAAACAGAAAATCTTATGGTCTAGGATGAAAATATTTTCTTTTTCTTTGAGATAATTCGTTTTTATTATTGTTAATGGGATCACAGCATTATTTGATTATTCCAAGAATCTTCTTCTCAGAACTCTGTCTTTCAGTTTTAAAGTTAGGTAGGATAAACTCATACTTTAATTGGCAATCTAGTCATGTGCAGTATTTGAACTGATAGTCATTTCTGAAAATTGTTTTTTTTTTTTAAATAGAACATGATCATTTACATGTACAATTCAGCTAAAATTGAAGTTATTCTTGCTCTATTTGTTTCTTTTTGCTTATGTAGGTGTAGTATGAATAAAAAAAGTTTATAAAAAAGTGTTTATCTTCAAAAACATTTCATGTACATAGTAACATTGGAGTACAAGGGTCTAAACCTTAAGTAGATGCAGAAATTGAGATTTCATAATAAACTGATGGCCTGTGCCTTCCGTTCAGGAACTCCAAAGACGCTGCAATACCCTTATCTCACTTATCGAAAAAGAAAACATGGAGATTGAAGAGAAAGAACGTGCTGAGAAGAAGAAAAAGGCTCCCAAATCCCAAACTGTAAGTTTTTAATACCTTATATTTTGAATTATATCAATTTCTTTGACAATATTTTCCTGTAACTATTAAGATGTGGCATTAGACATATGTAATATAATTAAATAATGATTTTATATTGAAATTTCATTTTAGGTGCATAAAAGAAAGGCAGATGTACCCTCAGAGCCAACAGGACGCAAAGATAAAAAAGCCAAAACCTAAATAACCAGTATTTTTTATTTGGGAAGTTCTTTGTATTTCATTTGTTATTGATGGCTGGTGCAAACTGTTGTCAAAGTGGCCTGGTTCTTTAGTAGACTGCCATTCACTTTTATTCTATTCACTGTTACTCGGTGCACTTTCATACTTTATATACAGTATAGTGTGAGTCTGTTGCCTTTGCTTTGTGCTTCATTTAGCATGCTAAAAAAGGGCTTTTGTGTGCCTCTGTTTTTGCAGTATTTTGACTTAATAATGATAAGTTTCTAAACTACAAGCCTAAATATTAAGAAGATAGTGATGGAGTTCCACCGCTTTGCACATTACCTAGCACTTTCTATAAACATTTCCCCCCATTTCATCCATTGTAATTATTATCCCATGTTAAAATTTTAAATGTGGTGTTTATTGATTTTTTTTTAATCAAATTTTAAATAAATTTCATGGGCCCCTTTCAGCTGAGTGCATATTGCACTTATACTTGCCTATCAAACTGCTTCTAGAGGTTTGATGAAAATGTTTTAGAATGTATTATGTATGCATTTTAAGGTCCGCTCACTCATGCATAAGGATAACAAATTGATTTCTTTTTGTGATTCATAAGTGTTCATTCTATGGAAATGACTGCAACTTCCATGGAAATTATACATTATTATTAATTAGCACTGTTATAGAACAAGACAAAGAAAAAAAACCTGACTCTTGTGAATGCTTTGCCAGTGAAATATTTATATATTTTCAAAAACAGAACTGAAAGTAAAAAGAGTCATTTAAAGTAACTTCTGATTAGTAATAATATACATATACACACAATATAAACACACATACTATATTTCATATATCATATTTCATTGAAGAGGAATTATTAGGTTTAAAAGTAATGGCAAGCCAATCTAGTCAAGTATCAGATTTCAGCTATTATATCTGGTTAAAAAGTCCAAAGTAACATTTTTTGAGCAAATAAGTCAAATACATTTAACAGCTACATAAACTGCTCTAGCATCATCATTTGTCTTTGTAATGATTTTTTTTAACATCTGAAAGCATGGTGTCATCTAGTTTGTTATTGGTTTGACTTCCATGTTCAACATCCAATGAATTACAGTTAACATTACAGAAGGAATGTCCACATGGAGGCACTATTGAGTTAACATACATTTCTCCTTGTAGCAGTCTTGCATGTATGAGTGAAAGAATGATGTTTCCCCCACACATTTATTCAGCTTAAAACTGCATCTTCTGGTCACGGATCCAAAAGTCTGAGACCACTAGTGAAAATGGTTCAGTTTTGCTTTTATTTCTAATTAAATATGAATTTGTTTTTTTTTTACAAATTATATTATCAGCCTAACAATTTGAGGGAAGAGTTGATTATTACTTGGTATGTCCTCCTTTTGCTTTAATGGCAGTGCTCCCAACTCCACAAGTTTATGTAAAACCTGATGATCCTTCTTATTCCACTATGATTGGAACAAGTAAGAATGTTCCAAACGTAATTATGTCATGTTACAGAATGCAAATATTCAATGTGTTTGTGAGGTGATTGTGAAGGAAAACAGGATAGTATGTCTTGCTCTTCTCAGTTCTTGCTAAGCTTTCATTTCCATGTTCATCTCCATACAGAAGTGTACTTGTTCAGTTGCTTGTTGAAGCAAATATCTAATCAGCCAATCATATGTCAACAGCACAATGAAAATCATGCAGATACAGGTCAGGAGCAATCATATGTCAACATCACACACCAGAATGGGGCTGAAAGATTAAGTGACTTTGAATGTGGCAGGGATATTGGTGCCATGTCTACTGATCTACTGGGATATTAATGCACAAACGTCTGTAGGGTTTACAGAGAAAAGGCAAAAAAGAATAAAACATCTGAGTGGGCAGACTGATTCAAGGAAACCAAGGCTACAGTGGAAATGGGTTTACCAACATTGGATAATGGATCATTGGAAAAACATTGGGTGGTCAGGTGATTCTTGATTTCTGCTGCAGCATTTAGATGGTAGGGTCAGAATTTGGCCTAAACAGCATGAAAGCATGGATCCATGTTGCATTGTATCAACAATTTAGGCTGGTGATGGTACTGTAATGGTGTGGGGGATATTTTCTTGGCACAGTATTGTTGCTGACTATGTCAGTCCAGCTTCTAATGGCTACTTATTGCAAGGTAATGTGCCATGTCACAAATCATACCATCTCAGACTGATTTCTCAAACATGACGATGAGTTCACTGTTCTCAAAGGGCCTCCACAGTTACTAGATCTCGATCCAATAGAGCACTTACGAGATGTGGTTTAACCAGGGATTCCTATGATGAAGGTGTCGTCCGCAAATCTACAGCAACCATGTAATGCTATTACATAATCATGGAGCAAACTTCTGAGGATTGTTTCAGGCTCCTTGGTGAATCTATGCCATGAATAATTATGGTAGTTCTGAGATCAAAAAGGGGTCCAACCCAGTACCAGTAAGATGTACCTAACAAAGTGGCCAGTGAGTGTGTGTATGTATATTCAATGACAAGAAAAAATTTAAGCACACAGGGAATGTTATTTGGAACAGTACACACGCAGACCAGTGATGGGACCAGCAGTGTGTCCATACTGCCAACTCTGTTGTCCGTTTGATCTGATATTATAATCATTGCAATGCAGTCATATGACCTTTCATCATGTGCAGATTCATTTCCACTACTCCATCTGGGTACTTCACATTTTTTGTCACTGAGTATATATAAACACACACACACATATACACTGATGAGCCAAAACATGATTACCCCCTTGTGAGGCAAATAATCATGACTCTTGTAAAAACGGTGGGTGGCAAGATATATATAAGTCAATAAGCTAACATTTGGTACTCGCAGTCAACATGCATGCATAAATAATGAGCAGGGAGAAAGATCTGAGAGCCTTTGACAAGGGCCAAATTATTATGGCCAAACTCTCTCCGAAATGGCAAGGCTTGTGGAGTGCTTATGGTCACCTGTGGTGAGTATCTTCTGAGAGTGGTGTGAGGAGGGAAAAACTATAACTTGTTGATGCAAGATGTGAATGAAGGCTGTCCTATGTTGTACAAACCAATAGAAAAGCTATGGTGGCACAAATGTCTTGGTGTAAAAAGTGTTGGAATGAATATCTCACAGGACATCAGTATTGGAAACCATGACCCCCCTGCAGCCAAGGTAATGAAATTGAAAAATGAAAACATTCCCAAAATTGTTCAACTAAATGTGCAATAATCAAAGCCATGCTTCAAATTGCTGTATTTCTTAAAATGTATCATCAATGGAAAAACCCTCTGTATTAGTAGAAATAAAACATTCATAAAACTTTTAAAATACAATCTAAACCTGCTTCCTATCACTTTATTTTTGGCTTATTTCTGGGAGGTACAGAAAGCAGGTACAGTACAGTAGGTACAGACAATGGATGGATGCAGCTCCAATTTGAAATGTAATTGGATTGGTTGGCCCAATATGATATGATTTTGTGGGGCCCTAAATCTCTAGGGGCACTCTTACATCCCTAGCTCTGGAAAGGCAGTTTTTGGGACACAACCATGAGATCAGGATGCAGCAAGAGGGGCTGAAGGTGGACTGGCTGGATGAAACCTAGGCTTGCTAAACTTAGGCTTGCTAGAACCTGGAAAATGAGTTAGGACAGTAATTGTAATGCCGACAAATATGCAATGGTAAATAATATAGGGATATGGAATTGTGGTCTGGGGGTGACTGACTGGCATGTCCAGGGTGAGACATAGAAGGGACATGTAACAGGCACCCCAACAGTTACTGCTACTTCTCAGTTTCTTCTATCAACAGTAGTGAGCTATTTTGGTACTGATTTTATTCAATTCTCACTTTCTAAACTTAAACCTTCCTGCCTTGATCAATGCTCAGTCAGAGAAATTGATCTCAATTAATGTTGCCTCACTGAGTCCTGGTAACATTCCACAATGTTGACTGCTCCTTCTCCTACTCTCTGTTTTTATGTTCATTCACATTGTTACTCTTGACTTAGAATTCTTTTTTGGAAACAGACATAAATTTGTCATTTTTGTGGTTTCCATGTATATCTTAATTTTTACTAGGTTAAACAATATGAACTGTAGGAAATATCTCACCTAATGCTCTGAATTTACTTGCAGTGTCTGCACAGTGATTTCAAAATGCTTCAGTTACTGGCCTGAAATGTATCTTATCACTTGATGTGCAGTCTAGTAAGCAGATAACTTACTATCTTAATGTTGTACAAAAGCCACTGTTCACTAGCTAACTATGCAGCTGTCTTAGAAACTGGAATAATCTGGTCCTTATCACAGGTCATTGAATGGGACTCACTGACTATTTTAGAAGCAAAACTGCTTGCAGAGATGTGGTGGGAAATCAAGAAAACTTGAATAAAATTTTTGAAATGTTAACACCCTTTCATTTGAATTTAGGAGAAAAATTGAGGGCTCGCTACATTTAAAGGAGCGACTGTCCTACCTACCACCAAATCAGTCTTTCCAAAAACCGTCTTTCCCACGACAGAGAATCAATACATTTAAGCTACCCATAATTCCTACTTGAACTATGAAAACACTTTTGGTTAAGAAACAAATGGGCTTATTAAGAAGAGGGAATTGTAATGGATTGCAGTCCTATCTAAAGTGTATTGCAGCCTTGTGTCATATTTGGCCTGGGACAAGATTTAGCTACACTGTCAACCTGACTTGGATCAGCAGTTGGAAGATAGATGGGTGTATAGATGGATGGATGCATGCATGAGTAGGTTATGGCATAGAAATCTAATTGTATAATTCCTTTTGGATTATATAGTAGCCTACTCTGATCAGCAATGTCCAAATATGGTGTAGGTTGACATCCAAAGGCATAGAGGTCATTCTGTTTTTTGTTTTTTTTTAATCTTCAGCAGGGTTTTGGTCTTTGGTGGGTAGCACTCTGTCTGTCGAGGAGGCCAGGTGCTATGAGCTGGGCGAGAAAGACACCAAGCACACAGTGAGATCATCTGCTCTTAACGTTTGGTTAACCCAAAGGACTGGATATGGAAACAAATGTCAATATGGAGATTTTGCCCAAAGAAGCAAACAAACAAGCAAATTCTTACTTGGTAAATATGTGCTGATATAAATCTGGTATCTCAGTTTTCAAGAAAAAAGAAAAGATTTTAGGAAAAGTACCAACTGTTTTGGGATCTGGACAGCATAAAGCTAATATTTATGTATTATTTATATTTATATATTATTTATATATAGAACAGATGTGTCATTCAGTGTTTTCTTTCAGACAATCTAAGTAGTAGATGGTTTTGGAAATCATCTACTTTATTACAATTTTTTTTTTCTTGCAGAGCACGATATAAAATGTTCTGCTGAGACGGCTATTATGTATATAGGCACTTATAATACTAAAGATGAATTGCATCATTTACCAAAAGGAGGTGAAGCTGAAATTTCCATAGAACTATAAGAAAAAAGATAAATAAAACACAGAATGACTTAAAATTGTACTTCTACCATACATCAGTATTCCAATCCAGAATGAAATGCATTTATAACTAGGCAAGGCAAGAAAATGAAGCATTTTCAAATTTAAGCAGCACCCACAGAAATGCAGAGTAAGACTAAAGATAGTCTTACTCTGCAATTTTGTGTTTGTTTCTTAATTATTTTAATGTATTTCCTTGTAATTTTATGGCTGGCTCATTGTCTACTGAATTTGCCAGGAAGTGGTTTGTACCAATAGCGCTCTGCTTGTTTATCACACTGAGCCACAAAGACTAGGCCAGAGAGTTCCAGCCAGCTGAGGTAGCAGCAGTTCCACCCCAGTCCCCTCCACCCGTGTCTGTCACACTGAGGGTCACGCAGAGCCATTGAGAAGATGAAGCGCCAGCTGGCTGAGCAGCGCGTCAACCTGCCACTCACATGCACTGCTCATGTTGCCAGGCACTGTTAGAAAAGCACCTTGGACAATTCTTTTACAGTAACAAAATTCATGAACCGATAATGGTTCCTAAGCAGTTTTTTATTTCACAATTTTTATTCCAAATGCTCGGTTGCTTAATTTCATACGAAGTAAATATACAATTAAGTATTGCTTATTAAAACACATCACCATGAACATAAACTGTCATAAAACTGTACCTTTTTTATCCAATAGACTAAATGAGCATCGTCAATAAAAGTATAGAGTAGTATATTTCCTGACCAGGTATGTGGAGACTCTGGCCTCCTCTGATTTGTGATCTTCCTCTCTTATGTTAGTTACACGTAGATGTAACGACCAGTGACCCAGACCGGTGCATAGGTCATTAGCTGGAAGCCCCTGGGCCTTTCTCTCTGTCAGCCCGTTTCTGAAACCTCTGGTGAGTAGATAATTAGACCTGTAGAAATTCCCTATCCTTTCTGTGAGTCATGGCGACCTTGGGTCTGCCCCTGGCTGCGAAGCTCATTGCTGACAATAATGAAGCTGCTGTTTCATGTCTCATCAGCACTGGCTGAATGGGGGGGGGGGCAAAACAATAACATTTGCTGAGCAGACTGCTCACAATAAAATTAAATTATCATAATTTTTTCCTACAGGGAGGAAGGCATCCACATTACAGCTCTGGAAAAAATGAAGAGACCACTCTATATATATATTTTTTTAAATCTGCATTTTTAAGTTCAGGTTTGGTCCTGGTTCTGCTGGCAGAAGGCTACACTGAGAGGCAGGCTGCTTTCAGGCTCAAAGTTTCTAAGACAACTGTACACGAGAACGAGGTGAAGCAGGAGACACTGGCAATGACCAAAAACCAGCCAGGTAGAGGGGAGAAGAGACTTATTAATGTCAGAGATGACTTGTCAGCTTACCCAGTGGTGCCTCTGAATGACCTCAAGTGATCTTCAAAAGGAATTGGAAACATTAAGTGGCGTGAAGTGCACTGCTAGGGCTGTTCATAGCAGGCTCCTGGAAGTAGCCTCCTGAGACCCAAGGAAAAAAAGTGTCCTTCAATTTTAGGTTATTTGTGATTTTCTATGTCTTTGGGGAAAATATGTCATATTACAATTTAGATTTTTTCAAATTTATTTTTATTTTTAATTTCACAGCATGTCCCCTTTAGTGGACAACAGGATGTTTAATGTGAAGACATCATTGAAACTGGATGTAGAAAAATTGAAGAATTTATAAGCAATGGAATACTTTAAATCATGAAATGGGTCCAATACATGGCTAAATTAATTTTTATTTTAACGATGATAATGCAGGAAGCAGTTTCTCAGTTTTGTAATACAAAGATAGATCATTACATTTGGTGTATCTCATGTAGGTTTTGTTCTTGCAGCCCTTTTTTCTGAACCTTTCTGCATGCTTGCAGTTCACCATCTCAGATATGTGCACAACTCTAGATTTACGCAAGGATGTCTCTGGTTGTGGAATTCTCACTTTCAATGGTGGACTATACTCTCCATCACATAAAAATCCAACATCAGACCATCAGGAGAAGCAAGAACAAATACCTTCATGCCACTATGGTATGGCTTCCCTGGAACAAACTGCCTATCTGGACAGCGGCCTGTGAATGGAATGATAGGATACAGAGTTTTGCTGGTTTTGGAAGGCTAAGACAGCCTTGCCTAACTCTGTCAAGGAGTAGCCTGACTTTCCAGAGGATGTCTTTCTGTTTTGTTTCTTCACTCACATCTAAATCATTGACAATTTTCAGAGATTTTCTCAGTTTGAAGAACCTATCTATTGTCATGTTGTTTTTTTTATTATTGGTACTTTTGTTTTATTGGCCCAAAACATCTTACTTCTGGGATAGCCAAGACAGGCCATGTGGACTGATATGTCAAAGAACACCTTTGCTTCTTTTTGTGTCGTATTCAGAGACACTCCTTTCATTTGAGGATCCCTTTGATTAGTAAATCTTTCTAGATCATCATAAATTTTGTTGTCAATGTATTGGTTAAAATATTGAATTGGACTCCAGTGTGTACGAGATGAAGGGTCATTCCTGTATTCAGGAGACCTAGGTAGCCCAGGTGTGAATCTGTTATGGGAAAATATTAAGCAATTTTACTAAATTACATGAATGCAATTTGTGTTCAACGGAATACATTTTTCACCACCGGCTTTCTATGATGAAATTTAGCTATATGTATTATTTACCGTAAAACATAGTATATACTGACCTGCAAGTAATACCAACAGTAATAAATTAATCAATTATACAGAGTACAAACTTTTTTATACTCATCCTTTAACACGGTACAATAACATACATGCTTGTCCTGGCCCACAAAGACGACGACTTTCATCAGATGGGTATTTTGGAACTTTAATGACAACAACAGAAGCATGGGATCCAAAAAGAGAAACAGAGGGAGAGAGGGAATATATACAATGCTGGGTAGCAACATCAATGCCAGATTTGGGATACACTGGACTGGGAAGCACTGCAACACAGGACTAGCAAAGATGCAAACAGGAGGCAACTAGGAGTGATCAACAGGTGACTCATGAAATCCACATCAGAGATTTGACAAGAGAATTAGACAGACAGGGCTTGCAGGACCTGACATGAAGACCCATAATGCAAGGAAGAAGCCCTTCATTAACGAGAAGCAGGGAAGAGCCAGGCTAGTGTTGGCAAAAAAAAATTTTTCTTACACAGGTGCATATCTATAAATTGAAAAATTAGTGAAATTAAAATTTTTGCTGTGGTCTTATACTTTTCTCCAGAACTGTATAAAGGAAAGAATCAAATCTGTTAAATCTACAGCTCAGATCAGGCATGCACTGTCACCAAGTATCCAAACACTATATTATTATAGGCATCATATTATAGGCTCCTGATATATTTTCTTTCGCTTCTGTCCTTAATGTTTTTTCTATATAAAGTATGAAGACGGCAGAATTGGTGCTCTCTGGGTCACACTGATTTTCACATGTGAGTGGGAGTTTACACCCCCCCCCCCCCTCCCGCACCGTGTGGTTGTGTGAATTTACATTTTTAATCCCACCTTTGAAAAAAGAGTGTGCCTTGGTGAATTGGTGACTCTAAATCAGCCATAGTGTTTGTGGGCTGTGAGGGACTGGCGTTTTGTCCAGGGTGTCTTGTGCCAGGTGCTTCCTGGATTAGGCTCCAGGCCTCACTATAACATTATAGTGGATAAGTGGTTGGGATTATGTGTAACAAGACAATAAAAATTCTTAGCTTTGTTATGATGGTGTCCCTGATACTTCCACTCAGTTGTTGCTCTTGCCATCTATATGGTGGCCCTGGTCTAGTTGCAGCACCAGGGACAGTGACCACCTACTATAATTCAGCACCACTAATCTGGACAGTTACCCACGTCCTTAAGTGTCCACTGATGAAGCCAGGGATTTTAAAGTGGAAGAGGAGCAGCAGAAACGAAAAGGTTGCTGCAAATTGCAAAGAGGAGGTTGCTGAAATGCCCAGCCAGCACAAATCAGTCACTAATGGAACACACACAAATGAACATCCTCTACAAACCCAGGACATTGTCCCTGGAGCCCCTGGTCCCTTGTCCAGCTACTGGAATTTTAATAAATTCAGTCTTTATCTCTCTATTGCAGGGTTATTCAACTCACGGTCCTCGAGCACTGCTGGTTTTCCAGCCTTCCTTTACCTGTCAGTCAGGTGTGAAGCCTCTGACCAATCAGAATCAGTAATTATTAAAACAACTACCTCGGAAAACTGAAAACACGGCCTGGATTTGGAATCGAGGTCCAGAGTTGAAGAACCCTGATCTCGGTGGTCACTCGGAAACTTCCTGTGGCTTGTATGTCTTTATCCTCACTTCCTGCCACATATGTTTTTAAAAATTGACCTTAAAATCATCATCCTGATGCTTATAACACCTTGTCATTATTAATCTAATTATACATATGCTTAGATTTTTTATTCTCAGAAGTATCAATAAAGATTAAATATGTATTTATGTATTAGTATTGTTATTTTCATATCAGGCTACAATTTAAGGTTTAATTGTCCTTTGCTATATGTTGTAATCTGTAGCAAAATTTTCTAGTGACATCGTTTATCATATTTACTCAATTCCTGAAACTCAGAAGACCGATCTCTTTGTAACTAATAAATGACGTCTTGCTTACACATGCTTATACAAACATCATGTTTTACTGCAATTCTGGGTTACTAATTTTACATTAGAATTTTTATTATAGCACACATTTCCACTGCTTCAGAAAAAGCTGCACCAATGTGATGTATCAGGCTGAAATTCAGTTCAAACCATAACTTCTCCAAATTACTAAGAGTAGGCATTCAAAAAGTCAGTGAGTAATACTGTAGTCAAATAAAGCCATGCTAACGAAATCCCTTTGAGGCATTATTACTAATTTATATCCCTCTGGCACACTCTTTGTTATGACCTACCCTTACTTATTGTGTACCATCGCTTATATCAGGCTTAGGAATTTAAACATGAAATAAAATTCATGCAGCATAAAAGGATCCAGAACCCTCTTTACCCCAGCTGTATATGCATGTGATAAACACCAAGTTTCATTGTTCCCACAAATAGAACCTTATGATGCAAGACATTTGAGAAGCTGCTCAATGTAGACCATATTCTCAATTGACAGTTCCTAAAAACCTAAAATTCACTGGCACATCCAATCATATTTCTGTGAAAGGCTTTGATGGGCGAAAATTGCAGAGTGCACTGCATGCTCGATCATAGTGTTAATTTAAACCTATACTTGATGTAGGGCTGCGACTGAGCTGGCATGGTAAAAATTGCGTCGTGGTGCAAAAAAGGTTAGGAACCACTGTTCTAGATAAACCAATACCCTATAACCATTTAAAACGAAGAAGAATGCTTTCAGCAGTTTAATTCGTATTAAATAGGCAACCAGACTCAGCCTTACAGCCACACCCCTTGAGGTCCCCCTGCAGATTCCACACCCCTGCAACAAGCACCACTTGAGAAATTTCAAACACAGATTTTGTAGTGTGTCAGGTTTACCTGTATTTCCCTCATTTGTCTTGAAAGTTACACTCATATATTATATAGTTTTTTATGATTTTTACGTCTGCAGTGGACAAGCACACATCACAGTTCCTGAGGCCGTACAGAAAACAAATGGAGATTTTCGGACTGGAAATGGATGATGAACAGGATAGGCTGGACAAAGAGCAATCTCTCATGTGTTACAATAATTAATATCAATCCCTAATTAAACATATCCTAAAGCTGGGAGTTCAGTATCAATTCTGGCTGGTCAACCGAATACAGGGAGGAAGGTGGAGTGAGAGCCGGGAGCTGTAACCACAGATAATAATGGCCACTAAATGAACTAAACTCTTCCAACAAGAACATTAGAAAATGTTTGAGTAATAATGTGCAAGTATTTTTAACTTACGTTAAAACAAGTCAGTATTCCTCAGATCTGTCGTTAATGTTCGTTGGTGTTTGTGGCTGTCTGTCCTTCTAGTCCAAATAAACCCCGTTTGCCCGTCCGTCCGGCTCAACTCGCCTGTTTTCTGCTCGCCTGCTTCATAAATATGACACAGGACACAGATCCTGTAAATTTGTTTTTTGTTGAGTTAATGAACAGAGGCCAATTTTCTTGTCATTGTCAGGATACAGCCAAAGTTATCTTTGACTTCATCTTTCGTCTTGAACCTTTCATTCGGTGCAGCAATAGATACATCCACATCCACATTGAAAAATGCAGTTTATAACCTTGTCAGTTCCTTGTTGACTGGCACATTCAGGGACTCATATGTAAAGAACCTTTTCATAGACAGCCTCTTTGTTTCATTTCTTTGCACATTTCTTTTTTTATGGCTTGTGCAGCACTAAAGCCAGAGCTTCTGTAACTAACAAAAGATGCTGTTGTTTTCAGGAGGTCAGTTCAACCAACGAGACCTCAATAGATAGTTGACATGAGTGTCTATTTGATTAAACAATTTAAATGAGTATGTGAATAGTGATTTGGCGAAGCCCATCCTTGGTTGTTGGTTCCATCGACTCTGAAGCTGACAGAACTGGATGGGCGACCAGGCAGGAGGCGAAGGAGCCAAACCCCGGAGCAGGACGGGGCGCCGAAGGTGATGGGGGGGAGGAGGTGGAAGAACCGAATAGCTGTAAGTGGGTTAGAGTTACTCTTTATATAAAACCTGGAGCGCTGTGATTGGACACGCTTGTATTCATTACTGCAGGTCTCCTTGTTTGAACGTTCGCATTCACTTTCATTTGCCATGTTTACATTGACACAGACAGAAGTTTAGTGACCTCATGAATGTCATGCCACACCACAGAGCAATCCAGTTTCTTCTGCCATTGACTGAGCTTCAATGTTGATAACAGACTCTCCAGTCTGTTCCCTCTTTTCCAGAAGGGCCTCTCTGACTTGAGCAGCCTGATATCTTACAGCTTATGTGCTGTTGTTATGGGCGGCCCTTCCAGTGTCAGATCATGATTACAGTGTGAGGTTGGCATGCTTCTTCAGAATGGCCCACCTCTGAGTGAAAGCTGAAAACAAACTACACAGTTTCTGCAGGTGGCCGAAGTTTTAAGCAGCATTTGTGGGGCATTTGGCAGCATCTACTACAACCAGGTTTAATGTGTGTGCACTGTGTAGAGTAAACAATGGGTAACTGGTGTGATACTCAGGTTACATACAATCAATGTTACATGGCTAGAGTTACATCAACGTTACCTTTAGTACTCTGTGTGTGCACGCACACACCCATTACTGATTGTAATGATTATATATATATAAATATATTAGTGCTGTCAAATTATTAAGATCTTTAATCAGATTAATCACAGAGTTGCTGTGGATTAA
The DNA here is from genome assembly GCA_015164015.2 of Brevimyrus niger. Classification (NCBI taxonomy): domain Eukaryota; kingdom Metazoa; phylum Chordata; class Actinopteri; order Osteoglossiformes; family Mormyridae; genus Brevimyrus; species Brevimyrus niger. The sequence goes on from JAABNY020000037.1 coordinate 1,900,659, forward strand.
TTTCGATTAATCATGATTAAATATCATTTATTTTTAATCTATATTAATCACATTTAATTTTGCGTGAGCAAACAGGCTCAAGAAAAAGGGGAATATATATGCACTTAATATGTTTATTGAACATCTTGTCGGATTAAGGTACCTCAGTTTAAATGGTCCTTATCTTCATTTACAGTTAACCCGAACTACCATAAATCCGACAAAGAATAACTTAAAGAATATCAGAAAACACAGAATACAGATATACAGAAAATACAGAAAACAACCCCCTAAACTGGATACCAGAAATGTGCATTACCTGGGACTATATATTCACATCCAGCTTCAAGGACAGTAGTGGGAGCTATTCTGACATCATGCACCCTACACCTTTTCTTTGAGTCGAAGTACAGTACTTTACCAAAAAGGACTATCTTCTGGGTAATGAAATCCATACATACTCAAAACTACTCAAGAAATGATCCAGGATAGATTCTGCATTTTCCGCCACGTTCGTGACAATGAAGTTGACACTAATGGCGTGGGTGGCGATTTGGACAGGTTGACCTGTACATCAACATGGCCAATGCCCCAAAAAGACTTCACAACTGGGGGGTTGGTCGGACATCAGAAAGAATGTGATTATAGCAGTAAAGTGGCAGCGCATTCCTTTGATCTCCACTGTGCGACAAGGCATATACCTTCATGTCATAAGCTTGAATATGAATACATAGTTCAGGACCCACACCCTTGACGCTGAATATAGCAGGTGAATGTGGGCTTTCATCAGAGATGGATGGTATGGAGGTCCTGAGTTACCTCCAGGGACGTCATCAGGGACCTAACATCCCCGAGTTTACATTTTTTGCTTTCAGTAAGCTTTGTGTTCAGGCTGTGTTGTGTTTCAGTAAGCATTACGGCCACATGAGTTCTCTGCACCGTGACCAACTCCCCAGATCGCATCAACATTACACTATTATCTGCTTGCTTAGTGATTTCATACCTGTGTGCAATGTCATATGCCAACTCTACGTCTCAGCTGAATGCCAAAGGTGACCCCACAGATGCGCAGATGAGGGGCCCTATATTGCACCCGCCTCCTCCACAATGCGTGAAGTGAATAGTCCCAGTGAGAAGACCTAGGATTTTTGTGGGTCACAGCTCCTGCAGCACCAACCAAGCATAACCGATAATCTGAATAGCCATCGTCTCCCTCATTCAATGATTGGCCTTAGTACAGCTCTCAAAACAGTTCAAAAACTCCCTCCAAGAGCCTGACTTGCCAAACTGGCCTGGGCACAACATTGGAATTTTCTCTTGTGGACCAATAACATCATCCTCGCTATCTGACGAGGCAGCACAATGAACATGCTGGGCCCATCTGTCCCATGCACTGTCTGGACATAGCTTTGTTTCAATTCCACTAGCCAGAGTATTCTCTTTCAGATATGTATTACTAAATTTATTTGTATTTGCCATTACTGTGCACCATTCAGCTTTAATTTTACTGAGAATGACAAGAAATCGGGGCTCCTTCTTTCTCTTCATTTTAAGTCTGTTTCTCCATATTCAACTGGAAAATGAAGGCAAAACCAACAAAAAAACTAATTTTGTCATATCTATTTCATGCCACTCTCCACGGTCAATTTTTAAAATGGATTTTCTAATTCAGTTTTATAAAGCTGTCTTTGTGCACAGTACCATCATTTGAAGCGGCCTGTTCAAAGACAGTTATATGGTAACATTACTTGTCTGGAAATATAAGTAGGGGAGTCTGCAATAAATGGAAAAATACACCATAACTTTATACAAACTACACCTATCTTGATATTTTTTAGTTCTTCAATTAGTTGGTCTCTAAACGAGTTCAGCCTGGTGGAGTACAGCTAAAATCTCATGGCACTGACTTGGACTCCCACCGTAAACACAAACACACAAGCATGCAGCCCTTAATTTTTTTAGCTGAAAATAAAATGCACAAACATGAAAAATGTAAGGGTAGAATCCACTAAATAGCTGGTTTTTAAACTTGCTGACTGGAGAGATAATTAATAGTGTCGATCGTCATTATTTGGTTTCTGTTGGAAACAATCGATTGACACGCCAGACATGTCTAGGACTGGGAGTGATCAAATATCTTAAAAATTAACAGAATAAGTGACATATCTAGCAGGAGACTTGCTTGTCAGAATACGCTCTTTATTAGAGTCCTGAACAGGACTGTAACAAGCACCAAAAAAACCGAACCGAATATAACTAGGGAGGGTTGGGGAAGCTAGATGATGGACATCAAAATACATACACAGTGGAAGATTTATACACAGCTAAGGACATGCAAGGATCATGCAGGGTGCAAATGCATTTCACACACACACATAGATAACAAGGGAGGCCAGCATTCCAATTTTTATGGCCCAAAATTTTAGGAACCTAAAGACAGCAGAGTGGACCTCAAGGATAGGGGTTCCTCAACATGACACGCAACCCCCCCTTCCTCTCCATTCTGCCTTACATACCATGGGCATACCATGCCTTACATACTATCGGTAGTTTAAATGAGCTCCCAATTGGTCGTATAAGTATGTTCTGGAGGAACTAACTGTGGAAAAAGCACAAAGTTTAATCTGGTGATCCCAAACACTGATAGTATTCCTCCCACATTCAAAACATCTACCTCCACCATAAATGCTTTGTCCAGATCTGGGTGTGTAAGGATTTCACTTTCAATATGCTTTATTGGCTTTGTGTAATAAGTGCATTGGAATGTTTACTCAGTCATCCACACTGAGAAAAAGATGAAATAACAGTATAAAAATTCATTCATAATAAAAACACTAGAGATACGATGCAGTAAAAATAAGTAACACATTTTCTTTTACAATTCACATAAAGTACAATCTTCCAGATTTAATTACTGACGATGCTTAGGGGGAAAATCTGTGTCAATGTTGTGCTCAGCATTATAATGTTAGGAAACCTGCTACTAGATTCCAGGGCTGAGAGCAGTTTGTGCCCAACGTTGTTTGGGTCTCATGATATACTTTGTTGTTGCAGCACTTAGTGTAAATTTACATGATGGATGGAAATTCAGGCCTATGATCTTCTGAACTGAATCCTCTGTATGGTTTTCTTGTCGTCTTGTAAAGGGATGAGCCCCTCCATAACTTCATCGATATGTTTCCATGGCTTATGTCTCAGTGATGGAAAGGTGATACACTCTGCCCCTAGAGGGCATTGCTCCTGACTCTCAGTGTCTGATTTTATGTGTGACAGTGTCCCCGTCTAGGGTGTGGCTGGCTTTGTGCTCCAGGGGTGCTGAATGTCAGCTGACCCTGCAATCTAACCTCCAAACTTGCTCTCACCTGAATATGTGATTGTGTGTCCCACAAGGAACAAGACGGGATAGGTAGAAAGACAATTTCCACACGAGGATGAATAAAATATTAGTATTTTATTCTATTTCCAATGATAGATTACAGGCTTAGTGTGATGCTGTACTGGATAAGAAAGTATGAGGTTTCGTTGTCTCAATGGTACTTTGATAATTATTGTTAGTATGTGCATAGTACAGTATGCTGAAGAGATTTTTTACAGCATTCAAAATAGGAAACGTAATAGTTTCACGTTTTATTTTTTTTTTTATCACATTTTAATTTTTTTCCATCAAATTTATTTCACAGTCAGACAGTCACAATTAAAAAGTTACGTGCTTTTGAGATATGTATATAATCGTATATTTCTAAATGCTAATGTGTTATATAATTCTTATATAATTATATAATTGCAATCCTGGAATACATATGGTTTTAGCACCAGTCTGCCACCACAGACACTTTGCTTGTTAAGACAATAACTCAAAAACTGTTTGACAGATCTGTTTCAAACTTTGCGCATGCATCATACAGGTGAGGAACAGGAAGTGATTAGATTTTGAGACAGGGTCTCCCAAAGTTGAAGCAATATTGTAACTGCAATGACATAGGGCATCAAAATTGGAACCGCAAAAGACAGAGGGCAGCCGAAAATGAAGAATGGAGGTTGCAGCTACCATCAAATGTTCCATTGATCATGAGTTCTGTGGGTTGCAAGATCATTTTCTGAGTATTCTGTAACACAATTTATACTGTTTTCTATGTTACTAGCCTCCCTGATCAGCAAATTCTATCAGCAGCAGTAGCAGTCCAAGGTGAGATTTAGTTGAGTCACATTTTTTTGGAGTGGTAGGGAAAGTGTTTAAGATACCAAGGATCATGGAACCAAGAGGCCAACAGCGAAAGTCACAGAATCAAATACTAAGACTATAAGACAGAAAATAATACATTACCATATTACCCCAATAACACAGGCACCTAGCAAACCCCAAAACAGAAAACAACTAAAAACTAGAAACAAGAAAACTAAAATAAAAAATAAAGACTGGGGAACAAAATCTAATATTTATAAATAAACAGAGGAAGCTGGCCTTGAACACAAATGACCAAAGGGTTTATACAGCAGTCACACACTCAACCCACAGACCTATGCAGATGTCTGACCAATAGTGAAAACACACTAGGGAAAATTAGGAACTAAGACAGCGAGAGGAGAAGGCAGAATGGCAAACAATGCTTGCTGGCCAAATGGGGAAAGGTCATAGAGGGCAGGGTCAGATGATTCAGACCCTGATACAGATTTGATTAAATCTGTCAGTAGTTAAGAAATTCTGGGCCACTGCTGAGGGTATAGTATACTATAATTTTCCAGACATTGTCGCTTTAGGATTGATATGGTCCATTTACTGTGAATATACGTATTTCTCTGTGTTCAAGTGAATATTCAAGTAAGATATGTCCATGAATGGTATTGAGTTCCGAAATGTCTGTAAATTTAACAGAAAAGGTATCAGTAATTTTCTGCCAGGAAAATATACGTTTTTTTATGGATTTTTCTTTTAGAGTGAACTTTCAAAAAGGCTCCCCTTCCTATACAGCAAGGCATTCCATAGATGGGCCAAGAAAGGCTTGAAATATGATTGAATTATGACTTGGCTACCCTTCATGGCCTGATTTAACTACCGTGAAACTACTGTGAAAGACTAATGTAACAATTTATCTCTAAATAAATTTACTTGGAGCAAAAGAAAACTACTGAAATTACTTTCAGGGGTCTGTCTTAGTTTTTCCAGAATCTAATTTTCATGCAGAACTGTGTACTATTCCCTTCATAGAGCAGCGCAAACTGCTTTAACCACAATAGAAAGGGGTGAGGGAGGCCCAAGAAGAATACATGCCTAGTAATTCCACATGCAGTGTAAATAGAATATAAGTATTTAAATATATAAAAATATAAACCATATAAATGACATTTTCAGTGATGTAAAATAAAACATTCACAAAGGAATATAATAACCTTTATTAGTGGGGAAAGACTTTGTCATGTAAGTAGAATGCGCAATAAATTAATTGGTCTATTTTCATACCTTCACGTCACAACAAGGACTCAGCACATTCAGGTTAAACACATTTATTAATTTTCACACTGCCAGGTAATCTTGAAATTGTACTAGTTGGTCTGTGTGTGAGGAGAGTGGATGGGGTGGAGCAGGTGACGGACTGTCTGGGGAGTACAGCGCTATTGCTCCGACAAGCCCTCTTTCTGATCAAATACTGCGATTTTTAAAAATGTGATAAAATATAATGCAATAGTTAAACATAGATCAGTTAATTATACAGTATGTGAAGAAGTAGTTTAATGCCACAAATGTTTTTTTTTTTTTTTTGCTGCAGTCTGCTTTTTATTCTCTGGGATAAATCCTTAATTGCAGAATTTTTATTGGATTCATTTCCCAGAACCACTCATCCCCTTCAAGGCTGCAAGGATCCTGGAGCCTTTCCCAGTAAACGTAGATCACAAGGAAGGAAATAAACAGAACAGGCTGCCAGCTCATCTCAAAGCAGCCCCTTATATACAGTACACACACACACACACACACACACACACATTTTTATTCATATCTTTGTGGCGACCATCCATTCATTTCTATGGAGTGTAACCCTGCTCTCAACAATGACAACCTTATGACAACCCTTATCCCTTCCCCTCCCCACCCCTAACCTTAACCATAAACAAGCAAAAAAAACAAAACTTTTTAAATTGATTTTCATAGAACTGAATTTCCCCATTTTCCTGGTCTCCACATCTTCAAATAACAGGTTTTTAAATTGTATTTTGGACTGGATTCAGACCAAAGTTTGTCTGTTGGGTATCCGTGACATAGAATTGGTATTTAATTTGATTCCAGTATTGTTCTCACAAAACCTGCTGCTTTAGTGTTTGTGGATCATTTTGTCAGATGTTACTGTGGTATACTGAAGTATAATTACAAGCATTTCGGAAGTGTCAAAGGCAATTAACATTTTATTCAGCATCAGATTTATTGACAATTACATTACGTTTATGCAGAGTCAAGATTTGCAGTGTTGCCGTTCTTTTTCAAGACCTCTGCAATCCGCCCTGGCATGCTGTCAACCAACTTCTGAGTGAAATCCTGACTGTTAGTCTTCTCTTACTTAATCAGTGCTTGGAGTTTGTCAGACTTTGTGGGTTTTTGTTTGTCCACCCACCTCTTGAGGATTGACCACAAGTTCGCAATGGGATTAAAATACTGTAAATCTATGGAATTATCCGTTTTGGGATTACCAAAACGTAATCACTCATGGACACTTGTGGACTACAAGTGTCCATGAGTGATTACAAGTGTCCATGAATGGTACAGAGGATATACTGTGAATTCATGGAATTTTCCATTTTAGGGTTAAAGGAAACGTCTGTAAATTTAACAGAAAAAGTACTGGTAATATTCTGCCAGGATATTATGCAGTTTTTTTACAGATTTTTTCATAGAGTGAACTTTCAAAAAGGTTATGATATTTATGTAGGACAATTTCCCATCCCATGCAGCATGGCACTCCATAAATTGGCCAAGAAAGGCTTGAAAGATGATTGAATTATGACTTGGCTCCCTTTATCGCCTGATTTAACTACCATGAAACTACTGTGAAAGACTAATGTAACATTTTATCTCAAAATAAATTTACTTGGAAAAGAAAAATTCTGAATTCACTTTCAGAGGTCTGCCTTAGTTTTTCCAGAATCTAATTTTCATGCAGTACTGTGTAATATTCCCTTCACAGAGCAGCACAAACTGCACTAACCACAATAGAAAGCTGAGAGGGAGGCCCTCAGTTCTTAGAATGGCCAATAAAAAGAAATGATTGAGATGGGCAAATGAACAGAGACACTGGACAGAGGAAGATTGGAAGAAAATGGTACGGATAGATAAATCTAAGTTTGAGGTGTTCCAATCACAAAGAAGAGCACGTGTTAGAGGCAGATCTAATGAAAAGACTCTGGAGGAGCACTTGAAAACATCTCTCAAGTATGATGGAGGCAATGTGATGGTGTGGGGCTGCATTGGTGATGGTAAAGTGGGAGATTCGTACAGGGTCAAATGGGTCTTGAAGAAGGAAGGCTGACACTCCGTTTTGCAATGCTATGCCATACTCTGTGGACGGTGCTTAATTGGAGCCTATTTCGTCCTACAACAGGACCATGGCCCAAAGACAGCTCCAAACTATGCAAGAACTATTTAGGGAAGAAGCAGCCAGCTGGTGTTCTATGTATGATGGAGTGACCAGCAGTCACCAGATCTCAGCTCTACTGAGCTGTTATGGGAGCAGCTTGATCGACTGGTACGTAAGAAGTGCCCATCAAGCCAATCCAACTTGTGTAGGATGCTTCCAGAACCATGCGGTGAAATCTCATTAGATTACCTCAACAAACTGGCCGAGGTCTACAAGGATGTAATTGCTGCAAAAGGAGGACTCTTTTATGAAAACAAAGTTTGAAGAACACAATTATTATTTTAATGTCAAAATGATCATTTTTTATTTTCTCAGTAACTATTTCCTATTTATTTGGCTATATTTTCTATTCAAATCAATTTTATGCATGTTTTCATGAAAAACAAGGAAATTTCTAAGTGAACCTCAACTTTTGAATGATGGTGTACAGTATGTCTTTGTGGGGAATATCCATTCACTTCTATGGGCCTAACCCTAATCCTAACTATGAGAACCATAAGTAATCAAAATAATACAATACAATACATTGAGTTCCTTTTGTGGGGACCTCATTTTTTATGACAGTGACTGCTGTTAAATAGTATTGTATGTACAAATGTATTAATTGAGAGAAAGACAAAGAATTCATTGGTATAGCAGTTTATATAAAGGCATGTGCCTATCCATCCATCCATCCATTTTCCAAACCACTTATCCTACTGGGTCGCGGGGGGTCCGGAGCCTATCC
>JAABNY020000037.1:1922548-1933970 GCA_015164015.2 Brevimyrus niger
TTCTGTTTCCTGAAGCTAGGTAGAAGAAATTTGTGCATTATTGGTTAGCTTTAAGTGATGCTGTGTGCATCACATGCTCTATATACTCTTACAAACACTGCATCCAAATATAGACTTCTACAGAAACCTGTTTCCAAGATTCATAGATTTTTGCAGATATTGTTTTTGTAGTTGTTTCACACCTCTTCATGACCCTATTGCTGTAGTGAAGAAAAAAATCACATCCTTAGAAGAATAACAAAACCCTTGAAGAAACAGGGATAGCCAAATAGGTTGAGATGCCTGGTGACCTTGTAACCACAGGGGCAAACAAAGAATTCTAAGAAAAAGCTTACATCTATGGTTGTAGTCAAGCTCTTCAATAGCTTGACCAATAGCTGATGAGAAAATATAATCTTCACCTAGCAACCTATAAGAATGAGTTCTTCCTGTTGAACCTTTGTATGATACTGTCTACCTTGCATGCAATAAAGGGCTTCCATATCTACCCAGCTAATCTCCTTGTCTGACTTTAGAAAACTTCCACAATAAATTCAGGGCTTATCCGGGATCACCAACCGCTGGCTGGGGTGATTGAGAGAGGAACTGGACTGAACCTGGGCAATTTTAGATGTTTCAAGGAAACCTTAAGGTGATGTAATCAAAGCTTCAGAGACACCTTCCGGGAATTCAATATATACTGTAGACGCAGGTGTGTGTGTGTGTGTGTGTGTGTGTGTGTGTGTGTGTGTGTGTGTGTGTGTGTGTGTACGTGTGAGTGGATTATGTTTATACTACATTGTGGGGACCAAATGCCCACCATAAAAACTTGAATTCAGTCAAAAAACAAAAATATTTGTTTTGGTTAATTATGAGTAAGGTTCGGGCTGGGTAGGGGTTAAGGTTGTTATGGTGGGGTTAGAGTTTTTCCCATAGAAATGAATGGAGAGTCCCCACAAAGATATAATTACAAACCTGTGTACAGTATGTGTAATGCTGGCTTTGGCAGAAAGCTGTCAGAACACAGAATGCATCACAGCTTGCTGCATGGTCAGAGCGCCTGTGCAGACCCCTTTCCACCACCAAAAGTGCCTCCAGTGGGTATATGACTGTCATCATGTGGACGGCTAGATGCATGGCACCAGAATGCACTACAGGAAGGAGGCAAGCCAATGGATGCAGTGTGCTGTAGAAAAACTTTGGGTCCTAGCATTAATGTCTAAGTTACTTTGACACATACCACCTACCTAAACATTTTTGCATACCAAGTACACCCCTTCATGGCAGTGACAGTGACATCCTTCGGCAGAATAATGTGCCCTGGCATATATATGTGTGTGTGGCCTCCTGTTTAACCATAATGGCCTGTTTTTAAGACAGTAAAATGCTCCATTGTTTCGCATTGCAGTAGTCATTTACTTATGAACAATGTAGCTATATTTTGAAATTTTACAATTCCAATTGTATTAAACTCTGTAAAACTCTGTAAAAATTTTATTAAAGACATTAATTGTAACATTTATAATAATCAACTTCTTTACATAATTGTATCTAAATCTAAAATCAATAAAAAGACTGTACCATAAGTGAAAATAAAATTATAAAAATCTTATCTAAATCTTGTTAAACCACGAGCCTAACATTTACAGAATAACATTAAGTACATTTACTAACTCAAACAAAAGTAACTCACCAAAATACCAAGTAAAACAAACAAACAAATAAATAAACATGTGACAGTTTTGCTACAAGTAATAACATGAAATTAACATGAAATTGACATTAAATGTTCCACTTTTCACATCAAGAAACTGCTCTCCAATTAGAGTTTTTTTTTCTTCAATAAAGAAATTGTGGTAATATGTCCAATCAGTGAAGAAAACCAATAAAGTTCCTTTGAACAAAATATAATTTCCACCCATCCGTTTTCTGAAACCACTTGTCCTGTTCAGGGTTGTGGCGGGGCTATCCCAGAGACTATGGGCACAACGGAACAACCCAGGATGAGGTGCCAACCAATAGCAGGGCACACTCATACATCAGTCACACACACATGCACTAAAATCTAACTTAATAAATACATTTTTTCGATTGTACATATGAACTGCAACCATCTCCCAATAATGCATAAAATAGGCAAAAAAAACTTAGCAACACAGTTTCTCCTGCAGGGTTACAGTAGGAAACATGGATAAATCCAGAACAGCATGATGAATTTAATCCGGACCCTACTCAGCAAATTTTACCGTCGGGGACACCCCCCCTCCCCCCCGCTCGACAGATTCCGTCATGGGCGACTCCCCCCGCAATGATCTGACCCTATCATCACCCATGACCCCCGTGTTTACAGTATGCGGCCTTTGCGGGGCAGGTGCGCGCTCTTCATCGGCCGGTGTCAGGACCCAGGACCAGATGAATGGCAGTCAGATCTGTCAGCCGGCGTGTCTGCCACAGTGCTGGCCACCGCAGGGGCGCCTCACCTCCCAGCAGGCTGAGGAAGTCGAGGCGATCTCCTTGCCTGATAGCGACACGCTGACCTTTTCCTGCAGCTGCATTGCCCTGATTGGGAGAACAGTGTCATCATCCGTGCTGGGAGCTGGGCTGAGCACTGTGATTGCCTCGGTGGGGTGCAGCCCTCCATCTGGTAGGCTGGGCTCACAGCTAATCCCCCTGAGTCGGCTGATCACAAGCCCCACGCCTCCCTCTACCTGCGCTCATCTACCTGCTTATCTGGCACGTCGCTCTGTTCCCCCACTCTCAACTCATCTGTAAATAACCAGCACCAATCCAGGTTGTCCCGTATTGCTCTGGCCCCTGAACTTCTTTGCCCATCATGAGAGGTGACATTAACATAACACATTACCCAGAAAGAAAAAGGAAAATAAAGGTTAAATAGTTAGTGGTATGAAAAATAGTTAAGGTATACATTTATACAGTATGTGTAGAGGTACTGTGTAACACAACTACTATTACCAACATCCATCCATCCATCCATCCATCCATCCATTTTCTGTTCCTACTTATCGTACTCAAGGTTGTGGGAGATTGGAGCTTATCCTGGAGGCTAGGATGAGGCCACAACCAATCACAGGACACACTCACAGAGACACACCTATGGGCAGTTTGGAACTGTAATTACTCCACTTACGTCTCAGTATGTTTTTGGACTGTGGGGGCAAATTGGAGTAGCTGGAGGAAGCCTCACGAACCAGGGAGAACATGCATCTGTTTTCTACCCATTCATTTTTGTAGTCTGTCCTTGGCAAGACAAAACAGGGAAATTCCAGGGCAGCTAAGATAATTAATACAAATTTACATTCACTTGCAGAGTCACTCACTATTCAGAATTACAAATCTCTCTGCACTAGACTAAGCAGAAGCATAAACAGGAAAAATAGCATACTGCATATATAATATACTGTAAAATATTTTCCTTGGGCACTCTGGTTACAGCCCACATTCCACAGGCATGCAGTTAAGTTACTTTCCATGTCTAAATTGCCCATAATGTATGATTGTAAAAAAAGAAAAAAATAGGGGGAAAATGGATGCAAACCTGGAATGTGTCCGATGCATCTCCACACCCCCGTGATCCTCAGCAGGATAAGCAGCGCAACACTGGGGGCAGTGTTTGGCTCACGGGCTAAGCCTCTGTTTCTGTGATAGGGAGGTCACTGGTTCGAGTCCTGGCCTTGGCAAAGTAGTTACCTACCCATGGGCCAGGCTGTGGTGTGCTGGCTGATCCTGTGCTGTAACCCCCAGGCTTACTCTCACCTGTTTGTGTGTCTCATGGAGAGCAAGAAGGGGTAGGCGAAAAGTAAACCTTCACACAGGGATTAATGAAGTATCACTCTTCTAAAATGAATGGATGAATGAGGCAAAGCCTTTTTGCACCAACTTTCTTTGTAATCGTTTTTTTTTTTGGTGCTGTAAGAGATACCCTGGTTCATAATGGACACTGTAGTGAAGATTAAAATGGCCTCTGGAAGCAACATGAGCAGAAGAACAGCACATCAGGGATTCTGTGAGAGTGGGTTTCTATGGCTGAGCACTGCACCATGTAACCATGCACAATGCCAAGTATTGGTTGGAATGGTGTGAAGAATTCTGCCATTCTAGAAACAGATAAAAATGCATTCTTTTCATGTAACGCACTTCGCCATCTGGTAGTCTGATCAAATTAATTTGAATTTGGCAGATGCCAGGCGAAATCTACCTGTCCAGATGCATAGTGCCAAGCTTAATGGTCGTTGGAGGAGCATAATTGGTCTGAGGCTGTTTTTTTTTTTTTGTTTCGGTCTGTTAGTTCCCGTAAAGTGAAATCCTAATGTTACTGCACACAAGGACATTTTAGAGTATTGTGTACTTCCAACTTTGTGACAAAATTTCGAGGAAGGACCTTTCTTGTTTCAACAGCCATGCACAAATTGGGGTCCATACAGAAAGGTTTTGCCAGGTATTGTTTGAAAAAACTTCACTGCCCTGGCCTGAGCCTTGGACTCAATTCTATCAAACATCAAAGGGGTAAATTGGAATTGCCTACAGTGCAACTGCATGAGATGTTCAAAAAAGCTATATGACTGTGATGTTTGGGTGTTCATATTATTCATTATTTTGACCATGTAGTACATGAGAGATGCACAAGCAAGCAGGTATACTTACAACTTATAAAATTTGCCAACCAGGAGAGGGGGTTGGGGGGGTCCCCTTTTGTAACAATTTCAAACAATGCCTTCAATATCAATGGACTGGCACCCTGTCTGTGTAGTAACCTGCCTTGTCAACACGTAAATATTTCCAGGGATATATTCAAAATTATATATATAATTTTACCACAAACCAACAGACCTGTTCAGTTAATGAGTACCTACTTGTCATGAAAGTTTTATGGTTTAAAAATTTCACCTTCATTCTACTGAGAGTGAAGCCAGGTATAATTTGTTCCTTGACAAGAAGAAGAATAATGACCTGCTTCTTGGCAGAACGTGGTCTTATTCCCTATCTAAGCTTTTCTTTGCCAATAATGGAAAAAAACACAAGCCGTATTATTACAAGAAGAAGTTCACAGAGGTCAAAAGCACAAAGCTTGAATTTCAAGAAAAAAGTGAGCCCACACATAGTATCAGACTCTAGTATAATGGGCATGATTAGTATTAAATTAATGTTATTGAATAGCTTTAGTGTAATTATTTAAAAACTCAGTATATTAGCCACAAAGCCACAATATACCTGCACATATCATATGATAGCATTGCCTTGGCATAATCAGAGACAATACAAAAGGCTGGTTCGTAGAAGTAAACAATCAGCTGGAAACAGGACTGACTGCCCTGTCAAACTCGCAGCCAGTCTTAAGATGCCTGCGGTAGCTGAAAGACCACTGAAAGCTTCTGCCGGGAGTTTAATTTTTTTTTTCTCTACATGCTGACAAACACAGGACATTGTTTTTTCCTCGCTTTGTCTTTCACCGAAGTCGTCGCAGTGGTGACGAGAGCGTTCACCTTCATGGATCTCCAGTGAATTTTCATTTGGCATTTTCAGAAATGCACTGCAGCTTAATGCACCTGCTCCTGCAGGTTTCCCCTGCACTGGACACCGCTGCCCAAACCGTCACACACTGGAAAGAGGACCATATTTAAACATTGTGGGATTTACATGCATACAGCAATGTTCTAGTAGTGAAAGAATAGTTGATTTTGCAAACGAGCTTCCTGATTTTGCCTTATAAAAAAATTCTGAAATTAATGTCCATGTCTGAGCCATGCCCTTTACGTAATTATGAATGTTACCTCACACTGAGTGTCTGATTCCTATTATTATCCTTCTGTGTATGACTCCTGCTTTCCCAGTTTCCTTGCTCTCTGTCTGGAATTTCGGGTTTGGTTACTTGCCCTGCACTCACGTTATTGACCCCTGCCTGTGTTTTGATTATATCTTTCGATTTGAATTCTTTTGCCTTCACTCACATCTACCTGTTTTTCAAGCCTCTGCCTGTCATTGGGAACCAAGCCTGGAAATAAACACATATACAGTATGTGTCTGTATCACAGGCTAAATATACTAAAGGGATGAATTTATTATGCTGATTTATACTAAAGTAGCAATAAATAAGCACTTCACAAAAAATAGCAAAACAATTCTATTGTCATTACAGGGTTATCTGTTGTACCATCTAAAAAGAAGAATCATTGGTCATATTCGACATAAACAGAATAATTGCCATTAAATAATTTAAGCATTGGGTAAATTGATGAACAATTCCGATAGAAATTGTTTAGGCAAAACCATTTGTCTTGCAAGCTATCCATAGCGGTTGTGTCTAGTTAATGATGCTCTGCGTCCATTCAGTAGACTACCATGCTGTAGCATTCAAATACTCTTATCTTTGCATTCTTCCATCTTCAAACCGCTTATGGTTAAGATTGTGGTCACGAGCTTGCAGCCTTTGACAGGCCTATCCTAGAGAGCACAGGGCAGCGTATAATTAAATGTATCCTATCTCTGTGTCGGTTCAAAAAACGCAGTCTTTTTTGCGTATTTGTGTTTTCCCATATTTAATTTCCTTTAATATTATACCCCCTCTCCCCAACTTGTGGCAACCTCGCCATCCAATCTGCGAGGAGCCGGATTCCCTGGTGCCACACCCCCTTCTCCCCAGTCCCATATGGTATGTTCCAGTGATGCTGCGAAGGCAGCTGAAAGCTGTACCAGGAGATCGTACCAGGGCTTGCAATTCAATCGTCTTTCTACGGAAAGACTTGAATACCTGAATGCTTGCTCACCTCACCAAAATAGTAGGTTTAACGAATACCCACTCCCTATTTACTGCATCCCAATTATCTTACCATCTAACAGTCCAAGATTATACGAGCACTCACTCGGCTTTTAGGGAATCACTGGAGATAAAGCCAAATGGGATTTATTTTTTTTTCTCGTGATTTATCTTCACTCGCACGCCATGGAATGGAACGATCCCTCCGGTAAAGTAGCGCTTTGCAAAAGGTAATATCATCTTTTCCGTTAGGTATTTACACATCTCAGCACTTCTCTTGGTTCGAAAGCTGTGGATTCGTACGCAGAAGTAATAGGCAGCTTGGTGTGTAACGCAGCCTGGCTGTCGAAAATGCGGGTCTGTTCATACGGAACATCCGCTGCTATATATTTATCTGGGAGTAGGTGGCTGTAATATTTTTCGGCTTTGGGCCATGATGCAAGTGCGTTTAGAAAGTCCTCACATGAAGTCCATAGTTATTTCTGATCGAAAGCCATGAATGCAGATATGCTGCGCGTAACGTAATTAAATTACCTACTTGAACATTGTTTGTTGTGTTCATCTAATTAATTACTAAGTTTTTAAAAGAAGATACAACCACAGTATCATACAGTATTACTTGTCATTCTGCATTATTTTAACTATTTATTCCTACTCGGTATGAATAGAAATATGTAAATCGAATAATTTATAGGAGTCAAAACAGTATTTAGTTTTTTTTCTGCCATTTCGCAACCTAATTGTGTTGAAAAAAATAATTATAACTTAGCTATTTTCTTTAAATACTAATATTTGCTTTTTAAACATTTCTGCGTGTTTATTTCCTGTTATATACCACAGGAGTGAACAGGTGTTGGAAGCAATATTTTATATTGATATTATTACTAGCATGTTTCATTTTGTGTTTCTATATATCAGCACATTAATGGTGGCAATGTATTATTTTTTCTCTTAATGATAATCTGGCGGTGCTACATACCATTTCACCCCATTCTAAAATTAACCTTGTTTTTCTCCTTGGACAGTTTAATTTGGATTGCCTGTTTTGACATTTTCTCTCGTTTAAACTTTTTGTCTATACTTTGTACCAAACAAATTTATCAGTAAAACCTATATTTTTAGATTAGGATTCAGTACTTATATTTTAAGTAATGCATGAACACCTTAATTGCAATAATATGAGAACATGTAGTAAAACATCAGTGTTAATGCATGTTATTTTTGAGGTTTGATTAAAAAAACGTCTTATTTTTAAATAGTAATTTAGCCAAGACAGCCAATTAAAGGTTATTAAAAGTCATAGTTCTTGTTCACTGATGATGATATGTACCTACATATAAATATTTTGAAAGATTGCAAGAATCATACAATACATGTTTTCTCATTATAGTCAAAATTAACATTATTTGAAGAAAAGATGCAAGAGTAGTACAGGCTTCCGTTAATTGGCAAGTTGGGAAAACAGTTTGCAAAATCAACTTACTTTGTGTTATCTTAATTTCAGGAGTACGGCTTACAATGTAAAATGTTATTTCATGCTTAACTAGTATTTAAAAAAAAAACAAAATTCCATAAAGTAACTTCGCATTTTTAGCTGGTTAATAATATCACTTGGCCTGAAGGGATACTTTATTTAAATTGATCTCTAAAAGTCAGGGGATGCCGTCATCTTAAGTGTAACGTCCCTTTTAGTGGTTGGAACTTATCTGGTGATTGACAGATTTATTTTGGGTCAGAATTTTATGTTGTTGTTGAAGCTCAATGATCTATGAAATAGAGAAACACTTGATCGGTTAGTAGGGTGGCAAGTGTTTCAGTTCTGCCGCCACCATTTGCATGCAGTTAGGCTGACTGGCATTTGAAAATCACCTTAAGGGTGTGCGTGTATCCTGTGTGACCTGCAATGAACTGGCATCTTGTCAACCAGGATGAACAATGGTTGGAGATTAGGGTTTTGCAGTTGAAAATACAATGCTCTGAAATAAAAAGAGTGATTTTAATTTTAGTCCCCCTGAGCTCTAAATTTAGATTTTAGTTCCATTTGTAGGCATTTAGTCATTCTCTGTAACACTGTTCATCCACCCCTTTGTAGTCAATGAACTAATTATTAAACTAAATTTAATATTTTTTTTGAGCTGAGATTTTACACAAAAACAGTTCCATCATTCACTTCAGTGTTTTCTTATGAATATTCGTCATTTGTTTGTTAATGTAATTCCAAATATGATGTAATTCCCTAAAATATTATGATAGAGCTGTGCAGCTTGCGGAGTCCGGACAGTGAGAACAGCAAGAACAGACCCAACTCTTCACAATTCATCATGACTGGGGAACTATTTGGGGTACAGGCAAGTACAGGATGGGAAGCAACTAAGATGAACAGGGGATGATGACTGGGCTGGGGAACTATTAGCCAAGTAAGGAAGGAGGGTGCAGGAGAACCAGCAGTACCACTGCTGGTCCTCACAGGGCTAGGACAGGGCAGGACTGAGCAGTTTGTGATAAAACCCCCCCATCCCCACCTCAAGGTGTACACTCCAGGCATGCAGAGGTGCCGCTACAGGTGGGACAAGAGGTACAGCACTGGGGACACATAAAAAAAGACTGGGGGAACAAAGACAGGCAGACCACAACTGGAGACCAAGGAAACATACCAGACCCCCTGATGCTGGAAGTACAGGGCCAGGAACAAGAGGCCGCCAGGATGTTATCCAGCAGCCACCAATGAGGAACCAAGAGGTGATTAGGAGGCCACTGAAGGGGAGTCTTGAGGAGGCAAGAAGGCTGCCAAAGGGGAGCCTGGAGGTGGTGAGGATGGTATTGATGGTGAACCAGAAGGGGATGAGGAGGCTGCTGATGGAAGAACTGGAGGTGGTGAGAAGACCGTTGGCAGACGACTTGTAGGGGTTGAGGAGGCTACCGACGGGGGACCTGGAGGTGGCAAGGAAGCTGCCGCTGGGTAATTATGAGGAGCCAGCAAGGTGGTGGCTTAGGCAGGCACAGAATGGATAGCTGAAAGCACTGCCAAGGAGGTGTTGGGAGAGGGAAGGTGGCAATTAGGTGTCAACAGGGAAGGAGGGAGCTGGCAAGGCATCAACAGGCAAGGAACACACCAGTGAGGTGTCAGTAGGTAAAGAGGGTGGGAACACTGCCAGAGCAGATGAGGAAGACACAGACAGGAAGCCAGCAGGCAGTGAGGAACCTGGGGACAAGACAGAGCGCAGCGAGGGACCTGGGGAGGGAGGTGATGGAGGGATGCAGGAGACAAGGTGGGCACTATCGGAATGACAGGAGATCAGCAGGGTGAAACTGGGATGGCAGGAGGCAAACAGGGCAAAACCAAGATACCTGGAGGTGAGCAGGGTGAAGCCAGGGCACCTGGTGGTAACCAGGAGAAAGCCGGGGCACCTAGAGGTGTGCAGAGTGAAGCCGGGGTACCTGCTTCAACTATTGGTGTTCTCAGCAGGATGGCAGGCAAGACACAGCAGCTTGCACTGCCCAAAGTGGTGTCTTGGTTGGAGGCATGGCCTCATGTGGGATGGACGTGAGGCTTGAGTGACACAGCTGCTACGGGCCCGGGCACAGGGAGTGTGGTGCCCTCACTAGGCTGAGAATGGAGGATACTGGCAAAGAGGCTCTCTTTGGGATGAAAACCAGGATTCCCATGATTTCTGGGGGCGAGGTGAGGACGGACTCTCGAACCACAGCAGAAGCAAGGATGACCTTGGGAGGTACAGTAAAGTTGAGAACAGCCTCATTAAGGGAGCTGCAGCACAGGACGGCGGATCAGCAGTGAGCGGCAGGGAGCTGGCTAGTCCGACCTTTGTGGTGAACAGCAGGAAGCCAGCAGGCTCCACCTAGGGTGTTTCAATCCTGATGACCTGAGGAAAAGCCAACAAAATTGGTCCCAGGCTGGTCCCTGTAGTCTGGACTCACTTGAGGCATATTCACCTCCTCCAGAAGGGCCTGTGGGTTTCCCAAATCGCAGTCACCTCCTTGATCTCCAGTTCTGGTGAGAGGGTTCCTATGTGTTCCCACAACTCCTGAAGATTGGCCATTCTTTGCAGGGAGAGATGCGCCATGGATTCTTCCAGGACAGCCAGGTGCATGCTAAACAGCAGTACACGTTTGGTCTGCAGTCTGGAGCCAGGGTATCCACCGCATTTCTCTCTGGGATGGTTGGAAGTTCATTGGTGCTGGGAACCTACAGCTCCCTTAACTCAGAGAAAGCAGTCACTCTGTGCTAGGGTGCTCGTAGGGAGGCATTGGACGGGGGAAGAGTTGGGTAGCTTGCGGAGTCCGGTCATTCTGTTTTGTCGGTGGGTCAGGACAGCAAGAGAAGACCCTGCTCTTTGCAATTCACCCTCATTGGGGAACGATATTTGGGGCACAGGCAAGTAAAGATTAGGAGACCGGCAACACAATCAGAGTATAATGACCATGTCTTGTGTTCTTATTAGTCATACAAAGTCATATTGTATCACGAAAGTGATACTGTACATATGTACCAGCAATTTGTATGCACACTTTTAGGAACTGTATTATGCATACTTATATGAGACCCCTACTCTGAGGAAGTGTTTGTGGCACAGATGGACACATTTTTTTTTTGCCAGAGTTGACATTAAAGGGAGTCAACATACTGCCACCATCATTGGTAACTGGTTCTTC
>JAABNY020000037.1:1944117-1964241 GCA_015164015.2 Brevimyrus niger
CGGAAGAGGGGGTAGTCTTATACGGCGAGTATATAACAAAATCTATATTTTAACTGGAAAAGTCAGGGGGTCGTCTTTTACGCCGGAAAATACGGTGATATAATATTTTAATGGGAATGTTTTATAGTATTGATTTAGTATCGATTTGTTATTGATATGGGGGTATCATAGCCGGTATCGCTAAAAAGTGAAAAATTTGGTATCGAACCAACTTTACAATTGACCCAAAGGATCTACTAAAGAAGAAAAATCACTGCAGTTTTTAAGATGGCTCCACTTTTTTAATTACTTTTATCCCTCACAGATATTACACGTAGTGGGTTTCCCCAGAAAGTGGGTTTAGAAAAGATTCCTGAGTTAAAAGCATGATCTGGATCATTTTCCATTCCAGAAACCGAGATTAGACTGAGTGTCTCAGTGACAATAAATGTTAAGGATAAGGATGAAAAGCTTTTCTAGTAAACCATGGTAAAAATCCCAACGGTTAGCGTTACTGTTTCAAATTTACTTACCGTACTTAATTACCACCGTTTGAAAAATTCATGTTTAATACTGTCCAGCAACAGTCTCTCAGACACAGGCACAGTATGCAATGTAGGCTTGTTTGTGACAGTGTAAAAATATAGTGGAAAGCAGTAACATTTCTCAGGAGATTTTTCAGCCTTCAAAGCGATCTAAGTGAAGTCAGGTCATATTTTGATTTTTACAAGAGTGCTGAGGGAAACTTGATTGAACGACACTTCAAATCTTATGAGTCATATTCATGGCCATTACCTACTACTTTATACTGAGCATTAGATTTGTTTACATATGATTGTACTGTTTACATGTATATTGTTTTGTTTATAATGATTGTTTTGTTTTTATATGGACATGATTTACTACTTTTCATGAAAAAAGCTTCTTCAAGAAGTTAAAGCCTTCTTCTCAGTCACAACCAGTGTTGTGAAATCTTGCAAGTTTAACAATGAATTTAGGGATTTTTTTCCAAAAACAAATGGCTAAATTTTGGTTTAATATTGCATTTGTCACAGTGTCTCTTTCTAGGTCTCTTTAGGTCCTTTCTTCTTGCACCAGTACAACCACTCCTTGTTTAGCAAACAAGTTATTTTCCAACTAGCAGGTCATTAAGTGAAATGATCACTAAGTAGGGCTGTAAATATTTGGCCCCAGGGCAATTCAGTTAGATTATGACTAAAAACAATTCAATGCATAGGAAATGTTTAATTTCTATCAAAGTTTGATCATTAAGATTATTTTGTTAACCTAAATTCAGACCACTTTTAACTTTGCTGTAAATAAATCACAAGTAATGCAATGGTATGAACCATATTTGACTTAATTACACAAAACACACACACACACACACACACATACATATATATATATATATATATATATATATATACTGGTGTATGTTTGTGGTCATGCATATCTAAGGCTAACATTACTTTTTTCTTAGCTAGCTACAGTAGTTAGCTACCTCACAGTTTTGGTGATTGCAGTAAGAAAGTTTTTTTGGTCTACAGAATAGAGGTGTTTCCCAAAAACGCTGTAGTGCAGATATCAGCAAGTAACTATTTCTTTATGAATATTAATGAGCCTTCCCCTGTCAATCATCATTTCAGAAATCCACAACCCATTGCTGATACTTTATATGTCTACTTGCAGCACGTGAAATCGAGAGTGCCCAACACAGAAGTTATTTTGCCCCCAAAAATCCGACACTGAAAGATGCTGATAGATGCATTGAATTGGCACCTTAATAATCGATTTATCGTGATGTATCGATGCATCTTTCCATGCTTATCGCTAAATGAAAATCACAGCATATATGATGTGACTGCAACTGTCCTCATGTTTTTGCACAGCATTTTGTACATCGAACTTCAAAGATCTCTCTCACTCCAGCATGTATTGTTGTCAGGCATATGAAATTTTGTCGGAAATGTTTGCATTGGTTGTAAAATTATCTTTTTATTACGGTCATACTTGAGAAAGGTTACTAACTGAGGTAGCTGATAAATGTCATTTATAATTTAATTGCATTATGTTGTAACTTGTCAAACTATAACTTGTCAAAAATATCTGGCTTTCTTTCAAAATTCCGCACAGTATAGAATGAAAGTAGTTCTAGGAGAACAAAGATTGGGCACTTTGTGACATAATTAGACACCACAGGATGACCAAGGAATAGACTTTTCATCTATTCTTCCTCTGTAATCTTAAGTACATGGTTATACCGATGGCATACAGTATACTTTGGGAACAAGCACTGCATGTATTTCATACTAATAAAAAACATGGGATTTGTGTAAGAGAGAAAGATGCATATTTCTTCAGAATATGAAAATGAAAATCATTTTCTTGTCAAAATGGGAATGGGGAGGACACTTCAGGTACAGCCTTCCAGGCCTCAAAGGGCTTATTTGTTAAATCAAAAGCAGATGCTAATAAAAATAAAAGGGGTCAAACAGAAGGCAGGGAGGAACAACTAGGCAGGACCGGGACAAACCTACACACAGGCAGGCATGGCGGGAGTCAGGACTACCACAACCACTAAGCACGCTTAACATCCACAACTATAATGACTAAACTGGGGTATATGACAAGGGTAGGTCAATAAATACACAGATAACGAGGAACCAACAAGAGGTAGGTGTGAGTAATTGACACATTAGGTCTGGAAACAATGGAAAAATTGGGGAGATACGGGATGGCCAGTGACATCTGCTGGCCAAACAGGAACATGATGGGGCTGGGAGGGATAGATCCTGACAGTTTTGCTTTCTCTTTTTAACCTATAGGACTGGGATTCTGTGTATCACCCCAGCTGATGCACCTCAACTTTGACATAGGACTCCAGCTGGCCTCCCAGCAAGACTACCCACTGGGAATTGGCTCTGACGTTGATACTGAAACGGAAGCCGGTCCTTCACCTGACCATGCCTTACACCTCTGGATGCGGGAGATCAAATCAGAACACAGCTCCTGTCTGTCAAGCCGGGCCAACTCAGTACTGTCTCTTACTGACACAGAACAGGAGAGGAAATCCGATGGAGAGAACGGTATGGTGATACCTAAGACAGGGAATTTTGTGTTAATACTTTCATTTGGTTTACACATATTATTTATGCATTTCTTTGCATAAAGAGTGGTATACAATGTTGTGCTACATTACCCAACAAATCACCATAAAACGGCACAATTTTTTATATAGACATAGCATACAAAACATACCAAAGGCCAATATCACTGAAATAATTTACATACTGTATGTTTTTTTATAGTAGAATTAAAGTGAATTGAACATGGTTCCCATTTACTGGTGGATTGCCAATTGTGGGGGGGGGGTTATATGGCACAGAGGAATGTGCATCATGTGCAGCTTTTCTGCCGCGTTTCTGTCTATTAATGATTGGATGTGTTGTGTCTGTCTGCCCATGTGAAGCTCTGTTATTCTTAATGACAGGCATGAACGGTTTTGGATACATACACACTACAAGCCAGAAGTTTGGGCCTTGCCCTCTGATATTTTTTTTTAAATAAACAATACACTGCCTTTTCAAAATTTTATCACAAGAAATTGTTTATTATTCAGACAGATGTAACTGACTGGTTTTTAGTATTTTATAGCTTGTAGTAAGACGTTATTTAGCCACAAAGGCTGAAACTGGATTTGAGTGCAAGGTTGGACCCAAACTTCTGGCCCATAATGTATATTCAAGTATTTAAGCATATTCATTTCGGATTATTAAAGATTGGAGGGGTAGCATAGTGGGGCAGTGTCTAGTACTGTTGCCTCATGCCTCTGGGACAAGACTCCGTCAAGACGCCATGTATGCAGAGTTTGCATGTATTCCTGTGTCATTGTGGGGTTTGGTTTTCCCCCCAATGTCCATATGCTCGGTGAGGTGAATTAGAGTCCCAAGTTGCCCATAGGTGTGTGTTTGAGTAAATGGTATGCGAGTGTGTGAGTAAATGGTGTGTCAGTATGCCCTGTGATGCGTTGGTGCCCCATCCTGCCTTATCCCGTGCCTTGTGCCCATAGGCTCCTGACCTGTTTTATTTGTCATGTTTGTGAGTGAGCACTAAAAAAAATGGTTATTTGCACTGATGTCCCTGTGAACTCTGCTGTCTCTGAGGTCTTGCAGGTGGCGGGGTTGCTCTTACTCTGACTCAGTTTGTGGTGCAGCATGATGGGGCTCTCAGTTTAAGGTACAAATAGAGAGTTACTCTTCGCAAATTTGTCACACAATACAGTATACCCTATAAATATTCCATATAAATGCACCAGTCCTGCACAGAGCCTGGCCGTTTTGCTTGGACATTGAACATCATTTGTGTGATATTCACACTAGACACAGGTAGGAGCTAATAAGTTATAGTACATGGGAAATGAAACTTTGAAATTGAATAAAATACTCTGACAGTACCTTCACATTAATGCTGTTTAAAGGTTGTCTGTTCACATAAACTCCTTCATTTACAACTTTATTCCAATGATGGGAACATGAGATCCATCTAGACATTCAGTGGTGTTAGGGAATCCTGCAATGCTTAAACAATTATATTTATTCATCCCGATAAATCATTGAGTGCCATCACCAATAAACACCTTGTAATAAATGACAAATTGCAACTTAGAGGAACTATTCTCTATTCTCCAAGATTTACATTTGGGAAAAACAAAAGGAATATGCTGTAGGATTTTGAGTGCTAAGCATATATACTTTGTGGATAGACTGACATGCCATTGCTTTGCCAATGTGTTTGGTATTTTATATATTGTATAAGAGGCTTCCGGTGGGAAAAAAATTGGAGGGCAATACATAGAGTTTGTAAATATGTGAGTGTAACTCAACAGTTGGATGTTTCAAATGAGAGGCTGAACATGGTTGTTTACTGTAAATAAACAAGATAAACTGTAATCAAATCAAATTTAACTTTACTGATCCCAGAGGAACATTAGGCTATTGAATAAACCATGGACTGGGGTGAGAAATAGTACAATTCTAGAAGATAATTGCGAAGGAATGACAGAATGCCGAACTAGAGAAGCATTTCCTCTTCTATGTGACCGTCGCTTAAAAAAATGGGCAAACCAAATCAAACGGCTCTGTCGACACATCTGCAGCTTAATAAAGCTAAACCACTGTCGAGCAGGTTTAGTTCTGAGCTTTCAGCGCCACAGTGATTGCCTGACCCTCAGTTTAATCTCGGTTTTTGGAATGGAAAGTGATCCAATTCACGCTTTTAACTTGAAATTCTGTGCTAAAACCTGCTTTCTTTTGGAATTCCCCATAGGCACTACAACACAAGACATAGCATACAAAACATATACAACCAGTATAGAACAAATAAACACGAGATAATTAAAAACGGGGAAAACAAAACTCAAACTCTCCAACATGTCATGGCAAAAGCCAAATAAATAGGAATCCGCAAATAAATAGGAAGGAAGTCATAAATGTCACTTGATCCCCAAACGCACAAAACAGTATTTATGGATATGATTTTACACAACACAAATTTAAAAACACACATTTGTGGATAGTTAAATATTTGTGGATCATGGTACATTTCTGTGGATTGTCTTCTGTGGGTTAAACATTTTTACTATATCCAAAGAAGTTTTTTGGAAATGAAGCAACAGAATCTATTTTATAACACATTGTTCTACTATGACTGCATAAGAGAAGAGATTAATTTATACAGGGTTGCCTGTTAAGGGACTAATGTTAACCATTTGAACACTGCAGTCCACCACATTTACTAGATTTATATTTTACTTTCTTGTAAATGTTTGGCTTTTAAATCAAAGACTAACAATAATATTGGGGCCAATCCCATGAATTTTTTACTGTAGCATAAAAAGTCACTCAGAAATCTTTCCTGGTCTCTGAGACGTCATATTTATGATGTGATTTCTGGAAAGGAGTTTTTCAGAGGGAGTGCTGTCTAGAGATGTAGTTGATTAATACAATTACACATAATGACTACATCACACATGACTGGCATGAAATAATACATGCCAGAGTCAAGTGACAGTGTGGAAGAGCACATTGATTTGTTTCATTAAAGAAAAAGACACATAATTACAATGCCAATTAGAAGTCTGATTTCTTCTTGGAACATTTTTTCCTAACTAAAGCTTACATATTTGCAGGGATGTTTTTTTTATTGTTTCACTGATGTTTGTTAAAGTATTCTTTAATATCGATAATGGCTGCTCATTTGATTGCCGCTCAAAATCCTATGAAAGGTGGTTTATTGTGTCTTCTAGCAGAGACATTCGAGTTCAGTAGGTAAAAATGCAGACCAAGATTTTGCTTCTGTCCAGCTGAGCATTGAGTCACAATCACACAGTACTTAACTGGCTGGGTGAAACAAAGTCTTGGCCTGGATTAATCCTTTCTGGACCGGAACCAACCACCTCTGGCTTCTAGTAATGGATCGCTTACATACCTGTTCACCACTGTTTATAATATTCCTTTGCTCTTTTTTGTGCTATTGTACTAATATTGTACTAATGTATAATGAAGACCTTAATTTGAATGGCAAAATGGAGGACAACTAGAAAAAGGCACTTAGAAGTGTTAGTGTAATTAGTTATGAACATGTCTTTTCAGGCGCAGAGAATGTGGAAATTGCAATTGATTATACTCGAAATGCTTATTTAAACTACCCTTGGTGCATTTAAATAAATTTAACAAACAATTGTGAACTCTTAGCGTATTGTCAGTGCCCAGTTTATAAGGTACAATTGTGTGGTAATATAAAGTCTGTTTCTCTACACAAAATCTGTGGGTACAACGTAATACATATAGCACACAGATAGGCTCAAGAAGCTTGGTTACTGTTTTTGTTAGCTTTAGACTTACCCGAGATGCCTCATATATTCAATTTTGAATGTGCTGGTTACAATATCTAAGAAAGAGGCAACCTCCTGGGACTATCCCAAGCTGGTGCAGCGTCTGGAGCATCAAAAGAAACATTCAGTGAGTGGCATTTCCTTAGCTGAACACACCTTGAGAGAGGTTATAAGGGAATGACCAGACTCATTAAAGGTAACAGGAAGATGACAAGTTAAAATATGACAGCTAAGTACAACAATGGTCTGCAGAATGACATCTCTGAATGCACAAATCATCTGCTGTTGAAGCAATTCTTCAGGCAAAAGTGGGTCCTACCTGATTTTAGCTAGGTGTACAGAATAAACAAGCCCCTGTGAGAACATACAACTCTTTATTAGAAAACTGTACATTCTATGTTGCAATAGTAATAAAAAAAATCTTATTTGGACCTTGGATTTAACATTAAGAAAGTAAAAACACGAATAATTGTGGGAGTTTCAGTAAATATGTTAGTTCCACTTCTGAGCATTCAGATCATTTTGTGTACATATGTATATGTCTCTTTCTTTCTCTCTTTGTCTATGCAGATCTGCCCGATAGCCCACCAGGCCAGTTCTCATTCCGGCCCCTACCGCCACCCCCCCCACCTCCAAATGCTTGTACATGTGCCCTCCCGACCCCCCATGCACTCACCGAGTCCTTGCAGAGGAATGCCCGTTTACAGAATGCAGATTCATCCAGTGCACAGGTGGATGGCAACAGCTGGGCTCTCAACAGCAATATCCCCTTGGAGACCAGGTCAGTGAACAGCAGTCCCCTCTACTCAGTCATGTCACTGTTCACAATGATCATTACAAACAACTTCACTCTAGATCATTTAACCCCGGTCATTCACTGAGGATAAACTTTTAAAAAAAGAAAAGATATATATACCAGCTTGTCCTTCCATGCTTAGAAAGTCAGTCTCAGTTATCTAATTCTCAAAAAAAAAAGAGAGAGGACAAAGGATTTTCATATTTGTGATTCACATGTACAGTACTGTATTATCAGCCTCAAACCCTGGTTGATGGGTGGGTGGGATGTATTTTCAATCTGGAAGTTGACATTTAATGGATGTAGAGATATAAATAACTCTCTGACAAGTTAGTTACTGCTAGAGTACTGTATGAAAATTGCAGGCCGCCATAGAAAATTAAATAATAAATATTTTACATTTCAGTACGTCACTTTAGTCAGTCACTGTGCCTGTCACAGTATCATTTATAATCGAGCAACTTTTGAATGTTTTTGTAGGATATGAATACTCTTTGCAATGGATTATATTGCATAAACGGCACTCATCTTATGTCCTATGTAGATGTCTTATGTCATGTTTAATTGTCATACATATTTATATTTTATTTATTACGTTTTTTGCACTATGGCCACCAAGATTTAAAGTGTATATTTTAGTGTATAACCCATGCATCATATAGCTGAAGATGCCAATAACGGTGTTTGACTGTGCAAAAACCAAACCAAAGGGAATTATGTTTAAGCTATGTTTACTGTATGTTAGCATAAAACTATGATTTTCCGTTTGTCAAAATTACAGCTCAAGCCATGTCTTTTGTATTTGCATAAAAAATGCCTGTTTTGGATAAACAATAACATATTTTGTTCTGCTAATAAATTTGTAGTTAATTAACTAAGTAATTAGTTAATTTACTATAGTGAACTGCTGGATTTTTTTTTTATTAATATGTGGAACATCTGGGGTTCTGCCAGAAGAGGTTTGGGACCTAAAGCTGCATGTTCCTAACCATGCAATGTACTATGCAAATGAATAGCTTTAAATCTCGTTTTCTCTGGCAGACTATGGATTTTTCACAATACTGTATGTAAATCTGTTTAATATGAGCTGGGATTATCATTAAGCCAATCATGGGGATCAGAATTAAATATAATTTTATTTCAATTTTTTTACTGTGAATATGGGGAAGCTGCAAAGAAAAGGAAATTAAATTATTAAAATCTAAACGTATAAATTCAGCATTTCATTTTATTAGTATCTCTTATACTAGTGTCATAATGCTACTTATAATGCTCATTCTAGTTTTGGTCCACTTTGCCTCTTCAATCTTGAATTAGTCTCCATAGTCGAATTAATGGCACTTAAAGCAGTCATCATAATGCATTTATAAAGAATTATAAACATGGCTATAAATATAAACCGTTTTTGACCATTCAAATCGTATGGATTTAAAAAAAAAAAAAAATTAAATAACATATGGTTTTTTTACTAAAGTCATACAAACTTTTTATATGACGCTCAGAATAAATATACAATGTGTATTAACTTAATGTGTCATTAGACATAGATGCCTTTTATTCATGTAAAATACAGTACATAAGAAATCAATGTACAATCAAAAGTCTTACATTTGTGTTATTAGTCATATATCCTTGTAAAACGCATATTAAATTAATGTATTGTCAAACATATATTCAAAATTTATCCACAATGAATTTTGCAATTAAATGAATGTTCTGTTGGTGTTAGTTTATATGTATAATTCTTTTAACTTAGTGGAATGATGGACATTGGATCTTACACACCTAGAATCAGTATTTTGAAAAGGAAGCTTTTCCTGTCGATGCATTCACTCCTGTCTTCTAAGAATATAACATGAATTTTCTCATGCTTAATTAAACCAACTAAATGTGGAGATATCATACATGTTTTGCCCAAGAATAATAAAATAATAAAAGCTTAAAGCTTCAAATTACAGGCAGCCCACCTAAATTGTAGCCCGCCCCTTTACTGTAAGTTTTTTGGATAGAATCATCAGTTATATGTAAAGAAGTTAAATGTACACTTAGACATATGAATAGTATAAATGACAATTTAAGATGTGGACTTTAGGACATACAAAAAGGAATATGATTAAATGGCTAATTAACATTGCTGTTCCAGTTTGGTTGGTTCAAAAACAAACAACAAAAATAGTCGTGATTCGTGGATCGTGATTTTGACCAAAGAACATTGCTCACTCCTATATTATAACCAATTAAATCACTCTTTTACAGTTCTTTTACTAGAATGCTAACAAATAGCTTTTTAGACATCTTTCACCTATATGAGTGGCTTACATGAAATTTGATGGGTTAGTAGTGGTATAGTGTTAGGTATTTGTGATTAAATACTAATGTTTGAGATCCAAGGATTGTCATACTTAAATATGAATGATTTTGCACACGCCTTGCACTGCAACATGGACACAGCATCAGTGATGTCTCCAGCGGGCCTCAGGTGTTTCAGGTCTTTCAACATCAGACACCTTCACCCAGGCATCCCAACCAGGGGTGATGCGGCCCTGGCTTGTGCCCATGTACTGTAATTTGTGTGGTACAAGGACCACTCAGCTTGATCCACAGCCATCCCACTGCCTTCTCATCAGGCTCATCTGGGAATTTAGTGATGGTTCTTCTACTGCACAGTCCCTCGACTGCTAGAAGCCTGAGTGCCCTTTACAGGGATTGACAAGCATAGCCGATATACCTGACCTCAAGGAGCTCACACTGGGTCCTCATACTTGGCCCTCTCTCTGTTAACAAGAGACCATGTGGTCTTCCCAGGGATTGGTCAATTGTAGCTATACCACACTGTCCATTACCAAAACTATTACAATTTTGCTTTGAAATATAGTCAGGCGTGATTAAATAGCAAATATGTATAATTAAAACAATGGTTTTAAAAGTGGACTTTTTTCTGGTCTTGGCCTCAACTCTGGTGGTCTTGTCCTCTGTCTCAACCACCCCCCACCCCCCCCCCAAGTCCTGGTTTTTACTGGATTCAACCCTTCAAGGTCTTGGTTTTCAGTCTGACTTAATATAAGTGCTATTTTCTCCATCAATAGTTCAATATGAGACATTAATCTTAATAATAAGAAATCATGTCTTTCATGTCAGCGGTGAACTCTATAGTAATTTAATGCACCAAATATGTGTCACACATTATGATATTTCATATATTTCTTTATTTTATATTGTATATATTCCTTAATATGGTTTTAAGTGTAGTTATGTTTTTGTAAGTAGATTACTGTTTTTGTGCGTGGATCTCTGTTTGCGATCTATGATCATTGCATGGTTGTATATTCATGCGTTTCTCTTGCAGTTTTAATTGAGGCCTTGCACATGCTCCATGTGTGCAGTCAGATTAAACTTTTCATAATGCAGTCTCAATTTATATACTTTAAAATGAGGTCTCTAATTCCCATATCTCGTCATGTTGGCTCAAAAATATCTCCCAGAACCTAGCGCAATTTTTTTTTGCCAGATGCTATTTGCACCCAGGTGTCTGTAGCCAACAAAGCTGTTTGCACCTGGTATGGATTCCCAAGGTGGCTATTTGCACCTGGGTGTATATAGCAGACAGATGCTATTTCTACCTAGATATCAGTGGCCAACAATTCACCCTTGACTAGAAATAAATAGTGGAGAAATGAATGGTGGAATATGTACAGCGATGTCAAGTTCACCAGTCAGTCTTATAAAACTTCACCTTCATTTTGACACACAAAAATCAATAAAGCAAGCCATCCAGTAAAGGTGCAAGAAGAGTTAAACTAATTAGCGAGGCACAGGACACTTTCAGTTCTACTGTAGTTTATAAAACTTGAAGTAGCTTACAGTGTCGCCCCTGACATGGATTATGTGGCCACCTTACCTGTACCTAGTCCTAATGCTAGTTAGCAAGGTTACTATTTGCCTTCGAATAGCTAACTACTGCCAAGAGTACATTTTGTATTTAATGTTTCCTTGCTTTTGTATTCGTATCCCACTTTCGCACCTCCAGCCATTGAAGTGACGAGCAACCATGCGTGCAACACAGAGAATTTTTTTCTTCACTAAAATGTGGGAATTAAGCAGCACTGTGGCTCGGTGGATAGCTCTGTTGTGTCGGACCTGCAGGGTTGGGGTTTGTGTGTCTGGCATTTACATGTTCTCCTTTGTTGTGTGTTTTTTCGTTCTGTTCACCTTACTCGGGGCGTTCCCCTTACTTGGGGAGTTCACCTTACTCAGGGCGTTCACCTTACTTGGGGCATTCCCCTTACTTGGGGAGTTAACCTTACTCGGTACGTTCACCTTACTCGGGGCGCTCCCCTTACTCGGGGCGTTTTCCTTACTCAGGGCGTTCACCTTACTCGGGGCATTCCCCTGCCTTGGGATTAGTTTCAGGCTCACTACAGGCTGACGCTATAGTCGATAGCTATCAGGAAGATGAATGAGTTCACTGCCAGTCAATGGCAATAAACATTAGCCTGCAAAGATTTTATCACTGAATAATTACCTGCATAGCTCATCAATAAAAAGTAAAGCTTCGTTAACTGGTAAATGCCATTAAACTGGCGATAACCAAATTGTTGCATGAAAGAAAAAAAATATATACCTGTACACATATTCTCTCTTTATTTATTTATATACACCACCATTCGTAAGTTTGGGGTCACTTAGAAATGTCCTTGTTTTCCACGAAAACATACATGAAATTAGTTTGAATACGAATTATAGCTAACTAAACAGGAAATTGTCATTGAAAAAAGTTGTTAAAAATAATTTTAGAAATCAAAATAATAATTGTCTTCTTCAGATTTTCATTTGTATTGGGTAAAGAGTACTCTATTTGCAGCAATTCCAGACCTTGGGCATTCTAGATGTCAGTTTGCTGAGGTAATGTGATGAGATTTCACCCCATGCTTCCTGAAGCATCTCCCACACATTGGATTGGCTCAATAGAGTTGAGATCCGGTGACTGCTGGCCAATCCATCATACACAGAATATCAGCTGACTGCTTCTTCCCTAAATAGTTTTTAAATAGTTCTTGCATAGATTACAGCTGTGTTTGGGTCATTGTGCAGTTGTAGGATGAAATTAGCTCCAATTAAGCACCATCAGCAGGGTATGGTATTGCAAAATAGAGTGATAGCCTTCTTTCTTCAAATTCCTTTTACCCTGAACAAATCTCCCACTTTACCATCACCAAAGCAGCCCCACACCATCACATTACCTCCACTATGCTGGATAGATGTCATCAAGCACTCCTCCAGCAACCTTTCATTTGATCTGCATCTAACAAATGCTCGTTGTGATCCAAACACCATAAACTTAGATTTTTCTATTTAAACAATTTTCTCCATCTTCCTCTATCCAGTGTCTGTGTATTTGCCCATCTCAATCTTTTTTTATATTGGCCATTTTGAGATACTGTTTTTCTTTGCAATTCTGCCCAGAAGTCCAGCATCACCGGAATTGCTTCTTCACTGTTGATGTTGAAACTAGTCTTTTGTGGGTACCATTTAATGGAGCTGCCAGTTGAAGATTTATGAGGTGTCTGTTTCTAAGACTACACTCTCTAATATATTTAACTTCTAGCTGAATAGCAAACTACCAAACTCAACATTCCACTGGAAAACAGGACTAATTGTTGCTGATAATGGGCCACTGTACACCTACGTAGATATTTATTTAAAAAACTGCTGTTTAAAGCTATGATTGTCATGCCTAATGAGTATCTCAGATCAATCTGATGTGATTTTAATGGGCAAAAACTTGTTTTCTTCAAAAGCAAGGAAATTTCTAAGTTATCCCATACTTTTGAACAGTACACACATACACACATCAACACCCACAACCAACATGATGAATACCTTTTTTTTCCCTTTTGGCGAACTCAATTTAAAAACTCTTGTATTTCGCTTAGTTACTTATGGTTATGGTTAAGGCTGGGTAGGGGTAACACTGGTTAAGAGTGATGTTACCCACTCATCTTAACAGATATATGCTGCAGCTGCGGTAAATCCCTTGGATAAAACTAATGAACTGCAGTTTTCAAAGCGTATCACAGATTCTTGAGTTTCTTTTTCCTTTATTTTACAGACAGAATTAGATTCCTTTGTGGTAGGTCCCTGTACTTTTGTGCCATCCATCATTCCTTGAATTCTGACAAAATCCCGAGTCCCTGCTGATGAGAAGCACCCCCACAGCACAATGCTGCCAGTAGCTTCCATATGACGTCTCCTTTTTCTGGAATGATGTTTTGAGAGTTTGACTTCTAGGTAGCGTTTGGGTAGAATGATTTAAATTCCTCTTCCTGGTTATTCAGATAGCAGTGATCACTGGCATATCCATATACTTAGACATTGTTCTTCATCCTTTTCCTTCTCCTTGAATTAGTATAACTACTTTTTTTTTTACTTATTCAACTCTTTAGTCTTCATTCTCATATTTCTTTTTGATTCACCTCCTGACAAATAACCTCTGCACAGACTAGGGCAGCACAGTACAAGAGAAGACATTGCAAGGAAAAAACACTGCAATATAAGAATGAGTAGACAAGTAAGAGAAATGTGTAGTGGGACCACAGTATAAAATGACAAATGATTGAGAGTATAGAATATATATAATGATAAGGCGCAGATAAATATAAAGTGCAGGTAGAATATTAACAATAGTAGTATAATGTAATGGTACTGTAGGACTTCCCAGGGCAGGAAAGTAAAGAGCAATGAACCGAATGACCAGTATCCCTGATGATGAATTTGCTCCCTGCAAGATCTTTAAAATCATCTGGACAGTTCTTTGCAGTAATCTGAGGTCCAGTGAGGCAGTTTGATTACCAAACCACACCACAATGCATCCAGTTAGGATGTTCCGAGTGGTGCATTGGTAGAGTTTCACCAGGGTTTTGGTTCCCAACCCAAAGTTCTTCAGTCTGAACACTCTCTGCTGAGTCTTCTTTAGGATGCAGCTGATGTACAAAGGTCAAGAGGAAGTTGATCTGGACACACAGGAACTTGAAGCTGCTGGCTGCCTGAACGGGAGATCCATAAGTGAATACTGAGGAGTGAAGGCCTCTGTCTTTCTGAAGTTCGATGATTATCTGTCTTGTTCTGTAAATGGTCAGGGAGAGTTTGCTGTCGTTGCAGCATTTAGTGAGGTCTTGTACCTCCTGCTGGTAGACTACCTCTTTACCATCACCGATGAGACCAATCATGGTGGTGATGTCTACAAACTTGCATTGATGATGCTGTTGCTCTCATGTTTTACCATACAGTCGTAAGTGATCACGCCATTCAGCAGTAAGCTGAGACAGCAGCCTTGCAGAATGTAATACAATCAACGAGTATGATCGCCGGGTGCCAGTTCTCCCTGTCTGGGGTCTGTGAGTTTAGAAGTCAAATACCCAGTCGCAGATGGAGCTGTTCAGACTGAGATTTCTCATTTTTAAAACCAGTCTGGGTGGTATAATGGTGTTAAAAACTGATCTATAGTAAATACACAGCATCCTAGTGTAGGTGTTATTCTTCAGTAAAAGTCCCAGAGCTGTGTGCATGGCGACGGAGTCGGTATCATCCACAGATTAGTTACATCCGAATGCAAACTGGAGTGGGTCCAAGGCTGTGGAGATGTTGAGGTTGATGTGTGACGTGATCCAGACACTTTATGACTACAGAGGTTGAAGTGATGGGACTGTAGTCATTTAAGGAAGAAATAGTGAATTTCTTGGGCATGGGCATAACTGTGGTCTTCTTAAAGCACGACGGCACAGCGCACAAAGACAGGAACGGGTTGCAGATGGAACTAATTGCTTGGTATGCTGTCAAACTGTCCACTTTGGTTTCAACTTCACTTCTCTCTTGTAATGCAGCTAATGTTGTGTCAGTGCCACATAAATGTGAAGGAGAGCAATTTCATAACTTTGCAAAAATATGTGATTGGAGATTTTCAGTTTATAAATTCAGTTATGCTTGTTGAAAAGTTCTTTTCATACTTTAATTCATGGATAAATTCATATTTTATATTCTACTGTAAAATTGGGCGTAAAGAACTTTCCTTGAATGGTAAAGTAGTTTAGGCAGCTTTCCTTTGACTTGTGATTGGACAGACATTACAAGCCATTTGCGCAATTCTAACACTGTCGTCATGAACATTTCTAGGCTCTCAAAAAAACACAGTAAACTTTTCATATGCAGCATTATGATTTGGGTTGCCTAGGGGTCTGTGGAGCCTTCAACAATAATATCGAATAGCAGGTTTTATGTCTTAATACCTAATTTCAGAAGTTCTTTTTTCATCATATTTAACAGTTCATTCTGCATAGAATCGTATCCGAACGACTCAAATCCCATCGGCTAGAAGACTAGCCCTGTCTGGTTTGTTTCTAATTTTTTATTTTTTATTTTTCCAGTCCCTGAAAGGCAAAACCTACTAGCCCTGCTTTATCTCTCATGCATATTCTAGTTTGCCTTGTTTTAATCAAGCCAATCCCATTTTTCAATGCAATAATCCCTTATTTCTAGTGTGTTATAGTGGTAAGGACTGAATGTAGCACTAGTTTTCTCTGAGGGCTTTTTCCCACTCCCTCTTCCTCTGGCATAATCACCCCCTCCTCCTCCTCACACGCTTCCACTGCCAGATCCCAGCAGGGGATGGTCCAATTAATAGTAATGCCATACAGTACAGTATATTCATTAAAAAAATAATCGCTTCATAATGTAATACCAATTCAAGATCATTCATTTACTAATTCATTTACACCAACATCGTTGGTGGTTCAGTTTCAGGAAAACTGAAAGTTCTTTGACCCCCTTTTCAGGGTGGTGGTGCCTTTACAACATTTTTCACTGCCTTTCAATTTATTTTTATATAGCGCTTTTTCACAATTACATTATTTCAAAGCACTTTACATTGTCTCTGCCCAGTGCCCCCAGAGAGCCAGCCAGAAGTCACAGAGTTAGGAAGATTTCCTAGTAGGAAGACACCTTGGGAGGAACCAGGCTCACTGGTGGAGCCCATCCTCCTGAGCAGGCAGAGGAAGTCCAAAATAGCAAAGTCCCAATTTATAACGTGCAATTGTTTATAGTGTAGGTATAAATGGGATGGAGGGGTGGTGTAGTCCAGCAGCAAGCAGGGTAGGCTGGATGGGCAAGCAGGGAACTTCTCTACCATCAGAAGCTTCATGACAGAGAAGTGAACAGTGCATTAATAACACTGTGTGATAAATAGTTGAAATTGTTCAAGGTATTTTGTAGTGCGGGATGGAGATAAGGAGACTCCAGCAGGTCAAATTAACTGTGGCAGCTTAATT
Source organism: Brevimyrus niger (assembly GCA_015164015.2). Classification (NCBI taxonomy): domain Eukaryota; kingdom Metazoa; phylum Chordata; class Actinopteri; order Osteoglossiformes; family Mormyridae; genus Brevimyrus; species Brevimyrus niger. The sequence continues at coordinate 1,961,108 of JAABNY020000037.1, forward strand.
AGGCAGGAGAGGTGGGTGGGGCGGGTACAGGCATGAGGAATCCCCGAGCAGCAGCACTCCAACGACACATGGGACACGTGAAGGCAGAGTGGCAGCACTGGACACCCAGTTCAACCAAAATCCCTAACAAGCTCTGCACCGCACACTACAACCCTAGATGGGGGTGAGATATAGCTATCAGCTTTGTCACCATATGCTTGACTAAACATGTGGGTTTTCAGCCTTGACTTAAAGATTTCCCTTTCCAGGGCAGTCGGGTCCAGAGTAAATTCTGAGTGCTCCTAGATACTTGATCATTTCACTCCCATTCTGTTCATGGTGGTCTCGTCTAAAATCCCAAAGGGAAGACGACACTGGGGACAATTGTTGAAGGGGGTCAGTTGTTCAAAGGGATGCAGTAATCTTCCTGCATAACTTAGAATCCCCAAAAATTATACTTACCACTGATATGTAACAAACTAGTACAACTTCTCTTTGAAAGGAATCTTTTTCCATTTTGTCCTTTTTCTACACAAACATTTCTACATATTCATCATAAAAATGAAACATTTAAAAAAAAAATCAACAAATCCAGAAGGTGATACTATTGTTATGTCTCAGGCAAGGACGGAAACAAAGGCAGGCTTGGGGAGAACCAAAAGGGGCTTTAGTTAAACAACACTACAAACAGGGCAAAAGCAAATGCACCACAGTAGGGTCAAAAAAGGGTTAGGGAGAATCAGGACACACTGGGGAGCACATGGAGGCAGTAACATCAATGACCGGACTGGGGAGTTAAAGACAGGGAGGCACTATATACGCATCACTGATGAGGGAGCAGACGAGAGGCACCTGGGGTGATCCACACGAGGGCTTTAGAGAGACAAGATTAAGCAAATAACAGGTTTGTTAGAGAAGTTTGTTAATCCCAATCAAGGTGCAAAAAATGAAATTGCCTACAGTAAACATGAATTTCTGTGATATTAATTTAGTTTAGAATAAAAATAGAAATTCAGCACCCCTTTAAATATTGTACTGATATTACGATTCTGTTTCTTACATGCATGGCTCTCCATAAACTGGCACCTTTGCATCTTTCTGATGTCCTTCATATCTCCACTCCTTCTCATACCCTTAGATCCTCTTCTTGTGTTAATCGTATTAAAGCTCCTGCTGGCTTGTCTGAATCCATGGTGTTTAGAGTTTTCACTCCAACAGCCATCTGTTTAAGTTGGCTTGTTTAGTATGATATATTAATTCAATCGTTGTAGTAACATTAGGTTTATCTATCTATCTATCTATCTATCTATCTATCTATCTATCTATCTATCTATCTATCTATCTATCTATCTATCTATCTGTCTATCTGTCTGTCTAATTATTAGTATTGACCTGTTCACACAAAGATTCGAATTTAACAAATAACTACATCTAAATCCGGATTCAAATTAAGATCCTAAAGATTCCATTCAAAAGACTGAATTTTAACAGAAGCAGTTCACAAAGTATGGTGCCCTATAGTTATAACACAGAGAAGGAGAGCTTCAGATCCTATTAGCGTAAAAAGTACTGGCCAGTCTTTTTCAAACATTGCAGATTGCATACTGCATACAAAATGCACCAAAATTTAAGCAGAATAAAATGGAAGCCATAGACACTTTATGGCATCAGCAAAAAGCATTTGTTGGATCTTCTTCAAACGTTACGGCATCTTTGTGTAGGAGAAGATCTGGAATACATTTCATTTTAGACAAAATTTAAGCAGCAGCACTGGGTGGCATCAAAGGAATGAATGGTGCAAAAGTACAATTATATTTACACTTACACTCTTTTGTCCAAAGTGGTGTACAAGTGAGGCAAATAGCACATTGCAAACATACATAATGTCAAGGAGTGAACTAAGCATACAGTAAGTGCAGCTAGGCTGAGCTTTCAAACAATGCAACCAGTGCAGAATAAGGACATTCAGGGGAATTAAAGATCTACAGACATTGAACTAGTAAAGATATTAATGAAACAGATGGGTCTTGAGGTATTTCTTGACATTGGAAAGAACTCTCTGAAATTACACTTTTGTATAGTGAAGGGAGCAACAACCTGTTGTTTGCTGATTTTGTGAACACAGTAGAAGTATTTCATGAAACATTTTAAAACTTTTCTGGAACATTGTGTAAGTGTAGATCTAGGAGCCATTTCGTTTTGGGATGAAACCTGAAGAAAATTCACTCAGTGGTGGCACGTACTAAAGCCCTGTTCACAGCTGATATTAACGTGTGTCCTGAGTGATGCCATCTCAAGTGCACAGTGCTAAATAAAGGTGTGAACGCATTGAAAACGCATCAAGATCCGAGCGTCAGTTGAGTAGGCGTTCCTTCAATGCGGCCCAGGACACATTTGCGTTCACACTACGATTAAAATGCGTGTCCCAGACCACATACGAATGTCTCTTGTGCTGCATTGAAGGACCGCCTACTCAGCTGATGTCCTCCTGTGGGCGTAAGTACATATGTGCTCATTAAATGCATATGTGTCAAATGGTATTTGTCGTATGATTTATATCGGAACGTAAGTCAGTGCAGACTGAGTCATAGTACTAAGCTGCATTTTGAACAGCAGTGCATCTTTTTCCATTAGTTTCCCTGTTTTTGTTCGTTTGAGTTTATTTGTTTAACCTGTGCCCTATTTTCCTGGTCCCTGTTGATTAGCCTCACCTGTCCTGTGTTAGTCTCGTTACCCCTTAGTATTTTAGTTCCTGCTTCTGTTTATTTCCCCAGTGGTTCATTGTGTGTCTGTTGTTGATTGTGTTTGATGGTTGTGGTATTAGAGATTCTCAGTGTTAGATTGTATTCGATTTTTGTTATTTAGTTTTTGTTAATCCCCTTCCAGTTTTTGACCTAATGTGGTCTTTTTGGTTTTGTTGTGCTCATACTATTTTCTGCTTTGTTTAATATACCCAGTTTTCGAATTCTTGGAGCCGACATTGGGTCGTCCGCTCCTTTTTCTACCTGATTCCAGACTCCCGTGCCTGAGCCGCCTGAAATCATAACTTATAAGGACATATTGTGTGTGTGTGTGTGTGTGTATGTATGTATGTATGTATGTATGTATGTATGTATGTATGTATATATATATATATATGTGTGTGTGTGTGTATA
>JAABNY020000037.1:1964341-1988948 GCA_015164015.2 Brevimyrus niger
TATGTATGTATGTATGTATATATATATATATATGTGTGTGTGTGTGTATATGTATGTCTATGTATTGATTTATTATTATTTAGCTTCTGTCATGTCTGGCCAGCAAGCAGGATGTTAGTCTGGGTGCTTTATTGTGCCAACACTTTTATTTTGCCAAGTGAAGCTTTGGATTAAGCTCCTCTTGTTACCTGAAATATACTCTTCACTATTTTAGATTATTGCGCCATTAAGCCGGAGCCGACAAGGAAAGTTAACTGAAATAGGAGAGATAAAGAAAGGAAGAGAGGAGGGAGAGAAAGAGGAGAGGGAGAAAGAGAAGAGCAGCAGAAGAAAGAAGAAAAAGAAAAAAAACCTTCTTTTCTTCTATTTTAGAAGGTCGGATAGAGAGAGAAAAACAGGGAAGAAAAATAATATATGACAACTTAAGAAAAAGTAGAGCAAAAGGAAAGAGTAACAAAAGGACTTCTGCATCTTAGTACTGGACATTGTATCATCACACCATCGTCACACCAGCTGTTGTATCTGAAAAAGAAAGATCCAGGTGCACACACAAAAAGTATACCTACAAAGAAAGCCCATTATGACAGAGAATAAGCTTGTGCCAGTATCTTCTTCTGGAATTAACATTAATACCAAAGTAAAAAATACATAAGCAGACCAAAAGGAACATGGTCTATCGCCGCACCAGTATCTGCATCTGAGAAAAAAGGATGGAAGCCACACACACACACACAGACACACACACACAGACAAGAAGGAGAGGGATAACATACTGTAGAACAAGAAGGCCCTGAGCCTGTGTGGGTTGTGTGTGTGTGTGTGTGTGTGTGTATGTGTGTGTGCGTTCTATGTGTATGTGGGTGGATGTGAATGTGTGTGTATGTGGATATGTATGTGTGTGTGTGCATATATACGTGTGTATGTGTGCGTGCATATGTGTATGTTTGTGTGTTGTGAGAGTATGTATGAGTGTGCAGGTTAACAAGGAATGATTCCCAATGAGTGTGTGAGGCCAAAACATCGCCGCCCCGGGGCCCCCAGACAGACAGGAGAGCCCCGAGCGATCATGGACCCAGCTGCCCCACACCGGCCAGGTACCCGGGCCCCCTTCACCGGAGGGCTACGTTTCAATATGAGTCTAAATAATAGAACTCATTGCCATAAGTCAAAATTAGCAGGAGAACATTTTAAAACAAATTTGAGGAAGCACTTCTTTACACAGCATGTAGTTAGAGTATGGAATAATTTTAAACCCTGGGTTCCTTTAAATCAGAGCTAGATAAGATTTTTACAAATCTGAGCTATTAGTTAAGTTCTCCCCAAATGAGCTTGATGGGCCGAATGACCCCCTCTTGTTTGTAAATTACTTATGTTCTTATGTACACACATACACACACTCAGACACACACTCTCAGTCACACCTGCTCGTCTTTGAGGAGCGACAGCAGATGCCCTGGACTTGCCCAGTGGACGGCCCCAGAGGATGTTCCCCACCTCCCCAGATCGCAGGCGAGCGGGCACCCCGCCGGAGACCGGCAGCGGCCCACAGATGCTTTTTTGATTGATCGATATGTGATATTTTTTACCCTGGAATGTGCCAATAGCTTCTGATTTCTTCTTCTCTTTTTTTAATGTTTGGCAGATTCTGCACATGGAAGTGATTTGCATGCTTATTTAAAAAGGTTGCAGGAAAATGTGATTCGATTACAAACAGTTGATTGAGATGTCTGTGGAGATGCATGTTACTGCCAGGTGTGAACGGACATATTTAGTACTGTCCAGTTGTGATAGGATCACCCAGGATGCATGTTAATACCAGATGTGAACAGGGCTTAAGATATGGTGAACCTGATTATATTGAGATAAGTTGGCCCTTTAATATGGATTTTTTTTTTTGGAAAGGAAGGGGAAGTATTTGTGGGGTGTGGGAGGAGCAGGGATTATATGGGAAGTAGGCAGTGACGGGGCCATCTGGCAAATACATTGTTTTCATTCCAACTTTATCTAATTTAGAAGTACTATTACAAGTTTTATCATATATGACTTTCATAGTTGCATTTTTAACAATGCAGTGCAACCATAAATGGAAATGGAAATTAATCACTCCAATCACTATTAATCACTTCACTAGCAGAAGCCTAAAAAAGATAACAAATACATTCATTGCTACAAAAACCATAGTGGTTGCACAATTCATTCCACTTCTGGCTTTGCAGTCATGTTTTCTGTAGGTAAGAACATAACCAAAGTTATAATGTTAAAAATAAGAGCTTAAAAAAGCGAATTGAAAGCACAAAATGAATAATCTGTGTGCTATTTTTAGGATTGTGTGAGCTTGATTAGGATTTTTTGAGAACATATAAACACTTTAACATATAATATAAATGACATATTCAAACATCCACAATGGAATGAAAGTAACCACTTCATTGGTGGGGAAAGATTCTGCAAATTGGTCTATGAAATGTGAAATAAATGATGAGCTGTAGTTTCAGAGTTACATGTACAAGGAGTCAGAGCATTCAGGTAAAAACACATTTGTTAACCATAACATTTCCAGTTGATCTATCCAGTACCTCTGGAAATTGTACAGATTGGTGAATGTGGGACGAGTATGGATTGGACAGTTGGAGCTATCTGGGGAATACAATGCTGTCATTGCATCAGCCCCCCTTTTATAGTTCTATTATAATTACAAATGAAGATCAGTTGACTGAATAATATTTAATACTTTACATATAATAGCAATGTTGCTTTATACAAAAGTTGCTTCCCTTTAACTTTATTTGTATTAATTTAAATCAAATATTTTTTTATTTGTTGTCAAATAATAATTTACAATTATTTGTCATTTTTTCAACGTAACGATTATTTTATAGCATGTGCATATAAGTAAAATGTGCTTTGTCTTCCATTCTGTAGGCATTTTCTGTTCAAACATGGTTCTGGATCCTCTACCCTCTTCAGAGCACGAAGCCATAATTACCCCCTCACATCAAGTACTGTCTACTCCCCCCCCCCACGGCCGTTACCCAGAAGAACCTTCTCCCGGCCAGCCTTCTCCTTCCACAAGTCCTACAAGTGCTGCAATTGGAAATGTGCTGCCCTGAGTGCCACAGCCATCACCATAACTCTTGCAGTTTTGCTCATCTATGTTATCGGTAAGAAGGGAGTTTCTTGTCCTCTTCTTTCTAAGGCACATCAGCTTTTTTTCCCCACTACCTGTTTTTGTTACTCCAATTCGTAAACCTAGCAATTTTACTGAAATTTAGTACCAAAAATTACACTGAAGTTAAATTTTTTACAATAATATTTAAAATAACAAATGCCACAGATCAATTAAAACAGGAAAAAGCAATGTATATGGTGTAAGTGTGGAGTTTAACAATTGATTTTCTATTGGTTAAATTCCATTAAGAGGGGCACAAGGAAAACCTCTAAAAGTGCCCCTCCCCTCTTTAAACTTAGCCACAACTGATCATCAAACTTACTGACATACTGAACGTTTAGAATTTTAACAACACAGTGTTATATATAATTAAACATTGTTTGGAGTATCAAATAAATTCTTATTCTTTTTAAATTTCCAAAGCAAGAAAGTGACACCAGTGTGGCAAATTCTAGGTTTAATATAAATTAATTAGCAATACCGCTTTAAGACTGAGAAAGCAACAGGTCATTTATAGCAGAAGTTCGGCCTTAATTGACAGCTCACTAGCAGCAAAAACTAGATTTACTACTTTTCTATTTACATGACACACTCAAGGTTAAATGCTGACAAACACATGCACTCTATATCATTACAGAGGTACAACACTTACTATTTGCAACACATAGAAATGGCACGTCATGGTCAAGGACATCTGCTGGTCCCCTCCAGTACTTGTCCAATCTGGGCAAACATCCCTTCTTATGATTGGGGCAGAGTACATCCAAATTGAGTCCCCAGCACTGAAGTCCTGTGCATCATACTGTAGGAGTACTTCTGCTGGGAGGTTGCTGTGCCTTGGTACTGTCAGGTCAGTTGGTGTACCCTGCAAGCTGCACAACGAGCATGGGGTTGAACTGCTCCACCCGCCCATCACTTTGGGGGTGAAAGCGGGTGGTGCGGGTCTTCACAATCCCCAGCCGCCTGCAGCCCTCGTTAAACCCCAGCACTTCAAATTCCATCCCTGGTCACTGTTTTTCTAGAACAATAAAGGGGCAGAAGAATAAGCTTCTCAGCCCTGGTCACTGCACCCTGGTTGGTAGCTGCATACACCTCGGGCAACTTGGAAATAGTCCATGGCCATAATTACGTAGTAGTTCCCAGCATTGCTGCTGAAAAAGGTCCTTGACATTCGACCCTCTCTATGGGTGCCCCCACTTGGAATTGCTGTACAGGAACTTGGGACTGGTGGTTTAGGCCCTTCTGGGTGTGGAGCACGTCTCAGAAGTACACAAATAACCCTTGACTCGGGCTTGCATCAGGTCAACATCCAGCTCTATATGTGACCTCTGGTGGTCAATGGCCTCCCAGTCACTTATCAATGATGTTCTCCTCCACGAGAGAGGGCATCGGCATTGCTATGGAACCTACCCAGTCAGTGTTGAACCTTGAAGGACCTCCACCTAGCTGGGTTGCAGAAACTCATCAATCAGGTGATGGATATGCGGTGACCGCAGCTGCAAGTGCCGTTTACAGAGGTAGGGGTGGAAATGGCAGCAGGCCTGTATCCCGGCTAGGAGTATATGATGGATGACACAGTAGTTCCTTTCAGGGTGGCTCAGCATCCAGCTGAATTAGGCCACGTCCCTCTCACTCTGATGCCGAACCTGGGGCAACATGGTGCTGAAACCCTTGTTGCTGACATCCATTACCATAATGAAGGGGAGCCCTGGGTTAGGGTACACGACCACTGGGGCCTATGTGAGCGCAGTCTGTACAGTAGATGATGGTGACGGTGATGGTGGTAAGCTGATGGTGCTGTCTTTAGACTATTTAGAGGCCAATTCTTTGTAATCTGGTGGATTGGTTTGGCAGTGTTGGCAAAGTCCTGTACAAACCCACAGTAGTGCAAGGCAAGACCCAGAAAACTGTGGAGTTTAGAGTAACTCTATTAGTCTCTTGAATGTGGCTGGCGTGTTACACAAGATGAGTGGCATGACCAGGAAACGCCTAAGCATGGTGCCCGTGGTCTTGGGTCGAGCATCTGGGGCTCATTCAAACGGCCAGTAGCCACTCCAGAGCTGAACCACTTTGGCACAGTGACATGATCCAATGCGTTGTCAATCAGAGGCAACGAGCGAAGGTTCTTCCCGGTTACTGTGTTTAGGTGCCAGTAGTCCATGCAGAAACACGATGACCCATCCATTTCTTCACCGGGACTGCTGATGCAACCCAGAGACGCTCAAAAGGCTCAATGACTCCTGTTGTCTCCATATCTGGATATTCTACTCTGTTGCTTGAAGTCACTGACAGATAGGCTGGAGTCTGGTGTCAATCCAAAGCATATTTATATAGACCCCCAGATAGAGCAATAAGTTTATGTTATGGTAACTATGATACACGGATCATGAATATCAGCCAGCCACACCACATGTTCCGATGTCTCCTCTACCAGTGTGATGTTCACCTGTTTCTTTCTTTTCATGGGTGTGCACACACTGGAGACTAATGCAAGCTAGACTTCCATTACTTTCCACCCCAGCAAGGCCAACTGTTAAGTGCCTGGGAGATCCAGGGTGGATAAGGATGCTGGTGGACCCTGTGTTCATTCAGGCACTACATTGGGTGTCTTGTATTAGACAGTTGACATAAAAGTCACAGTCTACATCCAGGGCTAACCAATTTGTGAGGGGGAGCTAGAGCAGGGCAACTGCAAGCGATGCGTCAAGCTCTGCTACAGTGGCCGCAAACTGCAAAGTTTGTGAAACTGTCACTGTTACTCAGTGCTGGTCACTCACACCAGATCCTACTGGTCCCTGTCTGGGCCCTTCATGTCACAAGCATGGTTTTGCAGCATGATGTTCCTGATGTAGTCCAATCCACCTCCACTTGAGCATCAGCCAGCATGGCTGGCACTTTTAGTTGACCATGCTGACATGGCTGCCAGCTCTTGCTTGGCACTAGTGAAGTGTGGGTAGCCCTGCTGTGAATAGAAACGAGATCTGTGGCGATCGTGTCCAGGGTCTTGCTCACCTGCTTCTGCTGGTTCACCAGCTCTCCCCTTATGGCCTCATCTGATGGTGCTTGTTAATCCACTGCTCTAATGCAGTGAGCAAGGTGGCATAGTCCTGCTGTTCTTCAGTGGACGGGCTTATAAGGGCCTAAAGTGCTCTTCTACCCCCGTCCAGCACCAGTGCGAGGTTGATTGCTGTTTCCGTGAAATACCATGAGGTACACTTGGGGCAGCAGATCAAATCATCAATCTCATCAATGACCTGCCATCCCACTTCTGACACCAATGTGCAAGTTCTTGGGTCATTGTGAAGAAATGTTCCATACCACTAAAAGGTGGAGAAAACATCAGTTCCTTTTTTGACAGATCACTGCTCTTGCATACTAGCAGCATCACAGAGAAGGGGATTAACACTTTCCATGGCAGGGTAACACGCTAACAAACACATGCACTCCACAGAATAACATTACACAGGTACAACACTTGCTACTTGAATACAATATACATCTATTTACATGATCGGCTCACACTGCTTTGCAGCACACAAATAAATCCCTTACAAGCTGTACTCACAGCATGTTACCAACAGAACATTAGTCTTTTGTTCTCAGGAATATCTGCATTGTAATTCAAAGTATCCATGCATGTCATAATAATATTGACATGACATTTTTCTTGCAGCAGTGCATCTCTTTGGCCTAACCTTGCACCTACAGCCTACAGATAGGCAACTGTATGAGAATGGGATTAGTAAAGTGGACAAGAGCCCTGAAGCCAGGGATAACAACTTTTCTCAAGATGAGGAGCCTCTTTCCAACAAGACCATTAAAGGTAATAAACAAGCCAATATGAAGTGTATCAGCATGACTGCTGACTTAAAAAATTGCAATTTTTTACATATTTCAATATATTTTGTAAATGCAATCCAGATTTTAACAAATACTGTTGTAAATATAATTAAAATCAATTACTTTTAAATTACTAGTTGAAAATGGATTAATCTCAGTTGGTGTTGTCTGTACTATCTGGGATTTTGGACTAATGGATAATTCTAGTATGTTGCGTCATATAAATATAGAAATGTGACTAGTCATTGAGAAAACCTAAATTGTGTAATATTAATGCCTGGACTGACTGGTCCATAAAATGACTTTCAGAGTATATTCAGTATATTCACTCAACACCATTTAAACAGATAAATATATATCATGAAAATGAACAGGTACAGTATTTTACTGTAATACAATTTTCAGACTAAATATGAATGCAGTGCATATATTAATTGTTAGTTTCCAGTCGATTGCATTGCCTGAGTTTTATTGTAGTGTTAGCAGCAATGCGGTATGCATTTAGATTCGGCTTGCTGAATATTTGATGTAGGGCTTTCCAACAGGGCTGGAGAAAACCGACCTTTATTAACTAAGTCCTGAGCATGGTTCACCATTTCGTATAAAAGGACACTCCTGTATGCAGTGCTGACAGGACTTGGCCTGCTGACTACAAGGTAGTAGCTGAGGTGGCTCAGACAAACTCAAGCCCTGAGTTAGAATCGACACATCATTGGCATTACGGCTGAATGGGTGATCTTCATTCTTCAAGTTAATGACACAAAGCACTTCCGATTTCTGCCAGAATTATTTTTTCATTTATGTGCTGCATGAATGCATGATTTTTTTTTTTTTTTTTTTAAATAGAGAAAGATGTTTTTCTCAGAGAGAAAGTAATGGACAGAGGTGAAGTGGCAATTGGCACCCAAGTTATGCAAACTGTACTTCCTGGCCTCTTCTGGAGGTTCCATATCATCATACACCATCCCGAGTACGTGAAGTTCAACATCTCCATGACACGAGATGCCCTGCTTGGAATCTATGGTAGAAGGAACGTACCCCCAACACACACACAGGTAAGTTAATCTCCACCCAACCTTTATTTTTCTTCCTCAAAACTTGTTTTCAGAATTTAACTGTGAAGTAATCTTTGTAAGGATTGTATGTTCTTCCTGGGTTTGAGGCTTTTCTTCAGGTCTCCCTATTTTGAAAAGCATGCAATTAGGTGGACTTGCTTTCCTAAATTGCCCTTTATTTTCCTAATAATCCGCCCTTTTATGGACTGCCATCCCATCCTGGCTGTTCCCTGGTCTTGCTCCATGAGCTTCCTGGGGTGGGCTCTGTGCTTCCCCTGACCCTCTACTGGCTGAATGGGTGCTTAGGGGATGTATGACAGCCTGAATTCAATTTCAGGTATTATTTACAGGTCTGACTTCACATGCTATCCACATGCAGTTATGCAATTGCACCTGATGATCCTATCACATTGCCTGTAGTGTTATGAAATTCTGGGTGTACAGGTATATCCAGTGGCATGAAAAATTATGTGAATTCTTACCTGGTTGTCTGTATTGATTATTTATAAAAAGTGATAGGATCTTCGTCTAAATTTCAGTAATAAATTTGCTATCTGTTTTAGCTAATAATGCACAAATTATTGTACTGTTTTAGCACACATTGAATATAACATTCATAGTATAGGTTGGAAAAAATATGTGAGTCTTAGGGTAATGACTTCAGCAAAAGCTTAATGAAGTCCGGAGTAAATAAACATAGCTGTATTTATCAAATTTGTACATGCACAAGGAACACCTGAAATGTGCGTACATATATTTTCGCAAAAAATCCAAGATTTAGCAAAAAAAAAAAAAAAAAAAAAAAACGATGGGGAAAAATGTGAATATTCATGGAAACCCAGAAGGAGGTACACACAACGATTTGGACAAATCAGGAAAAGATGACCGCCATTGTAATGCAGGAAGATTTATTTATGTAGGCCTTTGCTAATTTACCATAGTTTTCTGTTTCCAAGTATTGCTTTTTGTCACCTCTTCTTATTAATCGAAAATAGCTGTAATTGTCACTAGTTTCATTAAATGTGAATTTATTACATGGATCACCAGGATTATTTTTTGGCTGTTTGTATATATGCACTGTGTGAAATGTCGTAGCACTATGACTGTATTGCAATAAATTTATGTTTCTCTATGCTGTGGGTGAACAGGCAAACGTAAACACTACATTTGCAGCAATGTCCAGTTTTTTTATGGAATGGAGGCAATCGATTGCACTGATATTGCGATGACGGCACCTCAGATCAAATCGTTTTTTAGTTATCAAATGCACATCAGTGCAGCATTTGCATTTGCATTGCGTGCAGCAATAGATGCAGACATGGAAATGAGTGCTAATTAAACTACTGTAATACTGTTATGACATTTGCTTATTTTGAGTTTTAAATACCAAATCAGTGTCTCCCGGCTGCTCTAGCACACGCATGTGAAAGTTTGAGGTCGGTGATGTGTGTTTGCCCTCAAAAGTTACAGTCACACTGGCCCTGGACAGAGCAAGTCATTTCTTTCTCTCTATCTTTAGATCTGACCACTTTTTTATTTACCGTATTTTCCAGCGTATAAGACGACTTTTCACACCATACATTTTTGCTCCTTTTGCTCGCCGAGTGTAGTTTAGGGATCGCTAATTATACTATGGTTCCGAGTCAGGGGGTCGTCTTATACGCCCAGTCGTTTTATACGCCGGAAAATACGGTACCTTTATTTCAGGTAAACTGTGTTTTGTAGAATTTACTACATCTACAATGTATTGCTATTCAGCAAACTTGATTTAATAATAATACATTTTATTAATATAGCGCTTTTTAAAGAACTCAAAGACGTTTTCAATTAAACTTTATTGTCATTGCATAAAGTACAAGTACCCGGACAACAAAATGCAGTTTGACATCTAATCTGAATGTGCAACAGCAATAAAAACAGTAATACCATATATATTTGGATGATACATCATTACAAATGTATTTTAATGCATCTTCCTGTTTGTGGTAAATGTGCTTAGGCCCCCAAATATAACATTTTGTCATGTCTCTACCTGGAACTGTTCAAAATTCCTCTTCTGGGTTATTTAAGTAGGGACCACTGGAAACTAGAAAGGTCCATTTGCATATTGCATGAGAGTGCAGTTTGTTTGCATTGGCCATTTATGGATATTTGTAGGTGGGATCCCAGGCTTGTGCAGTTATGCACATTTACAAGATTTCAGAGACGAAAAATGTGTACAGCCAGGATTGTGAAATCCAATTTTTTTTATGCATATATGTATTTTTTTCTTCTCATATGTACGCTTTTTTTTTTTCCAATCAAATTTATGCAAAGTTTGATGAATGAGGTCCTTGGAGACCAGTCAACAAAACGAGCTTAGTGGTGTGGGATTCAGCTACATTTCGAGTTGTTCGCGAGAAGCGTCTCCAGATGTGAATCTTGCCTCTCAAAAAGGGAGATCTTAGAAGACCTCCAATTAAGAATTGTTGATTTGCATAATGCTGGAGAGCTGGAAAGGGTTACAAAGTCATCTGAAAGAGTTTACATATTCATCAGTCCATAGTTAGACAAACTGCCTATAAATGGAGACAGTCTAGTACTGTGGCAACCCTGTGTGGGCCGAGTCAAGATAACACCAAAGACAATGCAAAATCCTCAGAGCAACAGTTAATGGCCTAATGGAATCATTAGAACTGTTTAATATCTCTGTTCATGAATCTAGCATACACAAAACCTTGGGGCATGGTATCAGTGGCAGGACACCACGAAGGAAGCCACTGCTCTCTGAAAATAGAAGAAACCATTGCTGTTCACATGCCAAAAACCACCTTCACGCTTCATAATGCTACTGCGATTTTTTTTTTATACATTTTGTGGACTAATGAAACTATGGTTGAATTGTTTGACAGGAATGTATGTCATATTAAAAGGGAACCACATGTTAACATAAAATCAGCATCCCAGCAGTGAAGTACAGTAGAGGGAGTATCATGATTTTGGGTTGTTTTGCTGCCTGTGGGCCTGCATAGCTTTCCATCAACAAGGGGAAAATTAATTCCCAAGATTATTAAGTTATCCTATAGGATAATACTCAGGGTGGCTGTCCACCAGCTGAAGATCATTAGATGATGGGTGACGCAGCCGGATGATCACTCTGAATATCAAAGAAAATCTACTACAGGGTGGCTTAAAAATTCAGTGGTCCAGTCAATGCCCTGACCTTAACCCAAAAGAGGTCCTGCCTGATGACGTCTTTCTCACCAGAAATCCTATGAATGTGACTGAGCTTAAGCAGTTCTGTAAGAAAGAATGGTCCAAAATTCTTCTCGAATGTCGTGCAGGTCTGATCTGCAGGTACCAGAAGCACTTTATTTGAGACGATTGCTGTCAAAGGAGCTTTGACCAGTTCTTAACCCATGGGTTGACTTACCTTTTCCAATCTGCAGTGGGTTGTTTGAGTGATGTGGTCAGTATGTGCAAGAACATTTTTCATAAATCTATCTTAGATGAAGAAAGAATGACATTTTATGACCAATTAATGCAGAAAATCAGGTAATTCGAAAGGTTTCGCAGACTTTTTATTGCCATTGTCTTTTTTAAAAAGGCAATATCATAGCATCAAAATTGGCAGAATAAGATCACAACCTCTATTTTTGAAAAAGGTTTCAATTCTGTATGGCAGGTTTCAACATTTACATTCAACCACAGGCCGTTTTATTCAACAGTGCTCAGTAAGGGGCCTAGTTTTACAGATGCATGAAAGCAGATGCTGCTATACATTTTAAATTTTTGTTTAAATACTAATTGCTTTAAGAATGATTGTTAAAATAAATATTATTATTCAGATAACACATTAGATTTTTTGAACGAAAAATAAAAAGGAAAACCTTTTTCAGGGGGGCAAATATTTTTCTATGAGGGCCAGATCAGTCCCACGGGACGCTATTGGCCAACCTACACTGTATAGTGTGTCTGTATAGTTGACTGATGTGCTTATTAATTTTGATGCCCACATCAACATACACCCAGCTTTAATACATTTCCAGAAAAGCTGTATATTTTACATTTGACTAAAACATTCCTGTGATTAATCTTAGGAGATCTCCTGGGAAGCCTACTGAGTTTGTCCTGATATCAGAGACCTGGTCATATAGGCCAGCAATGCGATTATAAAGAGAATTTTGCCTTTAGCGTCACAGAAATCTGTCTCCATGCTTGCTTTGGGACATGCATGGGTAGAAACCAATAAGTGATACTGCTGGCAGGAAATGATTAAATGTTCAAACTTGAGAAAGTACTTTGATATTGCACTTCTAAATATAAAAAGATTGACAGAATAGCATAGTGTATATCATAAACCATAATTTTGGATTGAGGGAGAAACAGTAGCTACCCTATCCACCTGTATTTCTGTCTGTCTGTTATCACCATAATCATTGCCTTGCTCTCCTCTTTACCATTTTGTCCTATTTGCTTTTGGTCTGCAGTTCGATTTTGTCAAGCTGTTGGATGGCAAGCACCTTATTAAACAAGAGGCGACACAGGATTCAAGTACCACTCCCAGGAATCTGATTCTTACCACAATGCAGGAGGCTGGTTTTATTGAGTACTTGGATCCAGGCACCTGGTACATAGCCGTTTACAATGATGGAAAGAAGACCGAACAAGTTTTTGTCCTCAGCACTGCCATTGGTAAATGGTGTTTTCCCACTTTTACTGTTATAGTGAAATATATTCACCTTTTTTTGTCAGGACCAATCTGATCCTGATTTTGCTATACTACTTGTGCCATTGTATTACTATTAGGCTGTACTGCTGTACTACAGATGGCTCTTTTTGTTCCTTCATCATTAGAGGAATCTTACTATTTTCCATGCTGCTTTTAATACATTTTTCCTTAATCAAATAAAATGTTACACACTTAAGTATAAATGAATTAAACTCCTCCAGTGACTCTAAATAGGACATGCAGTTTCAGAAAATGGATGGATGAATTCAATCCAAAAGTAGAACATTGAGAATATTTATATATAATCTGGACAAATCCAGTCTCAATGAAGTTATACTGACCCTTTGACACATGGCTTTAAGCCCATTATAATAATTAAATGGAATTTTAAATGCCTGATTACCTGTTTATCACATATACTTCTGATTGAATAATAATATATGTGAATTGTTTTTTCATGCCAGAAATCTTTTAATATAGATTATCTACATCTACCGTATATGACTTTTTTAAGGTATCTCACTAATGTAACAGTCTAGCTATACTGTATGTTTAAGGGAAATATTTTGTAACTATGTATTATACAGAAATATACAATCAGTTCATCAAAAGTATGTAGGAGTTTTCCAGAGCAGCATAACATCAGTTTACATCACCCTGATGCAGGGGTTCATTATGTAGTAGTCACTGCCAATGAGGTCTTCAGTTCAAACAGTGAAGCCTCCACTGAGGAGGGGGGGTGTAGTGGATTAGTGGAATGACATAGTTTATAATTCTCTGTGGAAAACACAAAAGATCGATCTGTGGCCTAGATTTATGAATTAAAAATGAATTTATGAATTAGAACCATGTCCTGGGCCATAAAGAACCATCTTGTGGGCTAGATCTGGTCAAATGTCTCTGCCTGTAGGAGACTTACAGGCTGAATTCTGAGATCTGATGATCTGATAAACCAGGAACATACTAAAATTCAAGACATCATTGAGTACATGTAGCAATTGAGAACAACATATAATCTTTCATTATTATTATTAATCATAATAATAACAATAATAATAATAACAACAATAATAATAATAATATGTTGCTGTTGTTGTTTGTGTTTTATAGAAACCATGGATGGTTGCTCTACAAACTGCAATGGGAACGGGGAGTGTGTTTCAGGTCATTGCCATTGTTTTCCTGGATTCCTTGGTCCTGACTGTGGAAAAGGTATGAGTTTGCTCATTGTTTCTGTTGCATTGTATTG
The DNA here is from genome assembly GCA_015164015.2 of Brevimyrus niger. Classification (NCBI taxonomy): domain Eukaryota; kingdom Metazoa; phylum Chordata; class Actinopteri; order Osteoglossiformes; family Mormyridae; genus Brevimyrus; species Brevimyrus niger. The sequence continues at coordinate 1,978,366 of JAABNY020000037.1, forward strand.
TAATACCTGGATATAATAAATCCATCTGAGACCTGTATCATGGAGCAGGATTTCTTGTTTGGGCCGATAACTTGTCCAGTTTAAGGTATCCCATTTTAAATGGACATTATATTCTGTTCATTTGCATTCAGCTTGGACTACCTTAAATCCAAGAAGTTATTCAGCTGATCAATAAATCCTGCCTCATTATTCAGGCCTCAGGTTTAGCTGTTAGAAATTCAGATTTGAAGGGAGGTTACGTCAGCAGAGTTCCTTAGTTTGATTTAGCATGGCTATCTCTACAGGAGTTGGTCGACACAGAAACAGAAACTCTTCCCCAAACAATCTGTCATTCTCTGGTGAATATGCTCACGAACAGTACTATTTCTCTTCCCAGTCCGTGATTAATTCAATAGCCTAATGTTCCCCTGGGATCAATAAAGTTTAATTTGATTTGATTAACGTTTTTCTTATTTAAAGACCTGTTTTCAGCCTCTTATTTGAAACATCACACAGCATGGATTTGTACTCACATCTTTACCACCTTCATGTATCACCCTCCATTTTTTTTTCTTTTTTAGCCCCTTATATAATATAGACGACGCCAAACACATTGGCAAAGCTACGGCATGTCAAGCTGTCCGCAAAGTATGCCTGACACCCAAAAGGCTTCTGCAAATGTTGGTCCTTTTTTAAAGACATAAACCTCTGAGAATAATTAAATGATACAGTAGCTTCACTAAATTTCTGGTTTGTCATTTATTACAGAAATGCTTGTGACACCACTGAATGCTTTATCACAATGAATAAGTATATAATTGTCTAAATATCGCTGGATTCACTAATACCACTAAATGCCTAGATGGATCTCACATCTCCATCAATGTTAAAGTGACATTATGTGAAAAGGCAACCTTTACACAGCATTAATGTACAGGTACTGTCAGAACACTTTATTCCAATTCAAAGATTTCCCAATGTGTTGTAACTTCTTAGGGCTTACCTGTGTCCACTGTCAAGATCTCACAAATCACAACTCTGTGCATGACACATTCATTTATAGGGAATGTACATTACATGACAGATTTGCACAGGGTGTGTAAGTGTTCTTTTCATAGCTTAAACTGAGAGTCGCATCCTGCTGTACCATACATCGAGCCAGAAGAAGAGCAACCAGCTTACCTTGTAGACCTCGCAGAGGGCAGAATTCTCAAGGCAGATAACCATTTTCCTTATAACCACTTAAAACCACCACGATAAATGAAATAAAAAGAAATTCACTGCAGTTTAATTCATGTGCTCCTGCCTGCACTTAAACATAACACAGAAATGCCTTGGTCAATTAAGAATCATCCATCTTTTGACAACCACAAAATTAATTTCTAACTGGTATTAGTTCATTTTCTAAACTAGTGATTCTTTTTAAAAGATTAATATTCTCCATCTGGAGATCACACTTTATTAGCTTCTCCAGATGGACCATGTACGGCTCCTTAAAAGGCAACTAGGAAGAGAACATTTTGTTAATCCAGAGTCTCTAAATATCACCCTCTCACTTATACACAGGACATTAGGAATAAGATCATACTTGACATAGCTGCGTTGTTGAGGTCAGTGGACCCTCATCATCTTCAGATGGGTCAGTCAAGCTCTGTTGGAGAATAATAAGCAAGTGCATGTCGTCACAGAGGGCTACTGACGTGGAGAAACTGACACATGAACTCTGCCATCCTCCCTGGATGCCCCCTTACTGAATAGTCTGATATGGCTCCTTATCCTCTTCCTCTAATAACTTTATGCAATATATTCCACACTATCAGGCAAAATCTGTGAAAAACAGCTCTGGAAAAAATTAAGGGACCTCAACAAAACTTTCAGTTTCACTCATTTCTCAATTTATCAGTATCGGCCTGTGTAAAACGTACATTTTCTTTTTGCAAACCCCAGCCTGGCTCTTCCCTACGTCTCATCGATGAAGGGCTTCTTCCTTGCTTTATGGGACTTTAGTCCTGCTTCCAGAAGCCTGTTATGATGTCTTCTCCTGATTCATGATAAACTGTCGGACAAGTTGTCGGTCATCTTTAGAAATTCGCTTCCACCCCAACCTCTACATCAGGGGTGCCCAACTCCAGTCCTGGAGGGCCGGAGCCCTGTGTAGCTCAGTTCTTTCCCTGTTCCACCATAAATAATTCAGCTCAAGAGCTGTGCGGTAATTAGCACAAGGAGTTGAAGGTGTGTTAAATGAGGGCCAACCAAAAACTGTGCAGGGCTCCTGCCACCCAGGACTGGAGTTGGGCACCCCTGCTTTACATGGTTGGGTTTTGGGAATCCCCAATGTCTCCTCCTCCAGCTTGTTTTTGTGTACTGCTGTCATCTGCCAGCAGATCCAGGATTAAACCAGGATTTAAAATGCAGTTTTTTAGAGTGATCTCAATTTTTTCCAGAGCAGTATTCAACCTATAAAAGTATGATGCTCTTGCTCGCCAATGATTGCATGTATAACTCATGTGAAAAAAATAGGACACCCCATTAAATATTTAGTTCTTTATTAAGAAATATCAACATATCAGTATTAAATTTTCTTTTAAATCATATGTGTAGATAAAGGTGTTGTAACTGTATCACCTATGCAAAAAACGAAACAAATTCACTTAACAAAAGAAATTAACTATGATGCCAATTTCCACTTTAGGACACCCTCAAATCCATTATTATTTTAAATGCCTAGCGTTAGATTCTGGTGCACCGCATCAGGTGCAAATTATTAGAACATTATTACAGTTTTTTGGTTTCTGTCTTATTTATACCATATACATTTAGTTTGGTTTGCTCTTGATTGTTAAAATGAGAACTCTCTGATGCCTTCAGAAAGAAGCATGTAGATTCATATAAGTCTGTGAAGGATATAATATTCCACTGTCTGGAGAATAATTTACAATTTGATACTGTTTTTGACCTTACCGCTCTGATGAATTGTAAATAAGAGTGATCTACTTGCGTGTCAACTAGTTGCGTATTTTTCGCAACATACTGTAGTCTGTCTCTACTTTGTTGCAGCTGCAATGTTGCCCTTTCCTTTTAAATAAATGCATACTCAGCATACACGGACACTTGTTGGTGTCAATTTCTATGGCAAATCATTTTTACAGTGATAAACTGATGACGGCGTTTTGTTGTTCCGAGGGACTGTGCTTCAGTTAGCAATAACATACTCAGACTTGAGTAAATTCAATCTCAAAAGTCATACTCAGCATTTTTGAAACCAGGGGCCTATGTCAGAAAGCAAGATTTCTTGCTTAGCGTGATGGATTTAAAGTAGTCTGGGCTAAATGTAATTGAACAAAGATAAAGTCCATTTAAACTGGGGTACCTCCGGCTAGGCAAGAAATCCTGCTTTCTGAAACGTGGGTGTTTCACAAAGCAGGATTTCTCAGTTAGCTTGGTTAACTTAAACTGGAAGTCATGATTGTCCAACATGAATGTTCCTTACCTGAACTCTAATTGGACAATCATGATTAGTTTCGTCCTTACACTAAAGTATCAGTTGACATGGAAGTGCAAATTCTTCAGTATCAATCTCAGTTATTTTTGTAAGCAATTTTTGTAGTTTTCATTTAGTTGAAGTTTTTAGATTTTATTTTCGCATCATTACGAATATGTTTTCTTAAAGTTTTAGTCTTTGTTAAGGATACTAACCCAGGTAACGCAAAATACAGTGCAGTTACTTGTTGCGTTTCTCTGACTGACTCGTCGCTTCCCTTTGGCATGTTTTTTCGTTGTAAACCAATAAGGGATACGTTTTGTCCGTATTTCACAATCAGCTAATTTTACACTTTAGATAGGGGGCTTAGCACCCCGTGATCCTTCACGAAGGAAACTGCGTGTGTTCAGCTAGGTGACAGTGCTTCAAATGGTTGCCATTTAGCAGGTGCAAGTTTTCAGCAGAGTTTCCAATACACAACATAAGACTTTAAACTGCCAAAGCACCGCTACACAACCAATGTCTTCTAACCTTATTTATCCAAAATATCTCCCATTTGAAAGATGTTGTCACAAGGAAGCACTCATCTCCTCCACGACTCCATGATAATACGAAAACAGTAGAATTGTGGTGTGCTCTCCAAACTCAGTCAGTTTTATAGTGTGCTCATCGGTTGTCTCTTCTTAAACCCCTACCAAATGATTGATCAGAGTTGAAAAAGTTCAGTATTCAGAAAAGCTCTACTGGCCCATGGGGATATTTTCTGTGCTTTTACATCATAACATGTTTCCATGTGTCTCCTTTGGTTTGTTCACACAGTTTTGGAAGATGGTGTAAGCCTTCTTCTATGTCAAGCTTGCATCCGCACATTGTGTGACTGCTTACATAAGGTCACACAATGTGTTTGTACCTCTAAGCCTGACATTCAAATCATTGAGATGCGATACTACAGTCAGTCCTGCTATATTGCAACTAATGCATTCTCGAAAAACTTTGGGTTCACAAAAATCGCATACTAAAATACACGTTATTTTGGGAAAAGTAGGGTTAGGGGGATGCGACTCCAAAACTTAGTAACTTATACCAAACAAAACAAAAATATGTAAATAATAAAAAAATTGATACCAGTGGCCAATAATGCAACTATGTACAAGTCTTACTAGTTATCATGAAGTCTGAGTTTATCTCAGTAGCACAAATAACTGTTTGGTGGATAATGCAGCAGTATGGCATCAGATTAGAGTGTTCATTTTTTAAGTGTTGCAGCAAAAGTACTTCCTCCCATTCCTGGAAAGATCAATGAACACAATGTGCTGCATATTTATCCCTCTCAAGGAAAGTAATGATATGCTGTCAATCCTAAAATATCATCATAAAACACTTTCTTTTCTTCATTATAAAATCCAACATGAACACTCAGCTATGCAATATTTGTACTGTATATAGATTCATCAGCAGCTAATGAGATAAATTCTGCCTTTTTTTTATTTATAAAACACACAGTTGCTTAAGCATATTTTGATCTAGTATCCCAAGCAACCAGCTGGCTACTGCTGTTTGGCTGATTTTGCAAATGTGCTGCTGGTAGCTATAGACCAATATAGACCAGGATTTTTCAACTAGGGGCTGTGGACCTACATTTGGTAAAGGGATGGGTTGCCTCACCCACCCCGGTTGCTGAAATTCCCAAGTGAGATTCTATACCCCCCCACACACATACCACCACTACTCAGGTTGGCAAAACTTACCAAGTGCATTTCCCCCCCATCCCCCCCATTGGGCTGCTGACAAGCCCAGTGTCCCCAGTCGGGTCTTGTGGTTGGAAAGGCTGAGAATCCCTACTCTATGCTGCCCCCACCCCCACCATTTCAATCAAATGTAGCCATATTTAGCCTGTTTTCAGAGCCATCCATTATGTAACTATTAACCTGGTGAGCTGATGCTTAGAAAGTGATGCTGCCAAAAAAAAAAATTACCAGTTTTTTTATCAGGTGGGACCTTTTTCATGAACAACAGTCATTATAAATGTAAAGGTAAAACTAATGGAGTGATAATGTTTATGAAAATAAATAAGTAAATATGAGTGAGTTACACCGCTTTATTATAGGTGTACATTACTGTTTGTGTTCTATATTACTTGTGCAACACAAACACAACAAAAGCCAGAAGTTCTTTGTACAATAGAAAGCACATCTATAGTCTCTTTTCTTGTCAGAGCTTTCACTCACATCATGTTCCCCAAATGCCAGTCCATGTTCACCCTAAAATAAAATCACATTCATAAATCTTTTTAGAGTCTCAGGGTTTTCAGTCCTAAGTGCCCAAAGACAATGTGTAATATGTACAGTAAGGAATAAACGACAACTCGTCAAATAAAATAGTAGTGATCTACTTGTGCATTGATTCTTTTAGAATATGTCCCATGCCATTCGTCATTCCTTTTTCTTTAAAATAAATCCACAATAAGCATACGCAGTCATTAATAATTGCACCTACAATTCCATAAAGAATGGACCTTATAGTTATGTTTGTAAAACCTTTTACAAAAACAAATTCATCTCATTCACAAATGAGATGAAGCACTATTCCAATATTTTTTTTTTCCAACAGACTGATACGATATACATGGTAATATGTCTCGAAGAAAACTTCCTAAAAAGATACTTCTGAGTATTGGCACTAGTATAGGATGGGGATCTTATTCTGCTGCAGTGGGGGATCAGCTATGGAAGAGGAAATCAGCTGTGAATGATTGGAAGCCATTCACATGTGTATAAAGAAGTTTAACAAAAATGCATGTATTTGGAAATAGGAGAAGGATAAGATTTTTGGTGAGAGAAGAAGAAGCTATATCAGATTTCAGAGCAAAGCCGAAACATAATGGATGCTATAGACAACAGATGATAGTGTGGCAGCTACCTGGACTAAATGAGCTATAGTTAAGCACAAAGAAATACCTGACTGATTACTGTTTCTATTTACTTGGACGTTTATGTGAAATTTCAGGTGTGAAAGCAGATATAAAGCAGTTGCTCATTGGATTAGCAGTGTGGAATTTTATGCTGTCAGCAAAAAGGCTTTTACTGTATTAGCTTTGTAGTGGAGTCTCTAATTTCACCTGACAATGTTTAATCAACACTACACTGCAAATCAGAGGTAGTGACACAAATGTTATTTGCAGTATTACCAGCTGTAGTAGTTTCTTGAATGGAAGTCTGCTTCCTGATATGGATGCATGCCTAAAATCACTCCATTCGTTTCCATCTTTAAGGAATCAGTGACACACAGAAGGTTCAGTGGAAAATATTTAATCTTTATGAAATAAACATGGTGGATAAAAAGGAAAATTAGCTATTGTGCATATATGCCTGAATAGTACAGTAAACAGATTAAGAAGTTTAGCTGAGATGCAATATAATAGCTTATATAATTTGTGCGCCTTTGTGTTTGTGTATGTGTGTATGTGCTATATAAGTGTATTTTATCACTCCTTTGGTGTCATTTTACGGATTTAAATTGACAGGTTGTTGGAACCTGTTGTAAACCCTTTGACTTTTTATGGCAATTGAAGTTCTGTTTTCCAAAAGGGATAAACTGAATTTTTAAAATTGTTAAAATAGCAATGTAACACAAGTCCCCCCCACCATAAATCACCTGAATGAAGTTGCAATGGTTTGATAAAACAAATTGATTTTAGACTAAACAATAACCTAGAGATTACACAAATACATTTTAAAAAGACTGCTGAAACTGAAGTGAAAGTAACAGCTGAAAGTCATAGCTATTGCTCTTGCTTAAACTGTAGATTTAGTCCAATGTTTTACTTATTCTAAGAAATGTATGCTATTGCTTACTATGCACGCATGGCCTTTATGCTTGAGATGAAAATGTAAGCAAAGCAAAGCATAGTTCCAGCCATGTTCCATGTGCCATTACAAACTTGTTTTATTGGGTCTTTGAGAAATCAACCAAAAGGAATTTTATGACATCTTGCCACTACTTATGCTATCTTAAATTTATGAAAATATGCATGTATCAAAATGATGTAAATCTGCTGCAAGGTTAGCAGTATTGCTGTTATTTTTACATTCTGTTCTTACACCTACCCTGCCTATGTAAACTCAAGTAAAAACTGCTTTAAATGATCAAACATTTCCTTTGTGCAAGAACAGTATCTTTACAGATTAAATTGCATAAGAAAAGAAATATATTTAATTTTACAATTGACCTACATTCAGAACTATGTTTTTTCAAAATGCTGATGGATTATTGCCTCATAAAACTCACATTGCATGAATAGTTTATTGTACTACATTTACTTTTGAAATAAGTGTCGGCCCAAGATCACTGTCACTGTTCACTGTCACAATAATGACAATTATCATCATTATTATTTTTGATTTTCTTTTCAGCCTTCCTGTTTTGAATTTAATTTTTTATTGGTTGTGATTGCATATACAGCAAGCCTTGGAAGGGTAAAAAATACATACGGATTATTAATATTATTTCATTTCTCTGGCAGGCAAGGTAATCAAATGTGCACTCGTCCAATATCCTAGGGTGTCTTCATCACACGGCTGCAGACGGAGGCTGGAGCTTCTCCCAGTTAACATAAGGCATAAGACAGGGAACAGCATGGATGGGATGCCAGTTCATACACACTATGGCCAATTTTGAGGCACTGGTTCACATAAGTGCATGCCTTTGGACAGCAGCAGGAAATAAAGAGAATATGCAATAATATTAACACAAACACAATGATACAGGATTTTGGGGAGTTTACTTATGAGTGGCCACTCTGTCAGAGTCTATCCATAAGTACTCCATGTAAAATAAGGCTTTGAAAACACCTGATATTATATCATCAATAAAAACATGTAAAATACAGTTGTTTTGAAGTCATTTTAGTCACACAGTAGCAGTCAGTGCAAGAATTCAGATACAAATCCTAATGGTTCACAGGCTGATTATTACTGCCATTTCAACATCACAATAGCGCTGTCAGGCTTCTTACACAAAAAAAAAAAACTGCCCCGCATTAGCTTGCAATTAAAGGACAGGATAATCACCTCCATCTCAATCCCAATAAAACCAAGGAGCTGGTGGTCAATTTGCACAGCACTCGTCAGAATCCAGTTAGCCCAGTGAACATCCGGCGAGTAGGACTCAAGGCTGTCAGGTCTTATAAGTATTTGAGTACTTACAAGAACAATAAACTGGACTGGACTGACAACACTGATACGTTTTACAGGAAGGGCCAAAGCTGGCTCTGCCTGCTGAGGAGATTATGGTCTTTTGCAGTCCAAGGGGTGCCCCCAAGACCTTTTATGACTCACTAGTAGCATCAGCAGTCCTGTATAGCGTTGTATATTGCAGTGGCTTCTCTGTGGCAGGCAGGAACAGGCTGGACCAGCGGATCAGGAAGGAAGCAGAGCAGTAGGCTTCAAATTACCTCACAATATATCAGGATTTTTTTAGAGAACAGAAGAAATTCTTGTCTATTTTTTTTCTGTTGATTTAGACATGTTCTAAAATTAAATTGTGCTTTTAACAAGCCAGAAAAATAGCCTCGAACATTTTCCTTGACTGCGTAAAAAGTTTGCATAGTACTGCAGGTGTGCCCTGTGATGGACTGGCATCCCGTCCATGGTGTAATCCGACTTTGTGCTCTCTGCCGCCTGAGATAGGCTCCAGGTGACACTGATAAGTGGCTAGAAGATGGATGGACCATCGCAAGAAGGCATTTATTTAGTGATTTTTAGTTTCATTTTTAGACTCAAAAGCAACCCAGGAACCACTGCAGCTAGAGATGGACAAATTGAAAAGATGCATGAAATAACAGTATTTCACAGGATGAGGCAATGAGTTCCGGCAGATGGTCCTGTCTGTGGCTATGCAGGCAGTTATTAGCGACAGTCAAAGTTAACTCCCAAGTTTGTGATTCCATTGCATACATGCAGGTGTGTGGCCATTTGCTTGTGATTAGAAGGTTGCCAATTCAAATCCTGCAGTCAGCAGGGTGGTTTCATCATTGGGTCTTTCAGCAAGGCCTTTAACCTCAAATGGGGACTGGCGGTCCCTGTTTTCTCAATTGTACATTGCTTCGAATAAAGAGTCTGTCTAAATTTATGTAATCCAGTGAATTTATTTGCTTTAAGAGAAATTGCCGTACTAGAGGTTGCATTGCTGTTGTGCTGTCAAGGTAGAAAATTCAGGCAGGATTTGTATAACTAGAAAGTAACCACGGAGATATTTTCTGTGAAAGCATATGCACAATTGCTACATGTTCTGTTACAGATGCTTGCCCAGTGTTATGCAGTGGGAACGGGGACTATCAAAGAGGGCACTGCATGTGTCACCAGGGCTGGAAAGGACCTGAATGTGACATCCAGGAGGACCAGTGCCTGGACCCAACCTGCTCCAATCATGGCACCTGCATGCAAGGCATATGTGTGTGCATTCCAGCATACAAGGGAAACAGCTGTGAGCAAGGCAAGTCCCTTACCCCCCGCTTGATGTAGAGTCAGGCCCAATTGATTTAATTGATTCTGGTGTAATCAGCTGTAAGCATAATAAATACTACCATGTATGGTCGATTCAATGGAGTTGCAAGTTTTTTGTTTAGTTGCAAGGGGCGGTGTGTGGTTCTGCAGGTTAGAACAGTGGGCACGTGATTGAAAGAGTACTATTTCAAATCCCATGGTCAGCAGAATAATTTCACCGTTTGGTCCTTGAGCAAGAAGCTTAACCCCCCCATGGCTTCAGGGACTGTTTGATCCTGCTTTCTCCACTGTATGCTAATAAACATGTTAATGTGTTTTATATTGAAAATGGACATACAGGGGGTCCATAGTTTAAGACCGTTCCACTGATTGACAACTCGTACTCACAAAGACTGTCAAAAAGCTGATTATATAAAAATGTCGGTAAATACAATGGTTCGTAATAACAAAGGCACGCACTTTGTGATGCTCATGAAAACATTTACAGGTTTTTTGGTCCAAGGTACTACAGTACCATATGTAGGTACCTTTTTATTACTGATTTTATTATTATTATTATTATTGTTATTATTATTATTATTATTATTATTATTATTATTATTATTATTATTATTATTATT
>JAABNY020000037.1:1999902-2010194 GCA_015164015.2 Brevimyrus niger
GGAGTACCCGGAGGAAACCCCACGACGGCACAGGGAGAACATGCAAACTCCACACACATGTAACCCAGGCGAAGACTTGAACCCGGGTCCCAGAGGTGTGAGGCCACAGTGCTAACCACTGCACCACCATGGCGCCCCCAAAAGTTATTAAAGCATTCAAAATCATAGTAAAATATTAGTCAGAAAGTCCCCAAACTCATTAAGAAAACCCGACTCGCTAGGTGGATGATAGATAGCCAGTATAAACATGAACAGATTTATCACAATTGAGATGCATTGCAAGGTATTCAAATGTAGAGAAATCCCTATAATATCTTAGTGCATAAAGTACTATGAAACAAACATGCTCCACCACCTCCCTTTCTGTTCAGTCCAGACACTTTGAAAAAACTCAAATTGGGAGGACATGTTTAATTAAGAACTGGGTCGGCCAATATCTATCAAGCAAGGTCTAACTAAGGAAAATGACATCGAGATCCTTCTTTTCAATCAGCTGGCCTACTATGAAAGATTAGTTGCTGAGTGGACATTCAGTATCACATATTTAAGAACCTGTAGTATTGGTTTTACTTCAGGAATGTTGGGACACTTCACACAAATTAAATTATACACATCTAAAGCTTCCTACTGCCTCTTTCTTTTGCTGCCATGCCACCTGCTATTACAAATGGGGATAATTTAGCTACTGGCATAGATTCTGACATATCAATTACTAACAGGTGGTAAATCTCATTCATACGGCACAGATCCTCATCCATTCCCCCAAGCACACTTCTACATATGCAAAGCACGTCTTTAGCAGGCGAATGTGGCTTTTGTCGAGTGACACTGTCCCTGACAATATTCTTGGATGGGTGAGAGATGTCCTACAACAGATTTGATTTAAGCATTTGTGACCCAGAAAAAGTGGATGTACAACCCATATATGTGCATGGCCTCAACGGATTGAAGTTGTCAAAGAGATGTGCTTTGCGAGTCACACATGTAGACGTGAGGCAGGTGTGCGGAGCCAGCAGGCTGCTGAAACTGCTGATCTGTTAGCCAACTGTGGGCGGTGGGCCTGATATGTGCACCTGCACCAAGAGAGATGTGAGGGGCTGCAGTAGGTGGGCAGAGTTGCGTTTTAGAGCCTCAGACTGATTTTACTGTAGGGTACCTGTTATTTGAGTTGTCTTGGGTGTTTGCCGCACATCCTCCTTTGTATTACAACCAAAAACATGGTTTTTGCTGGACCACAGCACCTCTTGCCGCCTGACTTACTGTAAGGTGTGTTTTAGTTTTTAGCGATATGGACAAAATGACCCGTCTTTAGCATAAAGGTCTTCCTCAAAGGTGCCGATGGCCTTTTGATAGCCTCACTTCCTCCGCGTTCTTCTTGCGTGATCATCGAATATGCAGGGTTGGTCTGATCTAGGCAAGCTTTGGGTAGTGTGATATCTCATCCCGATGATGATTCCTATTGTACTACAGGGGATTGTTAAAGCCTTATGAGATCTTTGTGTACAACCTTCTCCTAACTTCTACCTTTCCAAAAACGTAATCTCCAAGCTCTTTTGAATGCGCCTCTCCACCCATTCTTTTCTTTGAAATGTACTGGTAAGCAGCAGAATCCTCTGGAGACAGTTGATTTTATCCAGAAGTAAAGTCGATACAGTTAATCAGAGGTGAAGAGAAATTATCTTCTTGTGTGATCTGTTCAGTGATTGCTTTTATCTGATGAAGTTCACAGATGCATTTGGAAGGTATTTTACCCTTTTGATTTTATTCATTTCTCTTTTTTCCTGAATATATTTTTTTACCAGACTGTGGGATTATTGTCAGCACTGTTTTATCTTTTTCAGTCTTAGGGGGCAATTGGATTAAAGGATTAATACACATATGGTATAATATGTTTTAGCCGGGCTTTTTTGTGCCTATTCTCTCGCAGATGGATGCCCAGGTTTGTGCAATGGCAATGGGAGGTGCACGATGGAGCACAGTGAGTGGCACTGTATTTGCCAAGCCGGCTGGAGTGGCTCAGCGTGCAGTGTCACTATGGAGATGGAATGCAATGACAGCACTGACAATGATGGAGGTAAGCCCCTGTCAAACTGCGTTTACGTAATTTGCCTGTAAAGCAAACTACATTGAAGGCTAATTTTCTAGCAAATCATAATCAGGGTAGAAAAACATATATGCCTGAAGTAATGCCCCCTTGGATATAAATGAATAAATTAGCCATAACTGGATTATAACAGGGATTATATCACCATTTAAAGGAGTAATTCAGCCCAGAATAGTATTAGTAGTAGTAGTAATAATAATAATAATAATAATAATAATAACAATATTTTTTCAGTTAAACCTGCAGTGATATTTATCTATATCTAATTGTTGTGGTTGGAGTTGACTGGTTTTGGAGATTTCACTCATAGAAATTTCTGCCTTTTCTAAAATATAATGGCACTAAATGGCATTCTTTCTGTGGTGATTAACAATACATTTCAAAAACACAACAACAATGTCTCTTACCAGAAATCATGGCTCGGTTACGTAAGATAATCCACAGGCACTTGCAGTGAGCAGTTTTATGTAGGAACTGCTTTACTTCTACCTTACTCCACACACCAACCATATCATTGCTCTGAAGTTAGTGCTGGGCTGTTTATACTCATGACAATGTGTCCTGGTGTAAACACCAATGGCATCCTACTTAGCTGAGCTGTAACATTGGCTAAGCACAGGGATGCTACCTGAGTCAGCAATATCGGTTTAGCAACAATGAACTACTTACTCAACCTTACTTATTTTAAGCAGAGTACGCATACAAATGTTAGAGTAGTACACAGACCGAAGTCCAGGGCCCAGTTGCAGAATTGTTGACTGAGGCCTGGATCTTGGAGTTTGGAATACAGTTTGTAGGGGAATATAATAATAAATTCTGAGTTAACAGCATTCAAAAATATGTTATCTGGTGTGTGAGGTGGGAACAGACAGTGTTAAGTCAACAGTAGTGGCGTTTATATGGACCTGGTTGCCCTGTATTGCATAGTGGTCTGGATCCAGGGTGGGAGATGGGAGACAGCAAAAAGTGTGGACTGTCTGGGGGTGACTTGGGGCTGGCTTAGGAAACACTGCTTTATAGTATAACACGGACAGCACTGCGTTTCAGATGGGCTGACGGACTGTGTAGACCCAGACTGCTGCCAGCAGGACATCTGCCACACTAGCCCAGTGTGTGAAGGCTCCCCGGATCCCATGGACATTATACAGCAGAGCCCTCGGCCACTTGGGTCATCTTTCCCACGCCTCTTCTTTGACCGCATCCGCTTCCTAATTGGCAAGAGCAGCACCCATGTGTTCCCTGCTGACGTTCCATTTGACAGCAGGTAACGGCGAATTTCTCACTTGCCTGAAATCATGGATCCTGAAGCTCAACACCTGTCAGTTGATCCAGTTTATTTTTTTTTCGTCAAACCTTCAAGTTTGTTCTTAAAAGAAGCACTGCACAACAGATTGTACTTAAAAATAATGCAGCTTTTAAAAAATTTATGGCTTGTGTGTCTCCGGCTTGGTTCAATATAATTTCGTTACAAAAATCCAGGTCATTCGAAATTAGTTATTTGGCCCTCTGTGGCACATAATCGCTCCATGCATGGATGGGGCTGTCATTGAAGAAATATAGGACTTATTTGTATAAATAGAAAAGTATATGCATAGAGATGTACATGCTTCCATGGAGGTTGATGGAGAGTGTTTTCAGACGTTACAATTTTGAATATGCTGAATAAGAATTCACACATTAATATATTCTGCATATTATACTATGTCCTTAGAAATTTAAAGTGTTCTGCTGCATGAACACTTCGTTCTTGAGGCCTTTGCTGTGCCAGCTGGTGCTGCTGCTGTTTCACGCTTTAGTAATGTCAGGTATTTGTTATCCAATTTAGATATCCCCGCTTATGAAAACCTAGTCCTTCTCACTTTATTGAATATGTAAATATAATTTCTCCGCCATCCCCCCGCTGATTCTTTACAGTCGCGCAGCTGTGATCCGAGGCCGGGTGGTTTTAGGGGATGAGACCCCATTGATGGGAGTCAACATCAGTTTCCTGCATCGCGCTGAATATGGCTTCACTGTTAGTCGCCAGGATGGCAGGTATGGTTCTATGGGGGGGGGGGGGGGGGACTGGCAGTCTAGCATTATGATTGCCTACCCCTGGTACACACAGATACATAATGAGTAATTTAAACTGTATGTCTTAAGACACAAGGGTTTTAAATCATTTGTCAAACAAAAGACCATCCAACACACATTTTCAGACAGATGCAAAAACATGCATCTATAGTAAAATAGTTCTTTAAAGTAATACAGTACTAGGCAGTTCTTGAAGCCATGTGTGATCTTGACATGGAGGTGCTCTTTTTCAGTTTTGATCTGGTCGCTGCTGGAGGGATCTCCATAACACTGGTTTTCCAACGTACGCCTTTTTTTACTAAAAGGCTCCCTGTTTGGTTGCCATGGAACCAGTTTGTGGTCCTGGATAAAGTCATTATGGATAAAGTGGAACCTCAACCCTCTACTTGTAACGTCAAAAATTTTGTGCTGCCCTACCCCATTGTTCTACCCCCACCACTAACTCAGTTTGCAAGTGCCTGTGGGGAAAGAGGACCAGTAGTCCCAGAACTGCAGGTATGTAAGGGATTGTTAAGTGTGTGTTAAAAAAATTATGGTAACTAACACATAGCGACTGCAGTGACTGCCTCTATGTGTGTATCTTAGTTGTGTTTGACTGTAACCGACAGACAAAAAAACCCATAAAACTCTGTGAACCAGAAGTAAAGATCATGAAGGACAATATTTTATAATTATAATTTTTATAATTAGTTTCATTTCTGCAGCACATACAACACAATTTCAGCTTCCTTTGAGTTACATTTAAAATAGATTCCTGCCGAAATCGAACACCAATTAGAATAATGGCTTTAAGATTATTCATTTTGCGTTTGAGTTGTAAACTTTCAGAACTTTTAAAGTTCAGGGGGCCATGCTTACATTTTATAGGTCGTTCTGTTGGATCATATGCATGTCAGGGTAAATGGACTGTATTTATATAGCACTTTCCTACTCCTACTGAAAGCACTTTACAATTCATGCCTCATTCACATGCTGGTGGCAAAGGCTGCCGTGCAAGGCACTGGGAGCAATTAGGGGTGGGGACTCCACAGTAGTGTCATTGCACTGAGCCACTCTAGCCAGTGTCTTGCTCAAGGAAACTTTGATGGGGTTAGAAGGAACAAGGGCTCAAACCAGCAACCCTCTGGTTGCCAAACGATAGCACTACCTCCTGCGCCACCATCTTCATGGATTCCATCATAAATATAGTGTAAGGTTAAAGGACATAGACTTGCTAATATTCGACAGGCACATTAACTTAAATTACTACAGTAAATTATTAGTCTCTAAAACTGACTAGTTCATACAGTACAGTATGAACTAACAGTACTGTATGTGCTAAATGTATAAACTATACCTACTGTTCCATGGTTGCTTTTATTTTTAAGCAGAATCATGCACATGTAACTTATACACACAGTGCAATATCAAACAAAAGGTCACACAGCGCTTTGTAAAAAAACTGGTAATACAAGTGCAAGAAAGTCATGTATTGTGGGATCGAAAAACACAACAATGCAATCACCGCATTTTATGGAATGTATTTTGAAATCATTTTGAAAGCTTGGATAACATACATATCATAGTTTTGGGTGTAAAATTATTACAGTGGGAAACTACATCATCTATTTTTTCCAACAAGACCAAGGCAACTGAAAATTGTGCTAAGTGATGACTATTATACAAAACCATTTGCATACATATACTGAAACATCTGGGAATGAGTGAGAAACAATGAAACGATGTTGTGCTGTGCAGAGTGACATTATGGTGCGGTGATTAAGCTTGTTGTTTTGCAAATGTTAGTTGTCAGTTGAAATGCTCCAAAGCAGTCAAGGAATAACTGTAATATACATTAGTATCAAACATTAAATGATTATAAGATTATACAGCTGTAATTTCTTGTTCACTGTGCATATTATAAACGCAGTGTTTTAAGAGATATTGAGGTATACTTACATGCTACTTATGAATGCTCCATGAATGCATAATGAATGCAGTTTGAAGGTGCAGTTAATGTAAAGCACTACCCAGTATTTTGTATAACGATTCAACAGTTGCTTTTATTTTTTTATATATATATTTAAAAGCGAGAGGTAGATGTAACAGAACAGTATAGGAGTGGCTTCATCATGCAAGTCTGGTTTGGGGTTTCCAGGCCGTACAGGAAGAGATCAACATCCCTGGTAGCTACATGAAGCTGAACTACCTGAGCACACGTTCCCCAGGATACAAGTCCCTGCTGCGTGTCATCCTCACTCAATCTGCCATCCCTACCGGCCTGGTTAAAGTACATCTGACAGCCGCTGTTGAGGGGCGTGTCTTCCAGAAATGGTTTCCAGCCGCTCCCAGCTTGGTCTATGTCCTGGCCTGGAATAAAACTGACATTTATGACCAGAAGGTCTATGGCTTGGCTGAAGTAATAGGTATGTTTTTTCTTCTTTTTTTTTCAAAAATATGTAGAATTAAACAACAAATACATGTGCTACTAAAGAATGACTGCACAATCATACGATGCACGATTTTAGGTTTGGTGGATATTCATATAGTTGAAGACCCCTCAAAAGTATCACTTCTGCAGTGACTACCAGCTTTAAAAGATCGTGTTGCAGTATTCTATATATTTTATGTTATTCTCATACCATACTTGTTTCAGAGAATTCCAAATTCAGTGCATCTTTTTCTGTGCTGTGCTTGATGTATGCAGTCAGGCTTTAGCAGATAGTGTGCATTGCTGTCATACACTGACAGTGTAAAACAGATAATGTAATTTGTTTCATTGAGCACACTTGCTTTTCCTATACTTCACAAATCCATGGAAATGTCAATCATAGTAAATAGTGTCAGATTATCTATTGCACAGTGTAGTAGCTATCAGGATATTAATGTGTTCTCTTTAGTCCATAAATTGTCTTCCAGGTATCTTTCCCCCTTTGGTCTTCCAGGCACTAGCAATAAATAATTATCCATTCGTACTGGTGTATATATAACTGGCTCCAGCAATTTTGATTAATGCTTTACACCGTACATGTACAAAATATTATAGAAGCATATGCCTAAAATAGAGTGACCAGATGACTCAAAATAAAACCTATGAGTTTGTCCTTTGCATCTACTTCAATAAGCATAGATTGTCAAAGAAAACTCTTCACTCTATTCAGAATTGCAAACAATGGGGATTTTAACAGTGTAAGATGAACTGTGCCCCAACTATCATTGAGTGAGACCTTAACAATGGTCGTTTTTCTGTTTTTTCTGCACTCCATGCATCTTTCATAGCTTGTCAAATCAGCCATATGTGGTTTAGACCAGGACAGAAAATCAACAGACATAGGTTGCCCATAGAGTACCCCCCTCCCCATACACACCCACACACAGTGATTTCCCCCCACAGTCCTGTGGTGCTATAATTTCTTTAGCGAAACAACAAGTTCCTGAAAGGCTCAGTATATGACATGAACCAAGACTGTCCAGGTACAGTTTTTTAAGTTTTACCTTTTCAAGATTTGACATGACTGAGACAAAGATATGAGGGTGAATAAACCAAAAGATACTGCAAAATGCCTTCAATCTTGTATATAGGGCAATCTATAGTTAGTCATGTAAAAGTTCAGTATAACACTACTGCTGAGAGACCCATAAAATACAATAATCATAACAACCTACTACAACTGGGATATGGCACTTCTACTTCTTACATTAAAAAAAGAAATTGTAGTCGTAATTAATGATTTTCTGAATAGAAAATGCCTTTATTGTTCATATGGGCAGAAAATAAGTTTTTTCATACCCCGTCTCGCTCTTCCATGACAGGGACAGACACTTATATTTATGTATTTTGTTTAAGTTCATGGCCCAGTCACAATATATTTGAATATCTGTGGGATATTCAATGTAACAACAAAGAGATCCACTGCCATTCAATGCAGCATTGCTTTGGCAACACTGAGACAGTATCAGCGAACATCCCTTTTTTGACCAAAATGTCCTACTAGAGAATTTTGCGAGTTTATAAATGGGGATAATTGGAGTGTGAATATTGTTTTTCTCACATCCACCATTCTTGATATATGCTTTTAGTGCATAACAGTTTAATGTATGCAGGGTAGTAAGTCTGTACCCAGATGGGAGCACTTCCACAGGCAAGTAATGATACCAGTGATTCCTGGAAAAGGCCTCCAAGGTCTGACAGTATAAAAACTCCTCTGTTCCCATGTCCTCTCGATTCGTGCTCATAGGCAATGCAAATCTCTAATGCAGTGTTTTAATACAGTACACATATGTTTTGTTACATATGCTGTTTGAAGGTGAGTTTAAGGTGACTATAATGATTCATTCATTTTCTATACTCACTTGTCCTATGCAAGATCACAGAAGCCTGGAGCCAATCCGTAAGCTAAAGACGTAAGACAGGGAATAAAGTAGGCAGGGTGCCAACCTATTCGCACACGCAGGCAATTTGTCAACTCCAATACACCTTCTCAAACTGGCAGGGGGGGGGGGGGAGGGGATATTCAGAACACACAAACCCGAGTATGCAGGGCTGGGCAGAAACTTGAACCCAGGATTCCAGAGATGTGGGGCAGTGTTGTAGCCACTGCATCACCCAGCTGTAATGGTAATACCATAATTACTACATCATTATCAATACATTTTCTGCTACCGCTTGTCTTATTCAGGGGTGCGCTTAGGGGGCGTAGCTTATTCCAAAGCAAGGCAGGGAACAGCCCGATATGGGGCACCAGCCACGACAACACAGGGGGCAGAGACTCAAACCCTAGTCCCAGTGGTGTGAGGCAACAGTGCAAACCTCTGTGCCACTGTGCTCCCCCTTGTGTGTAAAATTACGAACTGTTATTTTTTTGTGCTTTGGCAGCATGGAGAGTCAGCAGGCAGTTAGGCAATTTTGTCCATTGTATTTGTCCATTGTATATTCTTGTGCTTTGCAACAGAGCGGCATCCCATCGTGGATGTTTCCCTGCATTTCTTGGGATGGGCTCTTTGTACTTGATAAGGTGTTAGAAAATGTTGATCTGTACTTATACAGAGTGAAACGGCAATCTTTGCTAGAGGAACATTAACTTACATTAACATTGTTATGTTTTAAAGACAAAATAGTGCATTTTGCAATACTTCCTATTAGTGCACATTTTAAGTCGTAGTGTTACGTATGCTTCTCAGATGAAGAGCATGTTATTGCTTGGTAGCATGAGTTTATTCTGAGACTTTTTGGTGGTTTTGATGCATTTTGGAGGTGAGATTAACTGTTAGGCTAAGCTGTATATTGGTGATATTGGTGGAACTGTGTGAAGTGTTTTTAAAAAGTGATTTTGGTATGAAGAAATGCTTGTTTGCAATTGTATAAAACTACAATTGTCTGGCACTGAAAGCATTATTCCTGAAGAAAGGCTCAATAAAGTACAGAAAAAATGGGCTTCGCTCCTAGTGATATAACACCATTATCAGAGTGCTCGAACACAAAAAAGAATCAATCAAGTATGACATGAAGAGGTTGCACTTTGCTTAACACGATTTTATGCAACGTCTCTATGGAGACATTGGGTAAAATCGTATTAAGGAAAGTGCGGCCTCTTCTTGTCATACATTAAGAAAGGCTGCAACATTCAAATTAATTTATGAATTAGCTGTTAAACTGAAATCAAATGATAATTGTGTTTTTCTTTCAGTGACCGTCGGCTATGAGTATGAGTCGTGTCCTGATTTCGTTGTCACGGAAAAGAGGACGGCATTGGTGCAAGGCTTTGAGATGGTTCCTTCCAACTTAGGTGGCTGGTCACTGAATAAGCATCACACTCTCAACTTGCAAAGTGGTATGGATGTTTCCTTTTGCCACATACACTGCAGGCACCTAGCCCTGTACAAAAATGATGGGTTTTACCCCCCCCAAAATCTTTTCCCCACCAACCATGGCATGCAGGCAGTCTCATATTGTAAATTATTAGTTTGAACACCCCTCTAAAAATGCTACTGTCCCCCTGCTGGCAACATTCACCAATGGGAACCCCCCCCCCCCCCCCCCCCCCTCTCTCCTCCCCCCCAAGATTCCTCCCTCCCTCACCCTTATTCTCCCTATCCCCCCTCTCCCCTCTTCTCGGCTCTTCTTTTTTCTATCTTT
>JAABNY020000037.1:2010294-2022590 GCA_015164015.2 Brevimyrus niger
AAAATGCTACTGTCCCCCTGCTGGCAACATTCCCCAATGGGAACCCCCCCCCCCCCCTCTCAATTTGGTATATCCTACGAAGGGGGCTATCCTCCCAAAATATATTTCTAGCTACAGGCCTTGTATACTCTAATGGATTCATGTATCTAAGATATTTTCTGAAAAAAGTGACCCAAGCCAGTGTTTAAGCAGTGAACAAGGGCTATAACTTATATGACAGCAATAGTATATATCTGTGGAGTCCCACTCATGACATAGCAATGAAAAATACATATATTGTGGCCACATTTTACTAAATCGTCCCCACAATATATTAAAATGAAGCCACTATATATCATTTTTATTTTCATTCCCACAATATATTAAAACATGGGTACAATATATATAATTATTATGGTTATGTCATGAGCTGGGCTCCATATATATCCCTCCATTCAGGTCTTTGTTTTTCAGTAGGGTAATATACAGATTACTCTGGTAAAGACCTTGATTACTGAAGACTCCCAATATGGCAGCATTGTGTGGAGGAAGCACCATAGTGTACGGTTGGAATAAATGGAATTTGCAGTCTTCGGGGTTTTTATAAACATTTTTGTGTTGGGATTAAATTACAAAATGTATTGTTTCGGGATTTATGGGAGACTTATTATTTAATGCATATGCTATTTACCAAGTGGGGTAACAAGGTTATCATATTTGAGAAAAAGGTTTAGAAAGTTGTGTGTTACTTAAAATGAGGAAAAGGCAAATCTACATTCAGTGGCCACTTGGCGGTTTTTCCTCAATTGCTTTGGCGCATTCGTGAAACACACCTCAAAGACTCTGCCTGTGATGGGAAGGTGGCCGGTTTAAGCCTTGGCAGAATAGTCACATGCTCCTGGGCACCACACATTGACTCAGCCTGTACTGTGACCCCCAAGCTACGGAGAGCGAGATGGAGCTGGCAGACAGTATAGTTCTAATGTACAGCTTGTACTTGTGCAAATGGCAAATGAAATATTATTACATACATGACTTTCTTATGACTTTAAATGTATTTCTCAGAAGAGTTTATAAACACTATGGTTAGACAGCAAATGGCCATAATATTAACTCGCATCACAAAAGAAAATAATTCTCTCAGTGAACACATTTGCAATTTGTGGGAAACTGAGTCATGATGTTCTGCTGTGCATAAGTGATGTCATGGTGTGGGGATTACACTCATTGTTTTTCAAATGTCAGTTATCATTTGAGACATGTGCCAAAGCAATTGAGAATAAAATGTATTAGGTATACTTAACTAAAACTGGGTAAGACCTTCTTTTAACCTTCAGAACTTCAAAAGGCTGGATTATGGGTGCATTCTGAGAACCCATTTTGTACATTTTTTCCCAAGCTGTTCGTTTGGCACTGTTAGCATTCTCTGACCACCATTGTTAACAAGGTGTTTTTCACTCGCAAACACTTCTGTTGTCTGGGTGTTTCTCTGTGAACTCTTAACAATGTGGTGGATGAAAATCTTGGGAGAGTGACTGTTTCTGAGATGCTGGAACCACCAAATCAGGCACCGGCACTCTCAACATATTCATAACCACTTGGATAAAGTGTTTTAGCTTTTGTAATGTTCAGTCAACCAGTGAGTGATTCATTTGGCCTGCATGCTGCATGTATTCAGTTGTAGCCAACACTATTTGTGGGGTTATTATTAAGCAGCTGTATGCAATAAATAGGCCACTGAGTTTAGAATGTTTTTTGGAAAAAGGAGTCCTCCATGACAGAACAATTTCTGGACCTGTCAAAGCTATTTCTGGATGTTCCAATTTATACAGACAATTAGAAATTCACACACCAGTGCTGCAAACATTGTTGTGCAATAGCCTTCACATGAACTCCCTTTTTGCCCATATAAATACCACCTTTATGGTGGCATCTTTCTTATTTCTTCTCTCTTTATGACACAGGTATTTTGCATAAAGGAAATGGGGAGAATATCTTCATATCTCAGCAGCCTCCGGTCATCAGCACAGTTATGGGGAATGGGCAGGTGCGAGCCATCTCCTGTGCCAGCTGCAATGGGCCACCATTGAACAACAAACTCTTTGCCCCAGTTGCCATCGCTTGTGGTGCTGATGGAAGCATTTACGTTGGAGACTTCAACTTTGTAAGGAGGATTCTCCCCAATGGATATGCTCTTAGCATCTTGGAACTCAGGTACTGTTTACTATACATGCCATCATTTGATATACCTTTACTTATTATATGTGTGCGCATGAACACACACACACACACAGTACTGTGGTGCAAAAGTCTTACACACTCAGAGAAAATGTTTAAGGCTGGGTAGTAAATATACCATCTGATCATTAAAACACATGCAAACAAACAATAACATAATGAAAACTAAACAAACATTTTTTCTGATCTCTAAAAATTTCATGTGTTGTTGGATGGCTAGTTAGTCGGTTAGTTGGTTGGTTAGTTAGTTAAACCCCTTTATGAGGTATTGATTAGCTAAACACAGTGTGCTAATGGTCAAGTCAAAATACAGTGGTGTATTGGATGTAGGTGTAAATACTGAGGTAGCTTTATTTGGGGTGACTTTAGTTGTTGCCAAAAGATTTCAGAATGACACAAGTATTGATTTTAACAAGGTTTGCTGCTTTAGTATTTGTAGATTTTTTTGTCAGATGTTTCTTTGGGATACTGAAGTATAATTACAAGCATTTTATAATTGTGAATGGCTTTTATTGACAATTACATGACATTTATGCAAAGAGTCAGTATTTCCTGTGTTGTCCCTACTTTTTCAAGATCTCTGCAATTCGCCCTGGCATGCTGTCAATCAACTTTTGGGCCAAATCCTGACTGATGGCAGCCCATTCTTGCATAAACAATGCTTGGAATTTATCAGAATTTGTGGGGTTTTATTTGTCCATCCACCACTTGAGAATTGACCACAAGTTCTCAGTGGAATTAAGGTCTGAGGAGTTTCCTGGCCATGGACCCAAAATGTCGCTGTTTTGTTCCCTGAGCCACTTAATTATCACTTTTGCCTTATGGCACTGTGCTCCATCATGCTGGAAAAGTCATTGTTCATAACCAAGCTCTTCTTGGACGGTTGGGTGAAGTTGCTCTCGGGGGATGTTTTGGTACCATTCTTTATTCATGGCTGGGATCTTAGGCAATATTGTGAGTGAGCCCAGTCCCTTGGCTGAGAAGCAACCCCACACATGAACGGTCTCAGGATGCTTTACTGTTGGCATGACACAGGACTGATGGTAGCGCTCAGCTTTTCTTCTCCAGACAGTCTTTTTTTCAGATCCCCTAAACAAAGGGGGTTTGTCAGAGAAAATGACTTTACCCCAGTCCTCAGCAGTTCAGTACCTGCACCTTTTTCAGAATATCAGTCTGTCCCTGATGTTTTTCTTGGAGAAAAGTGGCTTCTTTGCTGCCCTTCTTGACACCAGGCTGTCCTCCAAAAGTCTCATCTCCACTCACACCTGCCTGCTGCCATTCCTGAGCAACCTCTGCACTGGTGGTGTCCCAATCCTGCAGCTGAATCAACTTTAGTAGATGGTCCTGGCCCTCGCTGGACGTTTTTGGGTGCCTTGAAGCCTTCTTCACAACAATTGAACCTCTCTTCTTGAAGTTCTTGATGATCTGATAAATGGTTGATTTAGGTGCAATCACACTAGCAGCAATATCCTTGCCTGTGAAGCCATTTTTATGCAAAGCAATGATGATTGCATGTGTTTCCTTGCAGGTAACCATGGTTAACAGAGGAAGAACAATGATTTCAAGCACCACCCTCCTATTAAATCATCCAGTCTGCTATTGTAACTCAATCAGCATGACAGAGTGATCTCCAGCATTGTTCTCATCAACACTCTCACCTGTGTTAAAGAGAGAATCACTAAAATTATGTCAGCAGGTCCTTTTGTGGCAGGACTGAAATGCAGTGGAAATTGTTTTTTTGGAATTAAGTTCATTTTCATGGCAAAGAGGGACTTTGCAATTCATTGCAATTCATCTGATCACTCTTCATAACATTCTGGAGTAAATGCAAATTGCCATCATAAAAACTGAGGCAGCAGATTTTGTAAAAAAAATAATACTTGTGTCATTCTCAAAACCCTTGGCCACGGCTGTAGGAGATTTTGAAATGCTTAAGCTGATGCACTTTGACTGACATACACACACATAGTTCCACACAACCATAGATCTAGACCTACATGAAGATAATTTTAAGTAAAACTAATGATTTTGTTCTTTCTTCCTTCCTTACCTGGCATTCTGGTAGAAACCGAGATGTAAGGCACAGGTATGTTGGTAATTTTTTTTTTTTAATTATTATTTAATTTGTGCTACACAATTTCTGTCACTTTTAAGATTTTGGTTAAATATTCTCAAACAGACTCCTGCAATGAAATGGTAATTTTTTCTATTTCTTACAACAGAAAAGTAGAATTTAAAGTATTTATTATTCATTATTCATTATTAACTTTATCCACATTCAAAAATATTGCATAGAATCATTTTAAATCATTTGCATTGTGTAGGTCATTTTAAAAATACTTAAAATAAAGTCAGATTATGTAGAAAATAAAATTAATACCATATTTTACAGACTTTTTAATATCTGTTCTGAAATGAACTCTAATAGTAGCCAATATCTGGTCAGAAAACAAATACATCTGTGCATTTTTCTCTGAGCGTAATAGCACAAAAATGAATCAATATATACCAGACAAACAGTCTGGACTGAATGTATTCTTGTTGTTGACTGTAAATAGATTTCTCAGACTCATATTTGGAAAATGTTTCAGTGTTTCTGAAAAGTAGATGAGGCCCTAGCTTCACTGCCAGACAGCAGTTAGTCAGAAAGTCAAGAATCCAGCTGCATAGGGGCTGCTTGAGACCCTGATCAGGTAATCAGAGAGTATCCTGTTTTGTAATAATGTTGAAAGCTGAGCTATAGTTGATGCATAGCATTTGTGTCGTTCAAAATATGTTCTCTGGTGTTTGAGGTGAGTTAAAGCAATATGAAGGGTAGAGGAGATGGATTTCTTTGTGGATCTGTTTGCCTGGTAGGCATATTGGTTTTAGTCCATAGAGACGGGGATGATGCATTTGCATTAGGAGCAGTCTCTCAAAGCATTTCATGGTGATGGGGTGACGGTAAGTGAGCAAACATGATTCAGATTACTGACAGATGTGTATTTTGTCGATTGCATGATGATGCTTGACTTGAAAGGACGATGGGCTGGGACAGAGTCAGATATGTAAGGGTTAATAAATGTCAATCCGTGAATTATACATTTTCTGCATTGTTGTAGAGGCAAAGAACCACCTGCCATGGAACAGAGAGCAGTCGCCTCCATGGAGGGAGTTATATGTATAATGTACCGCTAAGTGCATTAACCTGCATATACCATAGCTAGCTAACATTTGTGAAAACGTTTATGAACCAAATACACATTTATTAGTAGACTACTAATTAGCTTTAGGCAGTATTATGGTGACAGAGAATATCGCCAAATTACCTTTTGGGGAAACTATATGTTGAGTGACCCGAATCTTATTTTATCAAGATTTCAAAATGCCAGAATCTTTACTATATCTTGAATATATTCTGTTACTAAGGCTTTATGTATGCGGCTATTATTGTAGCACTTGCAAATGTGGATGGAGACTTACGTGACTGTATGTCAATCCGTATGTGTGTAATCAGATTTGTAATTGTGTAAAAGAATTTCTAAATGTGTATTCAGAATCCAAGCACGTAAAACAGATTTGTAAACCTGAAAAGGAATCTTTAAATGTATAATGAGATTTGCAAGGGTATTGAAATTTGTTCATGTGTAGACAAATCTGTAAATGCGTGCATAGATTTATGAACGTGTAAACAAATCTGTAAATGTGTATATAGGGATTAATTGCTAAAAAGTCTAAGTATTTTGCTCCAAGAACTGTAAATACAGACAAGTCATCAGTTACAACTCAGGCGGATCTCTCAATTGGCTGTCTTTCTGCACATGATTTTTGCTACACTTCTGCCATGGAAGTTCTGCAAATGCATGTAAAGATTTGTCTGTATCGACCAGGTTTTGAGGGCTTAGGGCTTAACGCTGTCCCACTGGCAAGCTTTTGAGGGCTTAAGTGAGGAACAGTGTCAGAGCATAACCCATGAGACAGTATGCATTTACAAATTCTTTTAAAAATATACAAATCTGATTACATACATACAGATTGAGATACAATCACACAAGTCCCAATACACATTTGCAAATAATTTTGCTACAGTAATAGCCCCATACTTATGCCAGTCTTAGCTTGTAAATCCAAAGACCGGTTTCTATGTACGAATGTGTAAGCCAAACGTGAAGTCACTGCAGCATATGTTGGTAAATGCACTCCGACACGTGCATTATAAGTTTTTGAAAGCACAGCTGTGGAGGCAAAGAAAGGTAAATGTGGATATTCATTTTGTTTCATTTATTTATCTTTATGTGCCTCCTGATATTTAGCTGCATTATGGGTCAAACCCAACGTATTTACCGATAAAATTTAGACTTTGTACCATCTCATTTAAGCAGGTGAAACACTAAAGTATGTCTGGAATACAAGTGCCTCATATCAACAAATAATTTTGGTATTTAATCACTGACTACAGGTCCTCAGCCTGAAGCAATGTTGTCTACTTGACCTGTAGCAACTTCTTTGCTTTTTATCATTTTTGTTACTAACATTTGTTACAGCTAAAGACCATAACTGCATATTTGGTTCTCGAACTCACTAGAACTCAAATTTCTTGAAAGTCAAATAAACCACTTTAGTACTCGATCTGAATATCAAAAGTCGAACCATGAACGGTTACTTAATATAAATTGTACGCTCCAGGAAATCATACTACAATGCAATTCTTACTTGAATGCCTTCTTTACAGACTGGATCATTAACCAAATAAAGCAGCGCAACATTACAGTAACTAACAAAAAATAAACCACTAACTAACGTGTACTATTAGAGTATTTATGTCATTCATTTAAACTTTATTTTAACAGGTAAATTAACTGAGAACCAGTTCTCACTGCTTTACGTTATATTTGGGAGAAATAGCAGATTACGCATCGGAACTGCTTGCATGTAACTAAGCTCTTCAGCCAATAAGGGCAAAGGTGTGTCGTCACGGAGGAGGTTCCGGTTTGTGCAGTCGGATGAGAGGTCGCAATTCATCTAACCATAATGTAAGCAAGTCAAATGCACCCAATTACCGCACTGGGGAAACAAACTGAAATGCGGACTTAATAGCACTAATGACAACAACCAGAAACAGCTGAACAACGGGGAAATCCCACACGAGGTTAACAAGATTAGGTTCGAGAACCGAGGTACCACTGTACTTCTGTGATTCGCCTGACTAGCACTACAATACAATACAAGGTCTATTTACAGTTAGACAGGGGCTATTTACAATTGCCCGTGAGCATGCTGGGATATGATCACTGTGCTGCACTACCTCCCCTTCAAAGGTCAACTGTCCCCATGATCACCACCCCTTTTTGTATTATTTTAATCATAAAAAATGAATTGCCCTAATGTTATGCAGAAGAGTGCTTTTTTATTCATTTGACAATAGATGGTTAGATAGTTAGCTAGATGGTTAGCTACTTTTCGCCACAATGTTTTCTTTTTTGCATTGATTTAGACTATGTAGCAACAACAACCTAGCCAGTGATTTAAAACATACAAAATAAAATATAGGTCTAAGTGACGAAAGGGCTGTCAGCGTTCCATATATTATCTGCTTTGTTAAAAAAAAAAACACACACACTAAGGGCAGTCCTAAGCCATGTATAAAGAGATAATAAAATTAATAGTGTGTGCCTTCATTTTATTTGCCATGGCTGCTCTACTGATATTACTTTTCTCTTGCATTTGTGTACATTTGACATTGACGTAGTACATTATGAAAAGTAGTCAGATTATGTTACATAAATAATGTGATTCATGGATTAGGTTACTGACTGCATTTTTAACAGGTATATAGTAATTCTACCAGAATACATTTCTAAAGTAACCCTCCCAACCCTACCTATATTTTTAGCCAGTCTGAATTTCCTGGAACAAGCGCTTTAATGCCACAGGGAGCCTAACTTGCAGAGATGATGTTTGCGTTGCTGCAGTCATACACGTACACAGATACACACTGATGCCATCTCAAATGATTAAGCACTTTGAATATGTTTCTAGAAACATATCTGAGTTGAGTATAACAGAGCTGACAGACAGTCTTGGTCTTATCAACCACTCTCTCCCCAGTGCTGGTGTATAATTTATTGGGAAACCACAATGTTCCCAAACTGTTGATTATGAGTGACTGTAACAAGTATTTGCCATAACCAACTCATACTAGTAATGTGTAGTCCTCCATGTCTATGTGTGCTTGATGTGTCGT
The DNA here is from genome assembly GCA_015164015.2 of Brevimyrus niger. NCBI lineage: Eukaryota > Metazoa > Chordata > Actinopteri > Osteoglossiformes > Mormyridae > Brevimyrus > Brevimyrus niger. Next base: position 2,018,735 of record JAABNY020000037.1, read on the forward strand.
GCATTCTATTTCCAGTGTAACAACGCATTATATAATGCAGCATTTTGTAATAATTCAACTGAACGTAACAAATTTTCATCACATGATGCAACACTATTACATAATGTAAAAATGTGATGTAAAAACACTGCATTGTGTAATATATTGACAAATGTAACAAATTGTCATTAGATAAATTAGGTAAATGATCAGGGGTGCATTTCCAGAAAGCTTTGTGAAGTTAAGTCGTTCATTATCTCGTACCTAAAGATCATTTGTTGATTAAAGTAGCTCATAACCTAAATCAATTAACCAATTTTCCAACCCAATTGTTATTTTCTATGCCGCTATTTATTTGAACTTCTGCCTGCTGTTCTGTCACAGGGACACAGAAGTCACCCAAAATGGATCACAAAATCACACTAATGCTTTTTCTTTGGACAACATAATACAGATGATGATGATGATAATACGATAATGTTGTAATATAAAATGATAATGTAGGCTATACGTTTATGAAATTTTGTTGATTTATTACATAATGTGGCCAAAATGTGTTACATTAAGTTATTACATAATGTGGCATTATTACTGTTCTAACAAATTGAACTGTGAAAAGGTGCCTTCAAACCAAATCCTTATTGTCCTGATGGATGGTTTGATCTTAATGCCTGTAAACCAGGGTTAACAAAGAAATTTGACTGGACTGGCCCAAATCAAATTGGCATATGGCTTTATTTCTATTTTTGATATTTATATAAACCCAAATCAAGTACATTTGCACTTCGAATTAGACATTTCAAATGTTGATTAAATTTTGCAATCACAGGCTTTTGTGATTGATCAGGTTGGCCTGATTGACGTCTTCAGCTATGTTAAAGTTATAAATGGAATGTGCACTTTGTTTGCTAATAACTTCTAGCAGATTATAAGGTACTGCTTTACATTTGCAGGTGGTGGTATATATACAGCTGAAATAATGACAACGAACTCCTGTGGTAAATAAAAGGGCATTAATTTTAATGCTGGGATCCAGAGGAATAATGCCTATGATATTTTTGTCTTTGTACTTCACAGTATGTCCAAATACACAAAGACCTCTATGTATGTTCTTAAAGGAGGTCTTTCGTTCCATAGGCATGGAAGACAGAGTGACTCACTAGTTTGTTTGTTGTTCACATCTATAAAAATCATGATAGGGCACAGAGAAATACTAAACCTTATTTCATCCCTTTTGTTAGTCAACCTGACATTAGTGATGAAAATGATTGGAAGCAGAAGCTTGTGGGGGAACTCCTTAGTCAGGCTTGTATCACAGAGCACTTACCTCATTTGCTTACTCCCCCTTTGCTGCATAGCCTACTAGCCAGAATGGTAATCCAAGGGATCCCCGATGGGCTCTGAAGCCTTTAAGAGTTGATTGCACATGATTACAGCGTTCTTCAGAGCTGTATAATACATTTGCAAATCCATCGCACATCTTCAATCTACCCAAGAGAGAAAAAAACAATACACAAATAACATTGTTTTGGGGAAAATAGGGCTGCTGCATCTGGATGCACCACCATCTCTGAGTCATCAGACCGTCGTCTAAATGTTTATATTGGGTAACCCCAAGTTAGCAAATGCAACAAAAATTATGTTAATTTTTTTAAAGCAATCACAGCAATACACCACAAAATATATAAAACTAAGTTGACTGTACTGTCATGCGATCCATATTTAGGTATACTGTGGCACAGAATAACTTACGAGGACGATGGAGTAACATACAAACAAACAGAAATACTCAACAAGTGACGGGGGCCTTTGCTGAGGAGACCCACAACTGTTGAGTCATCCAGGATTATCATTAACGAAAACTAATACCATAAGAATTCCTGTAAACTGAAATGGATACAAAAATAAAAATGTAAATGTACCTGACTGAAGAAACGAATGTCAAATCATTTTCATTACAATTTATCAACATTATTTATGTCACAGGGGCATGACAGAAGAGATGATCCATAGTGCAGCTTGTTAACTAACATGGAACTTTATTGGAAGAGAACTCAGACATGAAACAAGAGACCAGGAGGGGTCAAAACAAAGGCAGGAAAGCTACACGAGGAGAAACAAAGCATGGAACTACAAGTGAGGGCACATAAGCAGCTCTAACAATTACAGCAAGACTATGCACATTGAAAACACGCAGGAACCAAACATAATGGCCAAACACAACAACAAACAAGGTAACAAAGCAAGGGCAAACACATATACATTGGTGACAAGACTAAACAAGAAACAGGTGTGGGTCATTAACATTTAATCAATCACCAGGGACTAGGAGGAACAAGACACAGGTGCAGTTCATGGACAAATCACACACTAGTACTGGGTGTGGGTCCTTAACAATCTAAACTAATACTCAGGTATGGATCCTAAACAATCAGGAAAGACTCAAGCACTAAGAAAGGGATGACCAGTGACATCTGCTGGCCAAGCAGGGAAATGCTTACCTGGCAGTGGAGATACTGTCAGGATCACACAGGTGGTTCACCCAGGAACTGCGACTGTGCTGACCCTTGTGAATTCCCCAAATGTGGGAATCTCCACTGCATAATGTCTGGTAGTGGGGGCTGCGTTCGCACTCTCCCCTGTTTTTTTTTTGTATTTTTTCCCCAAGGGTGCAGCAGCACATGGCTCAGTGGGCTAAGCCTGTGTGCCTGTGATCTCAAGGTCACCAGTTTTGACCCAGCGTTGGCACGTGTGGGTCCCTGAGTAAGGCCCTTAACCCCCAGCTCCATGGGTGCTGCAACAGGTGGCTGCCCTTCACAGCCAGCTTACTCTTGCCTACAAAGAGCAAGTTGGGGGAGGCATAAACAGAATTTCCCCACAGGAATCAATAAAGTATCAATTAAATGGCAGGTTAGACTCAATTCTGACAATTTAGTTAAAGTAATAATTAGTTTATTTTCAATTACCATTAATTATACCTGGAACTTTTTTGAGGTATTAGATGAATTGGTTATTAGGTATTAGTTATTTTTCTTATACTGCTAATACTGATTACCTCTAAACCACTTCCAAGGAGGGTTGCTGGCAATGCAGGTCAGACTCAATAATTAATAAACTAAAAACATATAAAACCCTATTGTAGGTATGTATGTAGAGTTGCCAGCCATCCCACATTACCAGATCATTCTGTATTGTAGGTTAAAACAGTATTCTGTTAATATAGGATGTGGTTTGTCGTCTGTTTTCAGAGGAGTGTGATCAGTTGTCCCCTGGTCAGCCATTTTATGGCCTGGGACCTGGGGGGGGGGAATGAGCTGACGAAATCCTTCATTCTCCAGTATGGAAAATGGTTGATTGTCTAATGTGGTCATCACCATTATTTTTTAACTATGTCTTTAGCTCTGGTGTTAATAATAAATATTTACAAAATTTAAATTCTGGCTTGGCAGTATCAGTCAAAATGAACACATCGGACCAATGATGGTGGTGGACTTGAAGCATTTGGGGACAGCCACCTGACTCAGGGACATTTTTTAAGATGTCTGTAATGGCAAGCCCTCCAGGTTGTGAGGTTCCAAAATATCCACACATGTGTCTGTGTATGTGAGCAAGACAGGGTGAAGTGAAAAGAGAATTTCCCCAAAGGGGTTAATGAAGTATCACTATACTATACTAATACTATACTATAATCTCTCTGTCCAGTATAATTCATTGAACTCATAAACACTGACTTTAGCTGAGGAAAAAAAAGCTGCAGCAACCTGAAACGTGTTTTGATCTTTGGTATGATGGGGACTCCGAGGTAAATTTAGCACTTTTCCTCTTTTACTGATTACTGGTCTGATCAGAGTTAATTTAAGATTTAGAGCTTTAAAAA
>JAABNY020000037.1:2029111-2039491 GCA_015164015.2 Brevimyrus niger
GCACACACAGACACACACACTAGAATGTGTGACAATATCAGGTCAGGTGACCTACCACTCGGCAAAACACCTCAAGATCCCAGTTGGAGACCCCTCAAGGCTGACACGATCCAGTCCCACCCCCCAGAAAAGCCAATTTATCTGCCATGGCCAGGTGTTACGTGGGCGTCCCCTTGGCCTGGTCCAGCCGCTTGAGTCCCCAGCAATGAGGATCCTGCAAGCAGGATCACCCTCAGGGAAACACGCCACATGGCCTTGGTGCTGTAACTGATATTCCCCCACAATGCAGGTAATGTGCCTCATTCAGGACTCCTGAGCAAGCAGGATAGCAACCATTTCTTGCAGCTATACAGCAAGACAGGGGTCACCTAGACTCTAAGGAGTTAGACCTACGTCCTCCTACAAAGATATTGGGTGCACCATACACCCCTTTCCAGTGACCACATGACCAGACCCCCCATGCTCCCCCAATCCTTCTACTGACTTCATAGGAAGAGTCACCAGAGACATGAATGTTGCTGTTGAGGTAAGCAAATCTCTTTATGAGGTTGGCATTCTTTCCGCAGACAGTCACCCTGCTGATATTTGTATCTGCTCGCAATAGGAACCCCACACTGCCCGACTGTGGTCGATATTGGACTTCTTAGGCGTAAAACCAGTATTCTCCGGTCGCTGTTAGGTGACACGCATCCTGGTGAGGATGACTCTAGCAAGGACCTTAGCCAGCACACTTAGCCATTCCCCTGTGATACTAAACATCACTGCTTTAATATATCTATTATTACTATGTCTGAAACATTCGGGGGGTGACTGTGTATAAAACGTGTTGTAATTTATACATGGTGAAACCAAAATATATGCAAATACCTTTATATTAAAGTCTGGAATGTGTACTTTAATCACGTATGAAGCACTTGATTTAATTTTTTAAACTGTGGATCAGAGGAATAAATCAAGCAAAAAAGTCTTTGTCCCAAACATTATGAAGGGCACTGTAAATTAGTTCATAGTTTGGCCTACCTATAATTTCAGTGCTTAATATGCAACAGAGCATGTGAGCGGAGCGGTGAGAATTTTCGCTCCTCGCTTACGAGGCTGTTGGCTCCGCCCTCTCCTCAGCTCTAATTCATACCACGCCGCTCCGCTCAACTCCGCTCCTCGCTCCACTAAAATTTCCTCCTGCTCCAGTCAAATCGCTCCACGCTCGCTCCAATTTAAAAGAGGGACAAATAATCTGCATGCCTAACAAATGTCATCTTAAACCGAAGCCTTATGTCATAAAGAAATATGAGCAACGGCAACATTGCCAGTCAGAACAGAAAAAAAATATTTTTAAGCAACTTATAGGCAACAACGGACAGGTTTGGCAATGGCATTCCACACAAAAATAGCCTAATAAGAAATCAGTTGGCTTAATAGCCTAAAGAATATACAGGCACGTTTTAAATTCCTATTTTTTTCTGTTGATGCAGCACGTCTCTGACAGCGTTACGTGAAGAAAAAAAAATCTTCAAATTTATAATACTGTAAACTAGCAAATGTATTCACTGACTACTCATTGTATTCAACTATCCTGAATCTTGCAGATCGCCTGTGTTCTATGTTAGCGCTCAGGAATTTATTTATTAACGTAAGAGACTATTTTGAACTCAAGCTGAAGATCACTGTGATATCTCTTCTTCTAAAATGATTTCCACCACTCCTTCACTACAGCCATTACTGATGCGTTTTTCAAATTGCTATATAATGCATCCTTTTAGTACTGTAATTAATGCAAGTGAAAAAAGCAAGAACATGATGGAAAAAGGCAAATTGATTTCTGTATCAGTACCAGTATCTACATGTATTACTGCTTTGCTGTATTATCCCTTCCTCTCCTCTAAAAATGGCTGAGAATAGCTTAGTTAGTGGCACACAAAACTGCTCACTGCTGAAGTGATTTTTGTTATTTGTAGTAAGCCAGCTTCCAAGGTTTCATTGCTGCGGAGGTGACAAGAAAATGCCTTTATAAAGCTGTAATATGGAATTGCCTCGTCTCCAGTTCCTCCCTGAATTCCCACCATTGGCTCATGTTCTTTCTAAGCTGCCAAAATGTAGAGCAAAACCACTTAATAATGTTGAGTCCTCGGAAGCCGTAAGTAAGATCCTTTGAGTGACTTCCATGTGTTCATAAAGCACAAAGGCAGGAGTTTAGTCTTAAAAATAACAATGAACCTTAGTTTACCCAACGGATATTAACTTTTCTATGGCGCATTATAGGAATGGGGTCAATCGTGTAAGAGTCTGCTTAAGGGTCAGTACGCATTTCATCAGTAAACTGTTTTAGTGACACACGTGAAACACATTAATATTATATAAGTCGGGCTTTGGTTTTATTGTTTTTTACTAAAAGAATATGTGAGTCCACTCAGTGGCTCTTAATTAAAAATGTTAGCAATTCAGATGAATTTATATTGATATAGTATTGTATTGTGTGATATTTTATTACATTTTTATGATTAAAAAAATACCCTAAATAATACTGGGAACCTGCATCCATCAGAGGTAGATTTCATGTTTCTTTCTACCATATACCACTACAATATATGCACTCATTTGACTGAATGAAACAAATGTTAAACCATTAAATCAACTGAAAGTACTTTGTGTTTAGTAGTTATATTATCACATGAAATTGTCCCGTTTAGTGGTCAGGTATCTAGTCAATGCAGTGATTTAGAAAATCAAAAGACAACACAAACAATATAAATACAAAATGCATGTTTTGTAATTTAAAGAATATTAACATTGATGTAGGATAATACAAAATATGATCATGTTGTACAAGTGTAAAATGTGTAAAAGTGAAAGATATAAACCGATCACTCACACCTTAAGTTTGGGTTGCAGCAAGTTCTGAATGGGTTGCAGGACAGAGTTGGAAATGTAAGCATTTTAAAGCCTGCAAGCTCGACTTAACCTATATAAATAGGTCTATGGTCTTCAACTACTTATTGCTGGATCACATCATTAATTTAAATTTGACTTAATATGGGGTCACAACTGAGCTGGCATGGTAAAAATTGGGTTGCGGTGCAAGAAGGTTGAGCACCACTGATATAAAGGCCGTTAAAGATTTGTTGAGACCAGGGTACAGATACAAACAATGTACAAAATATTAAAGAGCAGGTTATCATATTGTTCAAAATTCTTAAATCAAAAGTGTTACAGCACGTAAGAAAAAGTTATCATGAAATCTGAAATGATTGCCCAAGAAAATGAGTCAAAACCTGCTTGCGGGAGGTCAGCAGTGATTTTCACAACTCTCATTTTGGCTGTGAAGAAAAAGAGATCATGGGTGCTGGGCAGACTATAATATACCTGGATGTGATCCTGTTATGATGCATAGCAGATTTGATGATGCATCGCAGTGGGTGTGTGTCGTGTTTAAGGGCATAGTGGTGGTGTTAAAACAGACTCAGTTGTAGCCGTGTAAGCCTGAACCAGTATGTCACAAGGTAGGCTGATTTTTTTTATTTTTTAACAGCCATAGAAAATGCATCCCTGCTGGGCCTGGACCTAATGTTTGCTGTCTCTCTCAAGTCCTGAGAAACTGCAGTTTCCATGAACTGTGTAAGAACTATGCTTGCAATGAAGTATCTGCTTCGTTTTTAAGTGTCTTTGGATAAAAGCGTCTGCTAAATAAGTAAAATTGGAGAAGCTTTTTGTGTATCAGTTCTGTGACAGTGATATCAAATTCTGAGCAGGAGTCTAAAAACAGCATCCTAACTGAGCCCCCCCCAAACGAGCAGGGTGTGTAGGTTGCAATATGAACCTGTGTTTACTGGTTGGCTAGCAGTATTGGGATGGTTGCTTTTGAAATTGTAATAGGTTACAGATTACTAGTTACCCTGTTAAAAATGTAATAAGTAATGTAACTTTTGAATTTTATTAATTAATCAAAGTAATGTAAGTTTTTGCATTTCATTACAGCTTTATTACCGTTCTAACAAATGTTTTACACTGGGCAGTATTGTTGAAAATCCCCAACAGTGTTGACCTTTGTTTGGTGGAAATATGCCAACTCTCCCAATTCTGCATGGCAAAAATATGCAAAGCAACACAATGAATGTTATATTTTACATATACGTTTTTTATCGAAAAAAATATATTCGGGTGTAACCCTTTGTAATGACCAATATTTTTATTATTGACTAATTTACATATTTTATGGCAACAACAGAACAACAGTTCAGCTGATCTACACATACTTTCATACAGTACAGTGTGGCATCGTCAAGATCTGTCTTCCATGCTGATCCTGAATGCAGACTGGTTAGTGGGTGCAGTGTCTGTGAATGATGAGGGGATTTGGATAGAGGTTCTGTTAGAGCAGATGATGGGACTGACTTTACTCTTCTAAAATCTCAAGTAGAATGTATTCAATTTGTTGGCCAACTGATGATGCTCCACTCCATGCAGTTATTGTTGCACTGGGGATGTCGTGCAGACCTTTCCACACTGATGCTGAGTTGTTGACAGAGAACTTGCTTTCTAGCTTTTCAGAGTAACTGTTTGGCTGCTTCAATTTTCTTTATCACTGTATTCCTTCCCTGGTAATAGAAGGACCTGGATTTCACTTAAGCACCAAATTCTTCCTGTGTGCTGATTGGTCAGTCTCCTATAATCATGCACGTGTCACTAATGTAAATATGAAACAACAGGATGAGTCTTTCAGTCAAGGAAACAAGCCAGTCAAAGCACAAGGAGAACTGAACTCTTTAGACAAGAACGTTTCAGCATTATCACTGCAAGCCAGTATGGAAGCTCTCAGTAGTTCATTATTATGGAGGCATGTAGGAAAATGGAATGAGCAGATATCTGTGAACACACACATACACTCAGACAGAGCAGTGAATTCAGTTATACTGATGCAAGGAGACTGTCTGGGTAAGTAGCATTTCTTAGTCTGAGACCTTTCAGATAAGGTGGAATTGTCCTTATATCTTGAATCATTTTATTATGTGGAATGAAGCATCTGTATTTATATGGTTGGGAGATTTAGTATTTTCTTTCATAAGAATGCCAGGATGTCTAGTCTGAGACTTGGGTCATTCCTCCTGAAACTTCCTGTTACGGCATTAGCTCTGCAGTTGCTAAACTGTAGTTTTGTTTCAGCTCTGATATGAAAACTAGACACCTACCACTATGGTACGGGTGGGCACGGGTGGTCCTGGGCCCATACAAATAGATCTCTGGCCCACCCAGATAGATCTCAGGTCCACCCATTCAGCATTCACAGCGAGCGATACAGTGTGATAAAATGATTGTGTCTGACAGGTACAGTATGTGTACCAGAGGTTAGATCAATCGGAGGAAAAGTGCTGTTAAGAAGCGAATAGATTTTTCTTTCTCTTTGTTCATTAGGTCTTACTAATGTCATGACTCATTAGAAAATAAGAAAAATATATGTAGTTCAGTGTGATTTTGTCGCCGAAGTGAATTGTTATGAAACTGGCCCACCTGATTTTCTGCTGGCCCACCCATGCTATGATTTCTGGCTCCATCATATTATTTGATAGATATCGATTAACAGACATACTGTTTGACACCTCTGCAATGCAGTCATAACATTGTATTGATTTTCCCTAATCCAGGGTAGTGGTCCCGAATGATTTTTCATTATTGGCTGAATTAGAAAAACAAAAATGGCATCTTTTCCTAAATAGCTGCTGCAAAAAACAAGAACATGAACATCGATTGAAACAAGAGAAGTGAATAATAGCTAATTTTCCACTGCATATTTCATGATCGTTTCAAGTGAAACAAAGCAAAAGATGTCATATTGGGGAAGCATTCATTGATGTAAAGTAGAATTTGCACTTTTGTTAAATGAGCAAAGAGGAGATACAAACTAGGCACTAAACCAGGTGCTCAAAAGGCATGGTAGTATGATTATTGGAAAAAAATAGCTAGTACCAGTTTATGGACAATTATATTTAAATCCAAAGAGCAACTGCTTAATTTGCTTTGTTGTTAGGCACCTCTGCCCATATTACCACAGACACTGCTGTTTGCCTAATCTGCTAATGTTATACAGCCCAAAGGTTTAACACCATCCCTCCATACAGGGGTCACTTGGACATGTTTCACTAACTCAGACGGACCAATTCTAATCTCAAGTTGGTACTCGCGAAGTTTTACCAGCACAAAGACGTTTCCACTAGGGATCGAAATACACTGGATTTGGCCCACACTAATGTCTGACATGCATACACTGTCCCCCTAACCCACACTAATGTCTGACATGCACACACTGTCCCCCCTAACCCACACTAATGTCTGACATGCACACACTGTCCCCCTAACCCACACTAATGTCTGACATGCACACACTGTCCCCCTAACCCACACTAATGTCTGACATGCACACACTGTCCTCCTAACCCCACCTTGCCTATTCTGATCACTGTTGTGTTATGTTAATGCCTGCATGCAGACCTTAGATTAAACAAACCAGCTAGAAAACTGATCAGAGTGTGGCTTGAAGGAGCTACTGCAGCCCTACAGTACTGTTTTGAGTGCACTGCCTGGATTTAAGGTACCACAGTTTAAATGGACTTCATATTTGTTCACTTACATTTTGCCCAGACTACCTTAAATCCTACAAGTTACCCCGATAAGCCAGTAACCCTGCTTCGTAGTACAGGCCCCAGGACTCCAAAGACTTATACCTTTGTTCTCTTGCAAACATATTAGGAACACCACACATCCCTTTTCTAGTGACCCCCATGCTCCCCCAATTCATCTGCTGACCTCATAGGAAGAGTCACCAGAGACACGAATGTCGCTGCTGGTAAGTGAATCTCTCAGCGAGGTAGACACCTTCCCCGCAGACAGACACACTACTGATGGCTGTACCTAAGAAGTCATTCAAAGCCTGGAACTTGGTTTTTATTCAGGATGCTCACAATCCCAGACACTCAGACTCCTCGCTTAGTCTCACTGAAAAACAGGTTCTTCACATTGTCCCTCTATGGTTGATGTCAGGAGACCTCTTTATCCAATGTAAAGCCGCTGCCATCCCCTCATGCTGCAAGACAGGCACCATCATCCCAGGACCAAAGAAGGCAACCATCATCCCCCCTCCCCCCAAAGGCTATGTGTCCAGCCCACTGCTCTTCACTCTGCCAACCGATGGCTGCCTTGCCGCTCGCAGTTCCAACCTTGCTATAAAGTTAGCAGATTACATTATGGTTTGGTTAACAAAAAATGAGGAATCTGCTTACAGAGAAGAGGTGAAGCAGCTGATGGCATGGTGCAAAAAAAAACAACAATTTAACGTGGAAGAAACTCAGGAAATGATCCACCTGGAACTCACCCCACTATGCATCCGTGGTTCCACTGTGCAGGTTGTCAAGAGCACCAGCTTCTTTGGGATGCACATTGGTCACATGGACCCTCAATCCCACCTCTCTTTTAACAAAGCACAACAAAGCCTTTATTTGTCGCCTGAGAAGAGCAAGCCTTCCTCTCCCAGTCCTCATGACACTCTACAGGGGCACAGCAGAGAATGTCCTGACCAGCTGTATCACCGTCTGGTACGAGAGCTTCAAAGTCTCAGAATGCAGTATCCTGCAGAGAATAGTGAGGACAGCCAAGAACATCAGAACCCCTCCACCATCCATCCAAGAAACCTTTGATGAACACTGGATCCACAAAGCCACACTCGTCCTCTATAACCCTCCTCAACCCTCTCTTGGGGTTTTCTCTCTTCGACCTCCTCTCATCTGGAAGACTCTGCAGTATTCAGACCAACTTCACAAGATTCTACACCAGCTTCTTTCCTCATGCCATCAGACTCCTAAAAAATAAAACAGCAGCCCTGTCTGGAATCCTAGTGAACAACTGAATTCATAACTATTTACGAATCATTTTCCCCAGTAACTTTACGCATATGCATCCCCCTCCTTCCCACAGTCAAACTCACTTCAGAGAAATCCATAAAAAAGTGAATAACACTTAAAATAAACTATTACACACTGATATAACTAACACAGGCCACATTTTAAACATAACTTTACAAGGTGATTTAATTTTATTATATAAGTGAACTAAATATTAGCTTTGTTGAATTGAATATGTTGAAACACTCCACACAGACGTCGCACACTTCTACGGTAAATGGCCAGAAGCAATACTGCAATTTTCAGAACGTTGAACATGTAACTTAAATACACACACAAGTGTCACAATCCAAAACATATGTGGATAATTAATTATGTTTTCGGCTCAGTGAAACAGCCCCGCTTGTATGTACCATTCCATGACACCTGGATGAAGTTCTGTGGGATGACGAGTGATTCATATTCTAGTAGAAGTCACCACACAAAAAATGTGACAAACTGGACCCACATTATAGCATACTGACTGATTATCTGATGTGGGTTTGTTGTTAAAAATGTAAATAAATAACTTTTAATATTTTATGTACTTTTGTGTTATTTGATGTTAAAACTGCATTGGTAATGCCAATTCGAAGGAAATTTTTGAGATATCATTAAATCTGAGTTATAAATTACATCTGAATATGTCTAACCAGTTCTGGTAATGTTGATCAGGCTGCACAAAATTCAAACACTGTATTTGGGCAATTTCACACTGTATGAACTTTTTGATGAAACCAGAAAAAGTCCCTGGTCTAAACAGCCTAGGAACTTGCATACAAGGGACTATGTTGCAGAACTTTAGTGTGAAAGGACTTTTCACTGTTACATTTTGTTTTTTGATGAAGGATTCTCACATTTAGTGAGAATGATCAAATATAAGCATATCAGGCTACTGCCATGCTTACATTCTGAAAATAAAAGGCTTGCTTTGGATTTCAAATTAAGTTCATAATGTAAATGGAATAGTTTATGTGCCACATTTAGCTTTTTGCCAAAATCAACGAGTGCATAACCCACTTCTCTTGCTTGATGAATTAGTTATATTTCTTGCATGGCTGTGCCTTCTTTTTCTTAACGTTTTAAGTGCTTAATGGAATAATCAACCTCTTTGTTCTTAAAATAGAAGCAAGGGACTATTGAAGCAGGTCCAACAACATTGCACACCTATAGTCATACTAACCCAGAAATGTTTTTTCTGTTTTAAAATTCACCCTCTCTCCAGCGTTGCCAAAGTATACACTACAAAGACATCATCCCGTCCACATTCCACCTAAAAATGGAAAAATATAAATTTTAGACAGTTTTTGCATTCATATTCAGTTCTAATTATGTGTACTGAAAATCGAAGTAGTGTTCAATAATCAGTATTGTCAGTTAAATAAAAAATCTCACAATTTTTGTTGAGCTTTATTTGTAACCCAAAATGTATTTAAAATTTTACACTATTTAAATTAAGCAATCAATTAACAATGCCTCTCTGACTATGAGAGTCATACAAATTTTTGCAGGCTTTGAAATATGAACAAGTTACATAACATATAGGGCAAATCAGTAGCAACGTTGACTTTTTATATGGACAAACTTTACAGGCTATGGAAATAGGTTTCATTACAGAAACAGTAATTTTATAGTACAACATACCCTATCCAGGGGTTTCTCCTCAGTTGTAATGCCTCTATTTGTATCTTTCAACAGGAATTGCTGTAGACAAGCAAGGACTTGTCTATTTTGTTGATGGAACCATGATTAGAAAAATTACTGAGAAAGGCGTGATTACAACTGTCATTGGCTCCAACGGCTTAACGTCTATTCAACCGTTGAGCTGTGATGCAAGAATGGACATCACCCAGGTAATATTGGCATTTCTTCTCAATCATCTCATTGGCACTTCACATTGCAGATCCAAGAATGGTGAGTGGCATAAGAACATAAGAAATTTACAAATGAGAGGCCATTTGGCCCATCAAGCTTGTTTGGGGAGAACTTAACTTATAGCTCAGAGTTGTTAAAATCTTATCTTAGAATCTGATTTAAAGGAACCCAGGGTTTTAGCTTGTGCTACACTAACAGGAAGACTATTGCGGGATAAAGAAGTGCTTTCTCAAATTCATTTAATATGTTTTCTTCCACTGATTTCCACTTAAAACCATGAGTTCTAGTATCTAAACTAATATTGAAGCAGCCATTTGGCGGAACAGCTTTGAGACCTGTTAGAATCTTATATACCTGGATCATGTTGCTTGAGGATAAACAGATTCAGCTCAGCTAACCTCTTCGCATAAGACATCCCTCTATGACCAGGAGTCATTATTGTAGCCCTAGAATTTCCTAGAGTTTTTCAGTTTTGCTCTTTTTTTGCTCAGTTTTTACGAGATGTGTGCATTATTAACTTCACGTGGATCTGGTTATAATGTTTCCGGTCATCAGTGTATATTGGCTACACAGATGTTGC
>JAABNY020000037.1:2046506-2071823 GCA_015164015.2 Brevimyrus niger
AACTAAAAATGCAAAAGCTCTTGTATTTCATTAGGTTACTTATGGTTATGGTTAGGGCAGGGTAGGGGTTAAGGTTGGTCATAGTTAGCGTTAGCATTTTTCCCATTGAAATGAATGAGCGGTCCCCATAAGGATATGTTTATCCTACATGTGCGTACGTGCATGCATAATGTATTGAGTCTGAAAAAGTCTTTCAATACACCTGGCAAATAGAGATAAAAGATTAGGCTGTAGGCTAGGCATGCCTTGGAAACATTGACAGCTTTAGAAAAAGATAAAGAAACTGAGCGCAAATACATTTATATTTTTGTTTCCCTGTTTTGTTACTGTAATTATAACTGTAATTATTCCCTGTTTTGCTATTTTAATATTCTCTCTAAACTGTTTCCTTGCAGACCATGTTCAAAACACTTACCTGGTCAGTGCCGATGGCTCCCTGAGCATCACTTTCGCCAGTGGGATGGAGGTGACCCTCAGTACAGAGCCACAGATTTCAGCAGGGACCGTCAACCCTGCCATGGGCCGCTGTAACGTGACGCTGCCCGGGGAGCACAAAGCCAGCTTGATCGAATGGAGGCAGAGGAAGGAGCAAGCCAAGGGGAACTCTACAGCCTACGAGCGCAGGCTGAGGGTATGCGGGCCGTCCTGCTTTCAGAAACACGCACGCCTTGAGAAAACCTCGCATGGAGATTTTGTTCATTTAGACAGAAGAAGTTGGGGTGGCGTGTGGCTCAGCTAAGCCTCTGTGTCTGTAACTGGAAGGCCACCGATTCGGGGCCAACCTCAGCAGAACAGCCACATGCCGGTGGGCCCTTGAGCAAGGCCCTTAACCCCCAGCTCCAGTGGTGCTGCCCATTGTATGATCCTGCACTGTGACCCCCCCCCACCCCATGGTTGCATATGTGTCAGCGTATCTCATGGAGAGCAAGGTGAGGTAGAGGAGAAGAGAATTTTCCTTACAAGGATCAGTAAAGTATCATTATCCATATTATTTTCAAGTCAATTGAAATCCACCAAAAGAAAGACTTATTAACAAGACTATGTATAAGGATATGGTTGGCTGCAAATGAGGTATAACGATTAAAATGTTTACAGAAAAAGTCAAATATATAAATAGTATTTTATAGTATTATTCGTGCATCGTTTATGTTTAAATGGATTACTTAGATCCAAAGCCATGTATCTTTTTACCTTCAAACAAAAATAAATATTGCATTCTGTGTTGCAATATTTGTATGTTGGCAAGGTGTTACAAAAGAAATGTCTTTATAAATTGTCTTTGAAAGATTTTGTGGAGGAAAACATCTGAAAATGCTTGCACATGTAACACCTGATCTATGATTTTGTTACTGTGGTTTTCTTTGTCAGGCCCATAACCGAAATCTGCTGTCCATCGACTTTGATCGTACCACTAGATTGGGCAAGATCTACGACGATCATCGTAAATTCACTCTCAGGATCCTCTATGATCAAAAGGGCCGTCCAATTGTATGGTCACCTAGTAGCAAATATAATGAAGTCCATGTAACATATTCACTGGAAGGACTTGTGACCAGCATCCACAGGGGAAACTGGACGGAGCGGCGTGAATTTGAGCATGGCAGAGTGATCGCCCGAACATGGGCTAGTGGAAAAACATGGAACTACTCATTTCTTGATAAGGTAATATTAAAATTAAAATGTTAAAGTTCCATGTTTTAACAGTGTTTCTTTAATAAGTGTCACCCTGAAGGGGCATTAGTCAGAAAGCTTGTTTCTTGTTTTCCCAAGCCGGCCACAAGAAGTAATGGTTACATTTCAAAATGACCAAATCAGACTGTTGACCATAACTGTAACTCTATTTCTCTGGCATAACATGAAGTTGGTTTTTCACTTAAGAGCCAAATGTATGACTGAGGTTCTTGTTGCTACAGGAAGCGTCCTCCTTTATTAAGCATAAACAGTCGTATAATTTTTTCGACCAATTAAATGGAAATGGGCTGAATGCTTAAAAAACTTTTACTTTTATTATTATGACATAGATGAAGATCATATCACGTGTTAAGAGAAATTAGGATCATATTCAAAGATTATGGATATGTATGATATTTTTTTCACAACAACTGTAATGGATTAATGGTTAAAATCATTCTGCGTAGCATGATGTTCTGTCATATAAGCCATCCATTCAGTCATGCATCTTCTATAGCCTGTAATTGATTGAGCTTTATAGCTGCAAAAATACCTAGAGAAGCATGCATGAACGGCTTTTTTGTTGGTAACAAAATCCCTACACCAGCAACTGTTTAATCAACAAATTTAATCAAAAAGTCATGTGCTGTAATAGGTTTTGCATGTAATGAAACTTTAATTAGAAAGTTGACTTTGTTTTTTTCTGTAATTGCAGTCAGTCACGCTGCTGTTGCACAGCCAGCGGAGGTACGTCTTCGAGTTCGACCAGATGGACCATCTTCTCTCTGTCACTATGCCCAGCATGGTGCGTCACAGCCTGCAATCCATGTTGTCAGTAGGATACTACAGGAACATCTACAGTCCCCCAGACAGCAACTCTGCTATAATCCAGGATTATACCCATGATGGGCTGTTGCTCAGGACACTCTATCTGGGCTCAGGACGTCGCATTCTGTACAAGTATACCAAGCAGTCCCGTCTGTCAGAAGTCTTATATGACACTGTCCTGGTGACCTTGACTTACGACGAGACTTCTGGCATGGTCAAGACCATCCACCTCATGCATGATGGCTTCACCTGCACCATCAGATACAGGCAAACAGGTAAACTGTATAGTTAACATACGCTACTCATTTATCTCACAATTGCCGCCCATTGATCCTGGGATAGGCTCCGGTCCCCCTGCAACCCCAGTTAGGACTCAGCGGTTTCAGAAAACTGATGGATGATATTTATATCTAACTATCCATTTTTAACATAGTCAAAGATATAATTGAACATTTTTAACATATGGTATAAAACAAATTATAATATTGCATTTAAATTAACTAAAGCTAGTGAAAATATTTTTCTATGCCTTCATTTACTATTTTTAGAAATTCATTTGAGAATTTCTTGTTCCACAGGTCCCCTTGTTGGGCGTCAAATCTTCAGATTCAGTGAAGAAGGACTTGTAAATGCCAGATTTGACTACAGCTATAACAACTTCAGAGTCACCAGCATGCAGGCTATGATCAATGAGACTCCACTTCCTATTGACCTATATCGCTATGTAGACGTTTCTGGCCACATTGAACAATTTGGTAAATTTAGTGTCATCAATTATGACCTCAACCAGGTCATAACCACCCATGTCATGAAACACACTAAAATATTTAATGCTAATGGACAGGTCATTGAGGTCCAGTATGAAATATTGAAATCTATTGTTTATTGGATGACCATGCAGTATGACAGCATGGGGTGTCTCATTGTATCTGATATCAGGATTGGTGCGGATAGCAATATAACGAGATATTATTATGAATATGACGTTGACGGTCAGCTCCAGACAGTAACTGTGAATGACAGACCACAGTGGCGGTATAGTTATGACCTAAATGGTAATATCAACTTACTGAGTCACGGAAACACTGCCAGGCATACCCTACTGCGCTACGACTTACGAGACCGGATTACAAGGCTTGGGGATATACAATATAAAATGGATGATGATGGCTTTCTTCGTCAGCGTGGCAATATCGTATTTGATTATAACTCCAATGGCCTTCTTGCAAGAGCCTATGACAGAACTCATGACTGGGCTGTTCATTACCGCTATGATGGTCTGGGCAGGCGTGTAGCTAGCAGGAGAAATACGGGAGAACATCTTCAGTTTTTTTACGCAGATCTCAGCAAGCCAACGAGGATCACTCATATGTACAACCACACCAGCTCAGAGATCACATCCCTTTATTACGATCTGCAGGGTCATTTGATAGCTATGGAGCTCAGCGGTGGAGAGGAATATTATGTTGCGTGTGACAATTCTGGGACTCCGCTAGCAATTTTTAACAACCATGGGCAAATAGTTAAGGAAATTCTGTACACTCCGTATGGTGATATATATCATGACTCCAATCCATCTTTTCAACTGGTCATTAGTTTCCACAGTGGGCTGTATGATCCTCTCACTAAACTGGTCCGCCTTGGGAGAAGGGACTATGATGTGGTGGCGGGCCGATGGACCACCCCAAACTACAATTTGTGGAGTGAGCTTAGCACTAACCCAAAGCCATTCAACCTCTACAATTTTCAAAACAATTATCCATTTGCACATATTCCGGATGTCAGCCAATTCACGACAGGTAAGATGTAAAGCCAAGACATATACATACTGAATGGATGTGTATATGCTGTCAAAATGTCCTGGTAAAAGATTCTTTGATGTCAAATTGAAAACAAATCTCTATGATGTGATCTAAATTAATTGTAAATATAAAAAAGGAAATCATTTATTGCATCAGTATTTAGTAGAGCTACCTTTGGCAGCTGTTACAGCTTTGAGGCTGCACAGATACAGTAGGTCTCTATCAGCTTTGCACATCTGGTCACTGCAATTAATCCCCATCCTTCAAAACTTCTCAGGCTATCTTGAGTTCATTTTTACATTAAAGAATCTTTTACAAGATAATCGTAGATCTTGCCTTAGTGGTACGATCAAAGTTGACGGAGAGCAGAATCATTACAAAGAATCATTCTGCTGATCAGTGTCAGAAATGCCTGATTCATCCCACTGTGATTGAGTGTAATAAATAAAAAATGATAAAAAAAACACAGAATATATTTTATAGGCACTTTGTGACTTTGTACTATTTAAGGTACTATAACACAGTATTGAGACATTTTACTTTATGTTCGTATGCAACATCCATACATATATGCTATTTTGTGACCAATTTTCATCATCCTTCCTTATCAGGTATAGGCAGCTGGTTGGATCTGTTTGGATTTCAGCTACACAATGTTGTGCCTGGTTTTCCTAAACCAGATGTGCAGAGCACAGAGCAAACCTATGAGCTAATGAAGACCCAAACCAAGACGCAGGACTGGGACCCCAGCAAGGTGAGCACAATCTGCTTTGGTCATTTTTTTTTTCCCAATCCGGTCCTCGGGGACCCACAGCCGGTTCGGGTTTTTGCTCCCTTCAAGCTCCCTTCCAAGGAAAAATGTGGACCGGATGTGTGCCCCCAAGGACCGGATTGGGAAACTGGTCGAAAACCTCTAACACAAATCTCTGTCCTTCCATTCAACAGGCAGTGCTGGGTATTCAGTGTGAACTACAGAAACAGCTGAGAAGTTTCATTTCTCTGGAGCGACTACCCATGACCAGTAGCCATAGCCTGCTTGAGGGATGCCAGGGAAGTAGGCCTTGTTTCTCTGCCTTGCCATCCATGTTTGGTAAAGGTGTAAAGTTTGCTATTAAGAACGATGTCGTCACCACAGACATTATTGGAGTGGCTAGTGAGGACAGTCGGCGTATTGCTGCCATTCTCAACAATGCCGTCCATCTGGCTGGCATGCATTTCACAGTCGAGGGCTGCGATACTCATTATTTCGTTAAATCCGGCCCCCTGGAGGCTGACCTGGCAGTAATGGCTGACGGCGGCGGCGCCAGAATCCTAGAGAATGGCGTCAACGTCACCGTTTCCCAGATGACTTCCGTGGTAGCCGGCAGAGCTAGGCGCTTCGCCGAGATCAGGGTGCGGCACGGCGCTCTGTGCTTTAACGTCCGCTACGGGGCCACGGCGGAGGAGGAGAAAGCCCACGTGCTGGAGATGGCCCACCAGCGAGCTGAGAGCATGGCATGGGCACAGGAGCAGAAGAGGGTGCAGGAGGGTGAGGAGGGAACCAGGGCCTGGACTGAAGGAGAGAGGCAGCAGCTGATGACGACGGGCCGGGTTTTAGGCTACGAGGCCTACTTCGTGCTGTCCGTGGAGCAGTATTTGGAACTTGCTGACAGTGCCACCAATGTTCACTTTATCAAACAAATGGAAATAGGGAGGTAACAGTGGCAAAATGACACGTTGTCTCCTTTTGACCAAAGTCAGCCTGTTTTTAGACAATTTTGTCATTTGTTGTACTGTGTTTTTTACCTTTTTTTCTAGGATGATGCCTAAACTCAGACATACCGCCTAAGTTGTGTTCAGCTGTCTTCAGTTGTCACAAGTGATGATTTTTGTTCTTTTGACAGTTTTTTTGTATCGTTAGTATGTGGATATTAGTATATGGAACTGGACAAAGATATTATTGTTCATATATATCATTTTTAGGCATACAATTTGGTTATGAGTTAACACTTTAAATGCTACATTTTTATAGAGACCTATTAAAAGGCTAAAGTTAAGCCTGAAATCTTGTATGATTTTCACACCTCCAATGTGTATTATGTTATAACGATAACATATATCTTAAAAATCCTGTAAATAATAAGAACTTGAAGAGCAACTGTTAAAAATTATAATGTGTTAACTTTCAATATATCGATAGATGGCGTGAATTTAACGCATGTAAAACATAATGGAGAAAATCTGTGTAAAGTTTATGTTGCTACAATTAATATAGTAGATTGAACTTACTTGTGCATTATTGGAAATTATGCATATTATCTGTGGAGCTTGTGCTATTTTGATTTTGAATATTTTTGAGGTATGGTAAAGGAAAAAAAAAGTTGTTCCATACCAAGCTGTCTCTCTTATTTCAATACAAATTATACATTTAAACAGAAAACAAGTTGGGCAAAGTTTTAAGGCTGTTTTGTTTCTCTTCTGTATTTGGCGGTGTCTTGGGTTTTCCAATTTTACGTGTAATGTTCCAGGATTTACTGTTTCAAATATCAGACTGATTTTTACAGGTTTGGAACCTAGCCTTTTTATTTAGATTACTAGAAGAAGAAAAAAACATCGTTATATGTTTGGAACAACTAAACACAAAAGCTGTGAACATTGTTGTCAGCATGTGCAATGATGATAACTGTAAAGATGCACTTTACAATTTAGGTGAAATGTGTACCTTAAACTTTACAGGTGCGATGTGTTGAGTATCTGTCAGACAACTCTTAAACTCATGATCCTGATCATCATTACCTTCTAAATACATTACAAACAACTGACAGGAGATATGTCAGAACTGACAGGAGATGACAGGCTGACAGGCTGACTGTTTCTGTCTTATGAACTTGTCAGACCTTTTATATTATACAAAAAAACTTTAATTTGTACAAATTGTAAATTATAAAATGTAAACTAATAATTCATTGAAGTACAAAGCTGTGATTTATAGAAATGACGGAAGCACAGATTCAGGACATTTTTTTGTATCATTCACTCATTTTTGTCAGTACAGATTCATCGTGTACGTATATGTTTTCAAATTCATATCCATATTTAAGGATTTACAGTACAGCTTACTAATTGGTTTGTTTATAGAATCAATTTGCAGAACAATTGAGGAGGAACCCTGTGACTGGACAGCAAAACTTTTGAATTTAGCTAGATTTAGCTAGTGCCCTTTAACCGTAATAGTGAAAAAGAACTTACCTATCCATTCATCCTTAATCAGGGGATTAGTTATTTATATATTTAAATGGAAAGGCATGCTATATTGAGACACATGAAACACCAACATTTAATTAAGATATTGAGCATAAAAAATGCTGCATTTTAATTAATACATTTTAAGCCTTTTTGTAAACATAGTTTTAGGACATTCATTTGAAATAAAGTGAAGTTTTCCCGATTTCACTGCATTACCTGGCAGGTAATCAGCGACAGCTTTTATTTACCTTTTATTTACCTTTGTTGGTTTCAGCTGATGATGGGGGGGGGGGGGTCCTTTTTAAGGCCCCTTTTTTGCAAGGCCCCGGGGCTGCTACTCAGGTAAGCTCATGCAGGGGCGCTGTAAAGGGGGGGGTAAACAATGACGATTCTCGGGGCCCATGACTGAGAGGGGGTCCAGAGAAGCCCCCAATAAAATTGTGTTGGGGGCCCTGTCAAGATTCTTTTCATGGGGCCCAAAATCCTTAGCAGCGCCCCTGAGCTCATGCATTAACATGCCTCTGTTCCTTAATGATCTCCCATTTTCACTGCTGTTTTCTACATTTTGAGATCAGTGGTTCTATAATGATCTAGAATGGTAAGTACTTAAATCCCATGAAGTAGCATGATTGTTCTTAAATTATTACAGTCCAGCAAAAAAAAAATTACATTTTTTATACTTGCTGTCATTCCCAGGGTTCCTAAAAACACCAGTTCGTTCACTATTGCACTGTACACTGCTAAATATCACTGTTACAAGTATGTAACTTGATAGATATTACTATGTATCAACAGCAAGAAGCAAATCTTGAAATCTTGTCAGTTTTTTTTGTTTTTTTTTTTGGTTAATTCATTCAAAAACAACTGTCTTGCCAATCATTCAAAAGTTGTTTTATCATTATATTATATTATTGTACTATAAATAATTGATCTTGCTTGACAGGATTTTCCTACTTTGTGCTAGACATAACTGTTTTATATAATACCTCTACCTGTACACTTGTAAATAGAGAATAAAAAACATTTTGATGTATTGATTGATGAAAGATATAAGAAAAGGTGATTTTAAGGCTTGATTTTTAAAATAAATATATGGAAATTCACATTGTATTTTTCAGTGTAAAATTATTCATTCATTTTCTCTTTGAACTAACAGAAACATAAAAATTACTTTTGAAAACTGACCGATATACAGTACCTAAATAGGTTGTGTATTTTATTTTCTAATTTTAAAATCAGAATGTTGACTAAAATATTACATTTGTAGATGATGCTGATGATGGACAACCATGAATCTGTATATTATTTGTGTTCAATAAATAGAAGTTTGAAATAATACTGAAAAATACCTCTGTTATGTCGGGGCATGGGTCACAGTCCACTTTGTGGCTCTGACGCTTAGGGAATGTTGTTCTCAAACACAGAAACAGTCAGAAACAAAGAGACCATAAGGTGTCTAAAAAAGGCCAAGTAGGCTGTACACTAACAAAACCTAAAATTATACATGAGGAAACATAGAACGAAGACAAACATAGGACAGGGCTTACAGCAGGAAATATCTAACAAACATTTCACACACGTACAGGAAATACATTCAGTAGTCAACAGAGGAACAGGGCATGAGCAGGCGCAGATACTGTAGGTTTCATCAAGGGACAGGTGTGGGCCATTAACCATTACTGGGGATGCAGAGATACAAGGAACACAGGAAATACCAGGGATACAGGACACACATACAAACTGGGCACAGGTAGGGTTAACTATGGACAATCACACAAGTATTATGATTTAACATGAGGTTTACAAAAATATGGTTCTGGAGTACAAATCCCCAAAATGTCCGGCCAGCCTTAAAGTTGCAGTGGTATGGGATGCATGGTTCACAGTCATATGCTCAGCCCATGGAATAAGGGAAACTGTGTGGACTGTGAATGGAGTTAAACCAAGGGGAAAAGAGGGTACAGAATGGGATGACCACTGAAACCCACTGGCCAAACAGGGAAATGATGGACAGAACGGGACAAGGCAGGGACTGGTCCTGACAAATTCCTTCAATGATTCTTTGAACCCCCAAAACTCCCAAAACACCTTTACCACAGATGCAATACCCCAGGAATTACTAGGGACCACCAGACACACAAGGAAAGGAGGGTGAGGAGGAGAGGGAAGAAAAAGGGTGGAATCAGAGCCAGACTTAAGAGGGACAATAGTAAACATCACACACTTCCCTTCGTCACATGCAGTCAAGATGATCAGTCATTAAGTCACAGACTATTTTACCAATGGCCATCAACATTTCAAGCCCCCCCCTCTCATTACTTTTTGTCCTAGCCCCCCTAAAAAATAGCTTTTATAAAACCATTTAGTGATGTGTCCTGGATTTTTATATACATATATTTCACACGCCTGGCTCGGCAAAGTTTCTTGTGGGGATCCCCCCCACCTCTGCAGAAAACAGCAGCCAGCACCTAAACTGCTAAAAATGCCCAAATCACATGTGCAGACATGATCCGCTTTAAATATTGACAGTCACGGTATGCTAACAAAACACATACCAATTTCCAAAAAAAAATCTTACATGAATAAATAAACTTGAATTGCAAACAAATGGCCTTGGAATTACAAGCATTTTAGATACTTCTGTGTACCTCGTAAAACAGATTATTTTGAAAGCTGTACTGCTTGGGAACAATTGATAGAAATCTTATCTCAACTCTGCAACTCTGGCATTTTATCAGCTATTTTCTCTCCACCAACAGTGTACCCTGACTTGAAAATGGAAAATAAACAGCTTGTGTCATTTTTTTTCTTCTTAACCCTCTGGGACCTGAGGCCTCTTTTCCACTTTCGGGGTAGCCTGACATGCCTTGACATTTCAAAATATTTCACCTGCTTTTCTGGCTTTGCATCCTAAGTTT
Source organism: Brevimyrus niger (assembly GCA_015164015.2). Lineage (NCBI taxonomy): Eukaryota > Metazoa > Chordata > Actinopteri > Osteoglossiformes > Mormyridae > Brevimyrus > Brevimyrus niger. The sequence continues at coordinate 2,056,951 of JAABNY020000037.1, forward strand.
TAATACTCATTCCCGGCACACCCCCTCTGAGTGGCCACCAATATTGAAAATTTTGAAGTATGGTAATGAGCTGCCGTCCGCTACAAGCCATTCAGCAGGGGGTGGAAGCTATTAGGTTTAATCATTGGGGTGATGATCGTGTATTTTATCATGGGACTGAGCCCCCCTAAGGATGAAATCTAAGAATTGTCCCTGTCAATGGCCTGCTTTGAAAAAGGACATCAGCAGCGGCACATTTGCTATTTAATCAGCCAAAATTCCTTTATTGAACGCCTTTGTTTGTCCTTGTAGGTGCTCATCTTAAGTTCCTGTCAAGTCCTTTGTGATGACTTTGAAAGCTATTCATAGAACGGCACCAACCTACCTCAAGTGACTCAACAGGGCCTACGTTCCATCCCACCCACCTTGATCAACATGTGAATGATTCCTCCACCCAGAAGAAACAAATGTCATGCGAGAGGTTTGCATGTGTAGTTCCACTGATGGAATGAACTTCAGCATCTGATCTGTGTAGTCCCTCATAACCAGCATATGGCTTAAAGCATTGTCCCCTGATTAATCTTCTTTCCCAATACTTGTTAGCTCGTGGTTCACCACTCTCTTCCATTATAAGGTGCTTTCTTCAAAGATATTTGTGCGCAGATGCTGCTGCTGTTACAGAACTTTTATCTGTCTGGACTGGCGTACATATCACAATACCCAAATGGGAGATCCGCTCCCTCATAATGATATGCAATCACCTCTTTTGGGAAACTGGAGAAACAGTGGGAATTAATGAGAAATAGCTGTTCCACTCACTCCCAACAACCAGAGCGTAAAATTCAGCAGCATGAGGGCTGCGTGCGGCTCAGTGGACTCTGTAACCTGAAGGTCACTAGCTCGAGCCAAGCCGATAGCCACATGTCCTTAACCCCGAGCTCCAAGCATGCCAGCAGAAGCTGAACCCGTGCTTTAAACACCAAGCTTACTCTCGCCTTTATGTGTGTCTCGTGGAGAACAAGATGTGGTAGGAAAACAGAGGATTTCTCCACAGGGAAGTATCACTATTATCAAGCTGCTGACCGCTGTCGCTAGTAAGAGAGATGGCAGTTTGACTTGGTGCCTGGTAACTATCCCGATCAAATGAGGAGTGTAGGAAAGGTAAGAACAGGTCTGTTTTGTGTTGCTGCAGTGATGTAAAAATGTACCAGTGACTAGTCAATTGTAGGATTCTTTGACTCTTTTCCCGATGGACAGAGCTGATTTGTGAACACAGGCAAACACTGGAGGAGGAAAACTCTGTTTGGGTGAGACCATTAGGGGCAGGGGTGTAGCAAAATGCTATGTGCTGTCACTGAAGTGTCCAAAGCCAGCAGTCATAGCAGAGTGTTTGATCAGCAAAACCTGAAGGTTACAAATCATGCCAATAAGTTGGGTAACAGCCTCAGACCACCACCTTCCTCATTCATCTGACTTCTTGGAACAATTGTAAAGGTCAAATGCGCAGAGACTCGAACGAAGAAGCACAGAATTGAGTAGTAAGTAAGTTGATTAAATAGTCAACACAGTTTGTTGAGCTCATGGACTTTTTTAGTCTCAACAAACACCTGAATTCTAATATTTAGATTTCCTTACTTTTCTGTACAGTTTATGTGCAATGACTCTCTGGTCCAGCAGGGGAAGCTGTAGTCACACAGTTGTGATCGGCGTGGGAGATTTATGCAACCTGTGACCCAAACTACTGTGTTCTAGCTCTCTGTAATAGGGTGGGGCAGGGAGATATATTTATATATTTACATATATAAATATATTTTCTGAAGAAACTGGATGCTTTGGATGTTTTCATCCTTCCTCAGCTGCACTTGAGTGCAATATTAGATACAATCGCGTGCAATATGTCTTTATGTTTTTTATGTCTGTATGTTTTTTAAGCATGTATTTTTTGTATAATTCTTTAATGCAGCAATGACTAATTTTGTTGTACTCATTACAATGACAATAAAGATATTCTGATTCTGAAAAGCAGAGTGCTTCAAAATTCACTGGTGTCTGCACCCCATCCCTGTGTACCAAGATCACCCCCCAATCCCTTTTTACCAAAACCACCCTCCCTTCCCTGTATACCAAAATCGACCCCCCATCCCAATGTACCAAAGCCACCTTTTTGAACCAAGGATACAAAATATCTGTATCCTCTGGACAGAGCAAGGTTACTGTTGGTAATCAGAAAGAAAATAAGGCAATTTTTTCAAGGGATAGCTTCATATAATAACGTCATTAAGTAGAATTACAGAGTGCAGCATATGGATTTCTGTGATATACTGTCAATCATTAGAAACAGAAGGAAGATATAAAACTTCCCTGAAAGGGGAGCAGGAAATAGCATGCAGAGCTTCGTCCACTGTGATCCTGGAACCTTACAGGGCGACCCATTCCAGCCACTTATACACACCCCCAAAAATTGGCAGCACTTCATCTGAGCTTGCGTTCGCCTTGTCTCAAGGAAGAGTCCCCCCCCCCCCACCAAAAGTCTTTAGGAGTAGTATGTCCAGGTATACGTGATGACGGTCCACCTGAATCTGCTTGAGGGATTGGACTGAGTTTTGGGGGTGGGGGGATGTGATTTGTGTACTGTGCATGCAGATGTGGGTGTAGGTGTGGGTGCGCGTGTGGGCACCCAGTTAGCAAACTGCCAGCTGAATTATTAAAGCATCAGTTAAAGATGTGTGTGTCACTGGGACCTCAATGTGTATGACCGCGTTTCACTGTTTTCAAATGTACCGAAGACATTTACGCAAGCAGGTTAGCACTAAGTTAATCATTAACGGAAATCGAGTAATCAGTTAGAGATGCGGTTACCTGTCAGAATTGCTTCCTTAGCCAGGTTGGGACTCCTTTTCCAGCAGAGAATGATACTCATAGAGACTCATGTTGACCGGCGATTAACTTTCTCCCCAACCACTGACCCCTGAAACTCACCCTGTCACTGCATCTTGAGCAGCGAATCAAATGTGCACCTGATCTCATAGTCCAATGAGGCAATAAGTGCAACATCCTTGTCAAGTAGCAGCATCACCACCCATAATTAATAACTGCCTTGATGCCTTGTATTCCTGCAGATCCTCCTGCATCCAGGATCCTTGCATAGGCTTTGTTACCTCATTGTAGTTGTAAAATACCATCTGGCCCCTATCCGATGTACCATAGCATTTCACCCATCCTCTATGTGACACAGAAGAGGAAAATTAACAACACCGTCCAGTTTTTAGCATCTCCAGATAAACGTCAGCTACCTTTGCAGCTGTACCACCTCGGAGGCAACATATTGTAATGATTTCAGCAACAGTGGTTAAAAAATGATCAAAAATCAAATATCAGAGTTAAAACAGAAAGGTTAGAAAGGACCTTCACTCCGTTGCTGAACACACTTTGAATCCACATGAGTGTATTTCCATAAACCTTCCTAAAACTCCCACACTTCAGCTATTATTTCAACAACTGCTCTCCCTGCAGTCTTCTCAGCATGCAAACATTTTATCTGGATTCCTCCTAAAGCATTCCCTGGAAGGTCACCTTCTCCAACGTGACGTCTGCCCCAACACCCGAGTCATCATCAGAGTCATTAATGGTCCTCTGACCCCCAGAAGTCACTGCAGAAAAGTGTTCTTTCAGATTCAGCGTTCCTGACCTCACTGTGCACATGATCTAAGTTCTTCCAAGAACAGGAGTTCAGCTTGCATAGAAGTGTATTGCAAGTTATTCTGAAGAAAGATTCCGTGGTCTATCTAGCAGTCGTACTGTGCACCAAATGTAACTCACCTGCAAGTGTTGCTTACTTGGCATTTATACCACTGTGAGCACTGTAGTATCATTATGATTCTCCCTGTGATCAAATTGGTTTCTTTGTTATGGATGGTCCATGTCTAACATGGACGGCCAGTGGTAATTCAATGCCGGCGTTCAGATTCAGCAATTAATTCTTAAACACATTTCTCCAGCTATTTCCTGTTTGTCCTACTATGCGTAGCATGATACAACATTGAATCAGCAGACAGAAACCCCTTAGATATTCAGCACGTACGCACAAGCAGCAGTTATAGTCTCTTTCTCTGCATTTTGCGGTTCTTTACCCTTGGTATGGCGAGTGGCGAGCTTACAAGATGACCACACATATGACATGGAACCATACAACAGCTTTAGCCTGGAGGTTCCAACGTTCTTGATCAGGGCATGGTAGGCAGATCTTCTTTGTGTTACCCGCAAATGAAACATTCCTCTTCACAGATCTGTTTAATGTCAGAGGCCTCGCATGGAATACAAGGTGCTGCCGAATACCCAGCATGCATATTATCTGTAAGAATTCTAGCTCTTTTAATACAACAAACTTCAAAGTAGGGCTAATAATAGGGTGACTTTTTTCAGCATACAATATTTTTTAACGCAATAAATTGTAAGGAAATAACAATAAGTAATCTGGGATTATCAGGTCCATTTAAATAGTAACAGAATAAAATTATTCTCAATAGCAATATTTGGCACCAATGCAAAATACTCAGCACTCAAAAACAGAAATAAGGCATCATCAGGTTCCCAGGCCTGTTCCGGTTCCTTGCCAGCTAGCTTTTAGCAATATTGACATTAAATGTGAAGGTTAAATCGGAAAAAAATTATTACCAACAATACAAGATTGTTTAAAAACTGTATATTCAGTAGGACCCAAGGGCAAGGATCCAGGACCCCTAATATAGAGAATATTTAACCAAAATTGCTAAATGTATTATTTATGCACAGCTTTTGAAGTTTTATGCAACGTCATATATTATATTGTACTAACTTATGGAGAACATAGACCATTAGGGTAATTTTATAATGTTGTTTTTTATTTTATTTTTGTTTTTATTATTTTATTGGTTTACAATCTCTTTATATAATCAAGAAAGTTTCTTTGAGCCTTAGGAAGAATAACTACTTTTGTCATGTCATTCATCACAGTACAGCAGTTAATATTTTGGAAAAATAGCAATATGTTCTTTTCATTTTGTATCTGAGACACGTATTGTTATGTGTATACCACAAAATAACACAGTGAAACCCTATTAAAATTGGTTTCATATGCCCAAAAAGACATAAAGAAAGGCAGTTTGTCATAAAATGCTGACTATATATCATCGAAATCAGCTGTGTTCCATGCCCCCAAAGCAAGCAACTGGTTTGGATTTGCAGTTGCACATGCCATAATTCCTTCTGAAAAACAATATTTTGTTTATTTTACATTATTGGTTTTGTCATTAGATTGATTTGTTGGTTGCTCAATTGACAAGTGTGGCGTTTGATGGGTAGAGAGGCTGTATATATAGAGGCAACACAGTAGAATACACTCTATTGATTCTTCAATGGAGGCAGTGAGGGACAATCTATGACTCCAGGATATACTGTAACGTTTGTGTCACCGTGGAGCAGAATTTTTGTGCAAGTTACGGTTACACTGCAGCTATAAGGCAAATGAAGTGTTTTAAATCAAACCACATTGATAAAATCAAGAACACAGATAATCTGTAGCTAAAACACTGTAACATCAGGAAATAGAGACTTGCATCAGTGAAGACTGGAATTATATGAAGTGCACCACTAGTAAAGACATCCTGGAAAAGAAGATCTTATGGGATACATTTCCAGAGAACATTCCCTTAAAATGAGCCATGGCAGTGAATACGACAAACAACAAATAAGTGGGGTTCAAAGTTCCAAGTAATTCTCTTACAATAACTGTAGTGTTTATGACTAAAATACAGATGCGTTTTGTTTTCAGATCCCAGAATGCATCGGATGCATAGGTAGGGTACACTGTATAAGTTTCAGGATACAAACTCACTGACAATCACAATTAGCACAATTTCATGTACATGTATTTGGAATGTCGGGCCCCATGAGGAAACCCCAGTTTGAACATGGCAACTCTCACGCAGATTGGGGCCAGAAACAAGGGCACAACTCTGCAGATACAATGCTACTATGCTACGGCTGATACAGTGTTTCTGTCATTTGTTTTTGCAATAAATACTTATGTTTATTTACTGAATAATTTAAGGTGCTTTTTATTTCTGAAAAATGTAATTCATTTAGATTAGACACTTGATTTATACTCCTACAAACTTAGTATTACAAACAAAGTAATACTGTACTTGGCTTAAAATATGTTGTTGTATAACAGAGCTTTCTCAACATATTGACTCAAAGCTTCATATGCAATAAGGCTTTGCAGGTGTGACAGGATCTTGCTGAATTGCATACAGTCTTAGCTGTGAGACTTCTATCTTCTACATACTGATCAATGAACCACAATGAACTATTGAATTAATCAAATACAAATTAAATATTACATATAATTAACATAAGGTAAATGACTCATTTGTATATTGCCTATAGCAATATTTTTCCATTGAGCTAGGTAAGTTGAGCTGAGTGGCATAAAGCAGCAATTGATGATTTTTGTAAATTTATTCATAAGTATATCGCTTTCTATGAGTTTCGCTACATCTTACCACCACATTTTTTGTACTTTTTCGTAAGATAATCATGATATAAGCATGTAATTTTTCTTGTAATTGGAACACTACAAAACAGAGGATACACTTCCATCAAGCAAGTTTTTTTCCAGCTGTGATTTTTAATTTTTCCGTAATCACAGTTTGCGGTACATTGGCATAAATATTTGAATCTTTTTTTTAATAGATTCTCATTTTTTTAAAGAATGTTTCGTACACATTTTGAATAATTTAAAGTTAACATATGTTTAAATTGTATAATGAATAGACCATGTTAGATGATGCTGATTATATGTGATGAAAATTCATTTACACCATATAAGTAATTATCACATTACAGATACTGATATGAATATATAGTTTGGATATAAACTTTCTGATAATGACTGATGGCAAGTGATGGTAAGCACAAGAGCTAGGTCTAGCGAATGAGAACAGAAAAACAAACCTTTAGGGTAGGAACCTGAGTTCAATCCAAAGTCAGGAAGCAATCCATGACTAAGCTCACAATTCCTTATATAGTGTGTATATATATGTATATCTATATATATATATAGATATATATATATATACACACACACACACACACACACATACATACACACACACACAGTACCACACAAAGGTTTGGACACACCTGAAGACAGAATATATTATGTTTCCTATTTTAGAAATTAGAAAATAACATGTATAAGATTATACACTGACCTAAGAACTATTAAGCAAAAACATTTTGTTCAGATGGGGGTGCTCTGTGGGTTGCTGTTTCAAATTCCGTGGTTGGGAGAGTCATGCTACCATTGGGCCCTTGAACAAGGCCTTAAACCCCAATTGCTTCAGCAACTGCCTGACCCTACTGTCTCCTTTAAACCATTTTCATGGAATGCTTTTCCAGCTGTCCTGAAGGAGTTCCCAGATATGCTCGCTGGTCAAATTCCTCCGAAACCATTTCTACTGTGTTTAGGTCAGGTGAGCAGGTCATGTGATGCAACACTATCACTCACCTTTGTAGGTGCCTTGGCGTGTCCATACTTTTGACTGGTACTGTGTGTGTAGTGTATGTGTGTCTATATATACATATATAATAGACACACAAACATTCTTTTGACGTTTGAAATTGATTTTTAAATGATTTTTAAAGGATTTTCTAGGTATATACAATTGCATTCACAAAGATTTTTCACAGTTTTAAGTTAGCAAGCTGCCTGTTACAATCATATTCCCACTTATCTAAAACCCCAGTCATGCCATATTTTGGTACTTTAAAGTAATGAATATATACATATGTAATATTAACATTGTATACTGGGTATATACTTACATTATTATGGGAAAAAACATAAAAGATGCCATGACTGCAGTCAGCATTCCCTATGTCTGAGTGTGATGTGTCACATCTTACAAATGCATTGGCTGTATATGTCATATATACTCTCAGTGACAAAGAAAGTTAAGCACCCAGACAGAGCGGTGGAAATTAAACGAACCTGCGCGCGATGAAAGGTCATGTGACTGTATCGCAATCAAGTAAACAACAGAGTTGGCAGTAGGGGCAGACTGCTGGCCCCTTGTCAGTAGGGTGTGGTACCTCTCCTGGTTACAAGATCATTCTAAACGCAGCCATCTCTGTACTGGTGTTAACGGCAGCCTATACATGGGACAGTGAACTCAAAGCCCAGTTAACGCCAGTCATCGAGACACACTGCGAGAAACAGGGTGTTGTAGAAAGTCCAAAACCTGTGTCTGGATGGCAGGCGCAGATATCATGGGTTCTGTAATGCTTGGCACACAATACAATGATCCTCCTTTGGTGTGGTCTGTCTTAGGCGACCGGACCCCTCACAACATGTGTGGGTGCCCTCACGTGCCCATTGGTTCCAACATCAGGCGTCTGTGACATCTGCATGTCCCACGTCAGACAATTGCACAATACGACCTCATGCAAACCCACAATGTGACCCCTATCAAACTGTGTCAAGTGCTGGTAATGCTGTCTAATGTATCTATGAGGCATCCTCTGTATCTGGTTACTAGACACATCAGCTCCTTGCAAATCAAATTGTTTACATACCCATCACTGGTCTGCATGTGTACCAAATTACATCCTAATCGGACCATTACTTCTGGGTGCTTAACTTTTTTTGTATACACGCACACGCACACGCACACGCACATGCACACGCACCAAATATGCTCTTTATTCATTACAAAATTATAAGTTTACCCTCTTATACACAATAAGGTAAGGAAATTTACTAATATAAATAAAATATATGTCATTTGTGGCTGGAAGTACACAAAGACACAAGGAAATTTGAAAAAGTAAAATAAATTGCATAACAGGAAATGTCTAAAACATATATTTAGCTTTGTCTTCTTGTATTTAGTTTTTATATAAAGTGAATGAAATGTAATACTTTCTATTTAAACATTAAACTATTAACATTTGAGGCTTTTTGTTTTTATTAAAAGATAAACCACAGTAATTTCCTTTCAGTACCATGTTTATATTTGAAAAAGGGTTTTGTCATCTGTGAGCTCTTCCAGAATGGAGCTGTAGTGAGCTGGATGGGTATAGTACAGTAGAGACAAAAACTGTGTTCATGATGCTTGACTGCATTGCTTCTGTCATTGAAGTCTTTCAAACATGTGTCTCAAAGAAGGAATGGGTGTGTGCTATGAGGGGTGTGGCCAGGGCAGATATTTCACCATTTTGGGGCTCCTTAGTGCTTGAGATGAACTCACAGATGTCCAAAAACAGCTCATGGTGCCTTTGCTTCCATTCTCTGAACTTCTTGGAGGTCAGTTCGGAGTCCTCAAGCACTTGATTAACAGCTGTCAGGTCTCCCTCTTTGGCCTGAGAGAATACGAGTATCTGAATGGTCACACGTCTATATCGATTTATCAATTAGAAATAAAGCCTGTTCGCAAACATATGTTTATAGTTATTTCTCACTGAATGACAGTGTTGCATTTGGAGAGTTAAAATTTTCCAATGTTCAAAGCAAGAAATCCTTAACGTTTTGTTCAGCCCAGATGCTACATTTTCATTGTCCACAAGTCTGTGCATTATTGCCCTTTTTGGAGTATCGCCTATTAGTATTTTACCTTAAGGGTACTGCGTAGAATGCGGATGTGATGCAGCTTGTCGTTGATGACTGGGTTGTTGCAGCGCTTGACAAAAGAGCGGCGAAACTCCTGCTTGCTGAAGGGCCGCTGCTCCCCGAAGGCAGACAAGCTGGCCTGCTCCAGTGTTTGGTAAAGTTCCTGCAGACCATCGATGCTGCGTCTCTTGTGCTGAGACTCTGAAAGAGGCGCAGGGGACATATATTCCTTTTGTAAGTAGTTTTCTTTCATTCGGTTCACCGCACTCCAGAATTTAAGGCATCAGTTTCTAAAGAATAACAATTTGCCACACAGTATATTATTATTATAGTTCAGTTTTTCTTTTGCTTTATGATGCTTGCCAGACTGTAACTGTAAATAAAAAACTGGGCCTTAATGCTTTACCTGGTAAAATAAAGGTTAATGAATGAATAAATGAATGAATGAATGAATGAATGAATGAATGAGCGTCCTTCAGTTTTATTTCCAGTTTTTTTTTTTATCTAATTCTAGATATCCTCCTGAGACCCCACCCATTCATTTATGTCCATGGTAGTGGACATTGTGTTTTTCCATCTATCTTTTTTTAATGAAGTAAGGAAATATATTCATTCCTGTTGTACACTAAAGAGGACATGCTGTGAAATTAAAAATAAAATTGAAAAAAATCTAAATTGTAAGATGTCTTATTTCCTCCAAAGACAAAGAACCCAAAATTGAAGGACACTTTTTTCCCTTGGGTCTCAGGAGGATATAATAAACTTTTCTAATACAGAGTGTTTGTAATACAATGCATAATAAATGTAATCATTAATATTAATATCAAGCAAGCACAGGAAAATATTAAAACATATAAACAAACCAACTAAATAACTTTACCTAAAGGCACTGCGGGAATGGTGAGTGTTTGTGGATTATCAGTGTCATTATCAAGTGAATGAGATGCTTGTGATTGAGTGTAAAATATATCATCCATCTGCCTGGCACCTTGAAGCCTGTGCTGGGCAGTAAATACAAAGGCAGGGGTCACCCCAACCCCAACGCCATCATAGGGCACAGTCACAAAAACTTAAAGGGCAGCTCAGAGATGCCACTTAGTCTATTGTATGAGCCTGGACACACACACCTGAAGTGGAATTTAGACGTCTAGCTATGGAGCTGAGAGGTAACAGTAAATACCCACTGAGCTGCCCTGCCACCCATCTGAGAAAGTCAGATTATCTAATTCTCATCCCTATCATGTGATTGTCCTTCTTGCAAAACCATTATCTAGCACAGAATCAAGATAACACTGTAGCCTAACCCATGCAGACTAGGGATTTTTTTGATCCATGTACTTGACCGTTCCTGTGTTCTCATGTACCCATGTGACGCTTTCCGCAATTCCACTTATCAAGAACAGAAGTGCAGAAAACGGTGATAGTCCTCGGATGTTGTTCATGCCCGCTATGCTGGGAAAATCTGACTGTGGGTCAGCATAGGAGCTCACTGGTCTTAAAATGCTTACATTTCTAACTTTGCCCCACGACCCTTTGGGAACTTGCCATGACCCAAATTTGAGTTGTGACCCTTGGGTTGAGAATGGCTCCGGTAGATTGAATCACCTAGCCACATGTTTTTGGACTGCAGGGTAAAGGCTACACAACTACGGGAAGGACAAGCAAACACGTCACACAGTGATGGCAGCAGGCTTCAAATCTCCAGTCCAGAAGATATCAGGCCGCTCTGCATTACCTTTCCTGTATACAGGGATCCCAGTCAAATGTCAAATTCCCTGACTCTTTCCTGACTTTCACTGACTAAAAAGCTGAATTTCCATTACTCATAAATGATGGAAAAACAGGCTGCCTTTGTGCTGAGCAGACAAAATCCAGCCCCAGTTCTGTAAGCCCATCAATTGCCATTCAGATGGCTGAAAGGGGCTCCCTCTGCCATATTTGACAGCTCAATAATAGTTTTACAAACTTTCCATTTAGTTTTTCTGTCATCTACTCTTAACACCCAGTCTTTGAAGTCATGGTTTGCAGCCAAAGCTTTTGAAATTTGCATTTTCCTGGCATGTGTGCCTTCGGTACCAGATACTACATATCTTGCTGAAGTGATTGCTAGGTGATGGCCGGCAGGAGGAGTATAAATGGGCACGGAAAATCAAGTAACTAATAACAACCACTCACACAATATGGGAAATGCATGAAATAACCCAATGAAGAAAAATTGTGTATGGAAAATATAACATTTTTATGAATGGCAACTACATGCTACAAACAAAAGGCCCCCAAAAAATTATCAAATCCCCAGAGTGTCTAGAAGAGACTTTTTTAAACTATATGCAAAAAATACTATTAAATGAAGAATAAATCAAGAAATGCTAGAAAATTAGCAAAACTATATATTTAGCAGACAGGGGATTGTCAGCAGTGAGTTATTTTGCAGGAAGTTATTTTGGAGAACGTCCATAGGAAAATGCAACATGATACAGTATGCCTCACCCTCTTTGCTGCCGATGCAAACATCAAAGGACACTTCATCATCCTCGCTCTTCTCCTCAAAAGGCCTGGCTGTGTGCAGGAAGCTCTTGGGCGCGCGTCGGTCGTGGTTCCGTGGCAAACTCTGGCTGCGCTGTTTGTGGCTGTGGTAGGGAACACGCAGCCCCTGCTCCTCACTTTCCATTGGGGAAAAGTGCCCCTCGCTGTCGGACTTGTGTCGATACTGCACTGGCAGAGTGGCTTGCCGCCATTTGTCAGGGGCTACGCCAGGCTGCCGGTCCCCGGCCGGGCCGCAGGGCCCTCCATCGCGACCCTCAGCTGACACCGTATGCAGGAAATGCATGCCCGAGCTGGTGAGAGGCGTCTCCATTAGATCCTGCCAGGAACGTCGCTCGCAGTGCATGGAGCGGCAGCTGGAGGAGCTGACACTGCCGAATGCGTTTTGCTGAGAGTCCTCTGCTGCTAAATGGCCGTATGTGGAGTCATTGGAAAAATGGCGCCCGTGCTTAGGATCAGGAAAAGGGCTTGATGAGTTTACCTGTTGGGATTGAGATGGTATGTTGGCTTGTAACCAGAGGCGGACATTTCAGTTCCAGAAAGTAAAAAATCCAAACCAGGATTGTGTTTCAACCAACCAGTTGACTATATAAGAGTCACAATCACAACTGGTTGGTTTAAAACAAAATCCTGGTTTGGATTTTTTACTTTCTGGACCTGAAATGTCTGCTTTTAACAACAATTTGCACATGCTGACAATTAATCCAAGGAAAATGTTAGGGTCTTAGTATCATGCAGTAAGGGTAAAGAGCAAGTGCTGAGTTTGTTTGATGATACAAAGGAATGCAACAAAATAGATAATAAAAGATCAATATATATTATCTTCATATTTTATAGCTAGAAAACTAGCATGGCATTCCGTTATCCTGTCAGAATGCCAGGCAAATGCTACTCCGTGGAGCACAATTCTATTTCAGATATGAAACTCTCGCAGTGAAGGTTTAAATGCTCATTAGCCTGTCGACATACTCACAGAATGGATACGATGGTATGTGTCACACAGTGAAGATGAGCTGTCTTGCTTGAGAGTCATATAGCCATCATTATCATCCTGGTCACTTTCACTCCAGTAATCTAAGAAGCAAAGCAGTATAATACTGTAGGTAATAATTTCGAGTAGGATTGAGTACTAATCAGTATAAATAAATCAAGTGAACAGTACAATCCAGGGAGTAGCTAGACATTCTGGACCCCCTGACAGATTATCACCGTGGGGCCCCCATCCCCCTTGCATTATATTATTTTATAATTTTACATATTTAAAGGGCACTTGGAAAGTGTTGGGCCCCCTGAATCTGTAAGGGTGTCCAAGCCTCTCCGATGTCCCCGAGTACACTACCAATGTCAAGGTTTAATGAACTAATGCAAAGACTCCTGAAATATTTCAATAATGGGATATTTGTTTATTTATATTTTATCATACCTTCATCAGGGCGGGGCATCTCATCATCAGGTGTGTACCCAATAGCTGCTAGTCCAAGCCGGTTCATCCATCTTAATGAGAAAAGAGAAATGGCAGTATAAAATTCAAGAGACTACATCCCATGCAAACTGATTTCATGAAATTAAAGACTATTTAATGCTTAATTCACAACATTTTGTTTAAAACAATTGCAACATTGTCCTTTTGCTTGTGTTAGTGTGTATTATGATTCAGTAATAAACCCTTTCAGTCCCTCTCAGATGTAACTCTCTGTCTCTGTTCAAGTCTGTGAAACCTTTGATGATTTGGACCAGGTTTGTAGCCAGACTTAAATTTTAAATGGCATCCAACAAATTTCAAGGGAAAACTGATCATTTTACTACATTGCTACATTATATTGCTGAAGCATTTCACAAATTCAACATATTAAATCATAGTGTTACCACATGTTTTTTGAATTACTTGTAATCCTAATTCTAACAAATCAAAATCTGGGGTCATGGATGCACATGATCCATTTTGGTAGGGGTGTCCCTTCCCCCCCTGCTCACCCACAGTCATGCCCGTAGCATGGTATGAAATGTATAATAATACAATACAAAATCAATATTGGGGATTTTTTTTTTTCCATGGAATTTTTGCTTTGTGGATTTAGTCCAATGCCACTTTACAATAACATTTTGTAAATTATTAATACATAATTTTAAACAAGTTATAACACTTTTCTTTTTATTAAATTAATTACCATTTACAGGTGGCAAAAGGGAGCCTTATAGTGATACCTTTAGCCCTAACTATTCACATGATTTTACCTACTTCACTGGACCCATGTAGCATCTGGCAATATTATAATGTTTAATCACTGTTAATGAGGTTCTGAAGGTGATTTTGAGGTTTCTGTTCATTTATCAGACTAATATTTTTATAGTTTAAGAATTCCAAATAAATGCATTTCCTGCATTATTTTTTAGCTGAAATACCGCTTGATGCAACTACATTTGATGCTCTACGGACATCTTTGCATCAAGAATGTATGCAAGAAAATTCCTCCTAGTAGAATATATGTGCAAAATAAATGGTAAACAGTAGGCTTGGGCGGTATCCAATTTTTGATACCGTCAAACCTCCTCCTTATTTTACCTCGGTATATGGTATTACTGTGAATAATAATAAAAAAAATTGGCGTAAGGCTCAGACAGCTTCACCAAACTGTTGGCTTGTGCCTAAACCGTTCAGAAACTGAATACCAAACACTAATACTGAAACAATAACAAAATA
>JAABNY020000037.1:2071923-2091359 GCA_015164015.2 Brevimyrus niger
GCCCCCGATGCAGGTAAAACAAAGTAAGATGACATGGTTTACTTTTTTGCCGATTTAACCTAATTTAAAAAGCTTTAGTACTTCCGACAATGGACGTTTTGAAAAGAAGACTCAGATTACAGATTTAGCCAGCGTTTTTTTCATGATTCTACATTGAAATTTCAGCGAGATATAAACTGAACCAGACGCGAAAAACTCTATGTCGACGACATACTAGGCTCCAGAGGGTTAAATAAATTGTATTTTATGTTTAATCCTTGTCTCCTATAGAAGTGCATCGTTTTTACGACAGTACAACGGTATTGAAACTGACACCGTTGCTATTTTTAGATCCTGCGGTATACCATATACTGTACCCGTATTACCGCCCAAGCCTAGTAAACAGTTTAAACCCAATTTTTTGTCCAGACCTGTATGTATATGTTTTATTATATGTGTGAGATGGGGTAGTGGCCAAATAGTATGACACTGTAATTCTGTAATTCATAGTTACAGCTCTTAATTAAAAAAATTCAGGTGAAGATTAACCTGGACACAATAAGAAACTGCTTTAAATGATGTACTCACCTGTTCATTTCATCCAAATGGTCAGTAGCAAAGAAGAAACTCTTGATTTTAGGATGACATGCTTTGAACGCACTAAGAAAAACCAAAAAAAATGTAAATGAATCTATGCTGTTGTGGCCAATTATCAGGAAGGCACTACAAACCATGCTTTTCCTCAGCTTTAACATCAATTTTCATCAGTAGCTCTGAGCAGACATTCATTTCTTGAGTGGTTCAGATAGTCCCACATGACTCTTTGATTTCTGTGCCAAGTTTTTGTATTTTTATTAACTGATTTGATTTACTGTTCTGCTGCCAGAACTTCACTTACTAGCTAGACTCTGCAAAGGTAAGACACGTGAAAGGAGCAGTCCGTGAATATATAATAATGCATTTTCACGGGGACATTATGAATGAATAATTTTTATGTTTAAAAAAAATTTGAGAACTATTTAACCACACAATATGTACAATCTCATATATTAAAAAAAGAAAACTTTTGCATAACTTTTTCATGTTTATTATGTGTTACTATGAAGTGGTAACACAACATACTGACAAATCAACGTATTGCATCTTTAATACTGTAAGCATAAAAGGTATAAAGTATTTATAAACTTTATACAATTATCCAAATTCTAAATAATTTAGATTTTTCTTTTAGAAAAACAATGCTTGGTTGTAAATGGTTTAGGATTATTTTAGGAAGACAATGCTGGCTGAGGAATGTAACTGCTTGCATCATCAGTTACATCATTGAGACACTCCATTTATACAGCAAAGGAATCATTTGCAAGAAAGCTTAGTAAAGATTAAGAAATTGTTTCATCTTTTGAATAGCTGAATAAACTGCCGTACTTGACAACCTGTCATCTGTTTTCTGAAGAGGAAAGAGACTGGGTTTTAGAACAGCCTGGTGATACAGCTGTTTAAGGAACACCTTTTCTTTTCTAACCTTATGGTTTAGAATGTAGGAAGGATGGCTGCTTTTATAGCACTTTAAAGATATTTAAAGCAAATCCAGGTTTCAATGAGCAGACTGCAGATACAGTTCAATGAGAATACTCACAATTTCTTTCTGCATTCGACAGCCCTATCGATCCTGAACTCCGGGAGGCTGATGAATCCCTCTGCTTTCTCATCCTGTTAAGTTGGTATGGAGAGGGATGGTTTGGGTAGCAGCATTGAGTGGTTAACTACTAATGTCCTTCATGTTTGCTGTTAGATCAAAACTGTAGGTGTATGATCGTATAACAGATATTTGCATTATTTCAAGCTAGAAGTGTAAAAACTAGAAATATATATTAAACAACAAGTATTTGTATGCTGTGAAATAAACTTTCCAAGGCACACAACCTGAGCACTTTAATACACAGTGTTTGAAGTGGGAAAAACTGGTACGGGTACTCCCCTTGTTATTGAGTACCAGGTGCCAGTACTTCCCTTGTTATTCAGTACCAGGTGTCTGTACTCCCTTTTTTATTCGGTATCAGGTGCCTGTACTCCCCTTGTTATTGAGTACCAGGTGCCGGTACTCCCCTTGTTCTTGAGTACCAGGTGCCAGTACTCCCCTTGTTACTTAGCATCAGGTGCCGGTATTCCCACTGTTATTCAGCATCATCAGATATTAAGAGGTGTTGATACACTGAATAGAAAAAACTATTGAGGT
The DNA here is from genome assembly GCA_015164015.2 of Brevimyrus niger. Lineage (NCBI taxonomy): Eukaryota > Metazoa > Chordata > Actinopteri > Osteoglossiformes > Mormyridae > Brevimyrus > Brevimyrus niger. The sequence goes on from JAABNY020000037.1 coordinate 2,074,139, forward strand.
GCTGGTACTGTGTACCAGTGAGTACCGGCCCACTTCAAGCACTGGTAATACATGACCTAAAGACTAATCTGAGGCAATTCACTCCATTCCTTTGGTATTTTGTTAAATAAAGTTGCCATTATAAAATTAATCTATGAACGGTTGGATGTGGCTGCTTACATTCTGGTTGGTGTACCAGTAAAGGGAGGAGTCCTTCAAAACGAACCAGTACTTCTTCCACTTCTGTTTGAAGTAGCCCTTGGCATCCTTCTTCTTCCACAGCCAGCCCTCACAATCGCCATGACCCAGGTCCTTGCAGGAGACACGCCTGCGGCTGATGTTGGGTACAGAGCCTGATGGACAGACAAACAGATCAAGGCAGACGTTGTAACATAGGCATCTCTAGTTAGAAAGACAAGCCTTATCTGTGTTTCTCTGATTTTATGGTTGTGTTAGCTTTCAGTCTCTTTGAAACCCATAATTAAACATGTTAATTAATTCATTTACTTGTTTTTAGAAATTGTCATTGTACAAATCAATTTACATTTTACAGAAGTAATTCATAATCCACAATCCATATAAGAGCATAATAAACACGCTCCCTTTAATCTCACAAGGTTTTTGTTCACAAATACAGTTTTTAATGATGCTGTTGTAGTATTAGCACATTAGGCCCATTGCAGCTCTGTTGTGTTTTTATAATAAATCTATCAATTATGCCTTCTAGAAATGGAAGTAATCTAGTATTGAGCGCAAGTATCTTTTTTTTCCTAGTGTTTACTTCAAAGACCTGTGTCTTTTTGCTAATTCTAAATATAAAGGGAGAATGTCATTATACTCTGCTCTGAGTATAATTCTAAATATAAAGGGAGAACGTCATTATACTCTGCTCTGAGATAATGGTGCTGGAAGATTCACATGTATCTCTTACCTTTACTTCTCCTTTTAGTTTTACTTCGTAAGGAGGCGTAGTGAAATGACTAAAGGGGAAAGTACAAGGCAGTGAGAGAAGCAGCGAAAACAACATTAAGGCTGAAGATCCCACGGTGATTATTTCTCCTTATCTCCTTGCTGAGAGCCATAGCTGAGTAATACCACATAAAGTATAGCAACAGCTCATAGTTCTAAATAAACAACAACGTAAAAATTAATACAAGAGTGAGAGTTAATGTAGTTCGCAAACCAAAAAAATCTAACATTCCTTGCATAAGAAAAGTATTGACAATTACCTCTTCAGTGTGTGTGTTACAGTACATTGGTATCACTCATATTTCTGTCTCCACACTTCCTTTTTATCAATGACTTTATCTTTGCTTCAGGCATACAATGACTTACTGACCTTCTTCATGGATGTTCCACCTTGTTTATCGATTCCTGTATTTGCATATCTGCAGAAGGGAAATTAATAAAAGTTCATTTATCTGCGAGAAAAAATGTTAAGAATCCTTTAAATCATCTCGATATGAACTGGCTTATTAAATGTGATCTCATTTAATATTGTGTGCATTTCGTGTAATGTCAATTAAACAAGGCAACATGTAAATATTGCATATGGACACAGGCACAAAAACCCAAAAGAGAACACAAAAACACCTGAGAGCTGTTTTAGTGCAAAAATGCAGATATGAATCAGGCAATAAAATCACCTCAACCCTTCTTATCTGAGGTATGACTTACTTTCTGTTTTGTGACTTAAAGTTGGCTTCCTGTTATGTCTCACTATTACATTATGTGTTGATTTTAAGGTTCTAAGTGTTGTAAAAATGTACTTTTATTATTATGCTGAAGTACATTTTATGATCATGTTCGTCTGGTCTGTCTCTGTTCATATATCTAACACCTACTGCTTTCAGGTTTGTAGACTTTAGCCAACATAACATGAGTAATATCTTCAAAAAGGCAAGAAATAATGGCCGTATGCAACCACAACTTCCTGTGAATGTCCTGAAAATGTGCAGAGGAAACACCTATACAATATGGCAGAAGACATGGTTTGGCCCACAGTATTATATTCTTCTGGTGTACACGATATTCTAATTATTACTCTAAATATTTAAAAGCAATCAAATATTATGCCTTGAAACATGCTTGATGGACATATGTCAGCAAGGTAAAGGAAAAATACATTAAACTGAAAATAGTGCAATGCAGGAACACAATTTCAAGTAACTAGTGACTGCTTAATGGAATCACCCTGCAAATATAAGCATGCACATTAATGTCATATAAAACTTATCTATCTATTAAAATCACAGAAGATACACACACACAGAGTAGGGAAAAATATAAAATTACTATTAATGCATTTGAATAATCAGACAAGTGTCTAAATACAGCATAACGTACAGGTATTATTTTAAGTTTAATAAACAATTTCTGGATACCAGTCAGGAAGCATGATGATGTTGATCATTAATCACTCAAATAGACAACTATAAAAAGGGGAAAATTATGTATAATTGCGACATTTTAGGTCAAGTGAGAGTCTGCGATACGTTAGGTTCACTCACCGATCAGTCTCAACTCGTTGTGCGTCTCCAGCACTCTGTAGAGGAGTAGAAGACAAAGAAACGTTTCAGCCAGATGCTGTTTCCTGTCGCTGTGATGGGTGTCAGCAAGACTTCATCGAAACCCTGCGGATATGCCTCCTCAAGCCAGCTCACTCGTTATTAGATTTGTGATACATACAGATAGGAATATATGTTCACATGATTGACTATTTCTCACTTCGTAGCTCATAACAAGCCCTGGTACAGATATTGCGATATTGTTCCAGAGAGGACTAGTAACAGCACATAAATTAAATTCTTCCAAATATACCAGGGACCAGAGCGGTACAAGTAACTTACATGGGAACTGAAATTAAATTCACCTTGAAGAACTTTTTATTTGGATATCGGGACACCAATCACATTTGTACATCTTGGCCCAGGCCCTCCCCAGCTAGATTTGTTATTAAGAAACCCAGACATGTCACAAAATGGGAAGGGCTATTTCTTGAAAGCGTCCATTACTGAAATGGAACAGCTCTTGACATGACATCTATTCTTTATACAAACCACCATTCAGGGGCCTAATACAATATGTCACTGGATTCCCCGAGGCTGTCTGCTTTTATGCATTTATAATTGTACTAAGCGTTTGTTCCTGACAAGCCCCAGAACAATTTTCTGTATTCAGAGTCCTTGAAGGAAAAGCATGACTTTGCTATTACTGAACAAGTAAACACAAAAAGGAGGTTTACGGCACACTGATGATAAACTTATCTTAAGGATTTTGGATAGTGTATCCTTTTGAAAAAAAATTCCAATAAAAAAGTATGTTACTAAATGCATTGCACTTTTTCCACAATAATTTTTGTGAAGAAAACTGACTTAATGATATACTATGGAACCATAGTAAATATAATGTCGGGAAATTCACATGGGAACACAGTTAATTTGCTCTTCATGTGTGATGAAAGATGTTTACAGGAACAATCAGGGCAATATGACATATCAGCATTTCAGCATCATCATTGCGCAGTACAGACAGTCCCCAGAATACAAATGAGATCAGTTCCCTAAGTCTGTCTTCATGTCTAATTTGCAGGTAGGTCGGAAAATGAATAATGCAGTACATAATAATAATTATTATCATACAGTAATAATAAAAAAAAAGTAGCTACATACTGTACTTTTACTGTAGCCGACAAACTGCTGAAGCTACACATTGATTTCATGAGCATCACAAAGTGCAGGGCTTTGTTATTACAAACGATCGTATTTAACAAGATTTTTTTACATAATAGGTTATATGACAGTCTGTTCGGAAGAATTCCATAAGCCAAATGTTCTTAACATGGGGACTGCCTGTAGTCACATACAGTAGCATTTGTCTGCACTGCTTTGTATCTGTCAGCACAACTCGTGGTAACATCACCAACTCATTCAATACACTCTATTGGTAGATAATAAGTTAATTTTGACTATAAGTTACCTCAGGTAATTTCATCTGTTTTTTTATAAATATCACAATACTACATGCCGGTATTTCACATATCGCGATGTGATATCCCAATTTGATATCATGTAGCCCTAAAAACAATGTATGAAAAACGTTGCACCCCAACGTTAAAGCACTATGAACCACATGGTCTGCCAAACACATAAAACTGAAGTATAAATACAATTGCTTGTCTTCTTAAAACAATCCAGGAGAGATTTATTCATTTTATGTTACTAAATTATTCCAAAAGTTTTCATGGGTAAAAAAACAGTACAGTAAATGCACAGTACCGTGTATATGCACTGCCAAACTCGAACCCAGAATACAGCAAATCTGACAGAATTTATTCTTGTGAAACAATATGGTTTTAAAAAGGTAAAAATATATGCAGAGAACTAATTACCATGTGCATGCAAATGTCCACCTCGGCACAACATGGAATTTTCTAAAACACAGCAGAAAACCCACATGGAAAGACCCACAAGACGAGACGAGTCTCTTACATTATTAGCAGGCAGCAGGGAGGGGCTGATATGGTAACGGCTGCTGCTGCTGCTCTTGCTTTTCCTATGTGAGCGCTGCCCGGTGTCCCACCTGCAGTCCCGCCCCATGTCCAGATCGTCCTGAATCATTAGGATCTTGCTGTCACTCCAGTAGTGTGGAAGGGAGTTATTAGGATCTATGAAGAACAGACGCAAGAAGGACGCAAAAGGTTGCTCTCACACATCCACAACACCCGCAACGTTTTTTCTTTAAAAAATCTCACCACAGTCCCCAAGTATCTTCAGCCTTGATCACTGAGGTTATATGTCTATGCTTTCTTACAGAACTCTGTCAGGTTTGACTGCATATCTATGATTGATTGTGAAAATCAAATAAATGTATAATAATATAAAGATAAGAAGAAACTGATCAACTGATCCATTGCAAGTCCCCCCATCCCGAGATCCCCCCGCTTTCCTCTGATAGCCCTTTTCTCAGTTCATTAAGGTGACCCACCCTAGCTGGGCTTCAAACAATTTGCTTGCTATAGCATTATAAGAGAGCACACACTGCACATTCCACCGCGATTGTGCCTCCTGCATAATATAACATGGATATTAATTAGCCTTTTATTTACTGATGCAAGAGAGCAGCATTACAGATCCCTCAAAGTATACCACAAAAATGCATAAAACCAAACAGGACAATACAGGATAGCAAAATCATTTTAACAGTTAGTTTCTCTGTCATTTTCTCACTTCACCCTCACAGGAAACATGGCTGAGTTTCAGTCCTGCTTAATGTTGCCACATTTGTACAACCTTCCTACACCTAATCTAATTATGCAATATAGTGAAATTATTTCACATCATATGCAAAGAGATTTTTAATACAGTATACACCCCAAAAACTTTAAATTGTACAGATTCTATAGAACATTTTGTTACATGAGTGTGATGTTTTATAGGAATATTATACTTGTGCTGAATTTTTACCCAAAGATTTCTCATTAAATTGGGCCAGACAGTCTGATTTGGAAAATTGTGTTACTATTTGTAAAATTAGGATAAAATTGTCATGTTTTTTTCCTCTGTGGGCGTGTGCCTGTGCATGTGTGTGTGTGTGTGTGTGTGGGGGGGGGGGTTATTTGTAAGGCATTGTCTGAAGTATTGCGTCAGGGCAAAAGCAAAGCCATAGTTTCCACTCAGAGGAAATGCTCAGAAAAGTGAGCACAAAAATAGCTGGGTTATTTTTAATTTGGCTTTGGTGTGAGGAGAGTCAAAACACAATGGAAAAGCAAGGTAGTGTTACTATTATTATTCAAAATGCTATCTGAAGACAAATATACTAAAAAAAAAAAGTAATACAAAAGTAGCCACTCCTTTATTTCATTTTCAGTCTTTTCATTGTACTCCCATGTTCTGCTAACAAACAAAAATCAAACCGTTTAATTAAAAAACAGGAACTGAGTATGAAAATGGAAGATTTTATGTTGTGTTTTCATGATTGTGTTTATTAGCATTTCTGATGTTGTATTTCTGTCTTTGGCTTGTGATGTCGTGCACTCCAGATTGGCTGGGCAAGAAATAAACAAGAAGGGCAGAAGGATTAATGTCCTGCAGCAAATTTAGACCAGCATGGATACAGCATCAGCCCTGTGGCTGTTTCCAATCTTTTACAATATCCGGGAAACCTCTTTTTCAGTTTTACATGTACGTGTAGTAAATATGTATGTTAAGTAATAAGAATAATAAACAATGATACATACCTTTTAGCACATTTTCAGAATAAGTATTGTTATTCTATTCTATTCTATTCTATTCTATTCTATTCTATTCTATTCTATTCTATAAATCTGCATGTTAAATGTTGTTGTGTGCAGACACTACAATGTGCCCTCAATATTTTTTCCCTGTTATCATCAACCCTTCAAATCAGTAAATTTAAGGGACCAAATGTTTGTTGTAAAACGAGTTTCTCGTATCCATGAAAAGGAGGTAAATTCTATCAGCATTATACAAAGATTACAAAGTACTAATACAGAGTATCAATCAGCCCTCTTTATCTTCAGTGAAGGAATGATAATGCATTGAGGGTATTATGCCAATTTAGCAAATAAACAGCAGGGAAATATTTATTTTCATTCCCGCTAAGATGTGATTTTGAAATCTTCAAATATAAAGTATGCCTTTTATCAAGTTATTCTTAATAATATATGTATTCGTGCCAGACTACAGACACAGATATGTAACCCTGACAATTAATCATCAACAATTAACAAGTGCTGTCATCAGGAAAAACTAAAATTGTAAGGCATGGCATTATTAAGGTGTCAAAAGCATTCCATAGGGATGCTGTATTGACTCATGTGGTCTTATCAATTGCCAGTCAAATTCGGTAAAATTACATTTACCACTTAAGCAGATGGTCATAAGGTAGTTAATGTAAACAACATGTGGCAATAAACATGCAGTAAGATGCACTTGAAGTAAAACATGCTCATTATCTGCATTGTGGCTGGTGGTCTCATGTACTGAGAGCCCTGTCTTTTAGTGCACAGCGGTAACTGAGGTCTGTATCCACCTCTGCCGCTCGTCTTGTATGGATCCGGATCCCTGGCTCCTCTCATCCAGTTGCACTCCATCAGCACAGAACCGGGCCCTAGAAAGAAGTCCAGGGATTGTGTCGATCAGGTCACCCGTGGGGAGAATGTGTTAAAGGAGTCAGACCTCAGCACAGAAGGCTTGTGAGAGTGTGATAAGTGAAGGGTGAAGGGAAAGCAAAAAAAATTGGAGAGAGGAAGGGAATATTTATCACCCCCCACTGGAGTGGCCTTTGCAGCAAATAGGCAAAGCAGTTAATAGGGAAATTAATAGCTCAGATAAATTGTACAGCTACCAGCCTGCAAAAGTAGTATTAAAATGTGCTTTCCCGGAATTATCTCGCCACCAGGAACCTTCTGGGCCAGAGAAACCTCAGAAGTTACACTTTCATGTGTCTAAGAGGATTAGTAAACACTGTGCCATTGTTACGGCCCGGCAGGTATCAGCTCTGTTTCCCCCAGCCTCTCCACTCTCGATGAAAAACAAAAGCAAGACGATTTATAAAAACTCCGTAAGGCAACACTGCAAACTTTGCAAAGACTTATACTAATGCATTATAATGCATTATGAAGGTACCTATACAGCATTATTGAGCTTCATAGACCATTCATGATGCATAATAAACATGGCAATATTATGTTGTCTTTTTCTAAATATTTATAAATCATGAATATAGTATAATGCATTATGAAGGTATCTATAATGCATTATGATGACTGCTTCAAGTAACGTGTTATGGGGAGTCTTACCGTGAGAAGGGGATCTCTCACGCCGAGGAAGCCATGAGGAATATCCCCTGTCATACTCTGGCCCCAGGGTCACCTCTTCATCCTCCACCAGTGGGAAGTACTTTTCATTTTCATGGTCATGGTAGTAGCTGGGCGACTCTGAGCCCTTCCTGCCAAGTCTTGCTATGTTGTACTCGTCGATATCATCACAGGGAGTGACATCCATCTCATGGCTATTAAAAATAAAGTTACATTGCTGGCACATCATAAGCTAACATGCTGACAAACAGAACTGCCAGTATGCCTTTATAACATGTATGATGCATAACAAGCAAGCTGACACGTATGTTTATTATTATTATTATTATTATTAGTAGTAGTAGTAGTAGTAGTAGTAGTAGTAGTAGTGGTAGTAATAGTAGTACTAGTGGTATTATATTTAGTTTATTTGAGATTCATTGACGTTCCAAAGGACTCTCCAGAAAATGCATTAATAGAATAAAATGAACCAGAATTTAACTTTCTATAAATTGCTGCCTCAAAACACACTCTTACTACAATTGCAAAGCTAATATGCCTATAAAATGCTAATACTTCTTTCAAGTTATAAAACCTATTAATATCAGATATTGCGCTTCATTGAAAGATCAATGTTGCATTACAGTCCTCTGATTTAAAAGCTGGAGTACTGTACACATAATAATACCTATTGTTTGATTATGTTTAAAATGTTATGATGGCAAAGGCTTCAGTTTTATTGTCAATTTACTATTTTTAGTGAACCTAGGAGTAGGTGACAATCGATGAAATACATTACCTGGATTCATAACTTCCAGACACAGGTGACATGATGAAGACGTCATGCATGTTGTAATTATCCATCTTTGAAAGCATGTCCATGGTGCTATTTGGGGTGCTGGGATTACTTGGGGGACTAGTAGGGATGAGCTATTGGAAAAAAAACAGCATGTCAAATGTTAGTAGGATAACAAGCATCAGCATGGGCACCTGCTGCTGTACACAATATTTGTACCCTTGGCATTAAAACTGCTTATAATTCGGCAAAGGTTTTGTTAAGGTTTTTCTTTGCCTTTTTATATCTGCAACACAAACATAAAAAAGAGGAATATTAGGGCCGCACGATTCTGGGTAAAAAATGAATCATGATATTGACTCGTGACATTTCACAGAGCTGAGATCATTATTTTCTCTCGCAATTCTTGAGCAATATGCTTCTCTCTTTTTATTATTGTGCATTTCATGTCTTTATGAAAACAGAAGAAACAATATGAGAGACATGCATAATATAGGCCTGTTGGTTATTATACCATTTTTTTTTCAGGCTGATATTTATATTTTACCAATTCTTAAAGTGAGCAGCACCAGAGCTACAAGTAACTACTGGAAGGTTATCCCCTTTCTGTAACATTAAAGGATGACAGATTGTGTCGGCTCAGTTACTACTTATAAGAGGTCTTCTGACATATATGAATTCATAAACATGTAATTTTATTCCATAAATCCAAGACTGCAAATGCAGCAAGTTTTACTGCCGGAAACTCCCCTTTACACACACATGAAACCGGGACTTCCCCTACAATAGAAGGACTTAATATAATGGGACACACACACACTCACACACACACACATGCACGCTCACATACACCCTGCTTAATAAGTGACTCAGAGATAAACTTATTATCAGTGTCGGCGATATTAGACAAAAAATATATCTGTTAATAGTCAAAATGTCTACATTGGCACATCACTAACAATATTACCGGGACTGGGATGGGTTACATCACCTTCACAGAACAGAAAGGGCACACGCTTGGTTTTTTACAAGCAAATCATTTCCACCATAAAAGGAAACCACCTCCGCTCTTAATAACGCCTGTTTTTCTCCCCCTCCGTCACATGATGTCACAAATGGTGGGTGGGTGTGTGGATGTTGGGGGTGGGTGGTTGGGGGATAGGGGGGTAACCCTGCATACAGTCCTGCAGGTTCTAGGACCAAATCTTAGATGTTAGCAATTTATTGAGTTAGCAATGTTTTGGCCTTTCAGTGCAATTTGTTGCAGCAAATGGTATATTCTTGCTTTCAGTTTTGCTATGTAAGCAAAAAGTCTGTGTGTGTTGTAGAAAAATTAAGAATTCATTAAACATGAAAAGGCTTCTGCATTTGTTTATTTATGGAAGTACACAAACATACAGCACTGTGCAAAAATCTTAGGCATGTTTAAAATGATCTTCATGTTGATAGAAAACGATGACAAAGTGGGTTACTTAACCATTTCAAGACTTCAGCTAAAACGACCACTAGCACAAACCTCATAGTTAATCAATATATCACTGACTTTTCTTAGCTAATTAAATAATTAATTGCATGAGCTACATGAACTGGCTGAGGTGCCCCTAAAGAGAGATCTGAAGCGGTGTTCATCTAGCCATCCAACTAGATATCAGAACAAATAAAATTCTTAGTGTTTATTGTTACTCTTTATTTGCATGTGTTCTAATGTTAAATTGTGTTTTTTGTTCTGAGCAAATGTGCACTTACTACCCAAAGAAATAGCTTTAAACATGTCTTTTGATTGTAGTACTGTATACAAACTCACATGCACAAAACATTAGGAGGATAATTCATCTAAAGAAGTACATAGAAGGCACATAAAATGTAATTGAACTGCTTGGCATTTTAAACTGAAACAATTAGATCTACCTGCTCAGTTTATCAAAAAATTTGCATTCAAGAGACAAATTTTGACAAGAAAATACAATAATAATAATTATTATTATTATTATTATTATTATTATTGTTGTTATTATTATTATTATTATTATGCAGTCTTTCCTAGAAACAGGTAGTATTTAACAATGGACACAGACATCCCAAGAAACTAAATGTATATGAGATGCACATAACTTATTCTACTTTTATAGACTGTGCTCTGCTGGTAAAGTAAGATCAGTTTAGCTAACAACAAACACCTGAACAAAATTATCAGGAAGGCCAGCTTCACCAAAAGACCCTAGACTGAGTGGAGGCAGCTGCACAGAAGCTAGAGAACATCACAAAAAGTATTGGGGGTACCCTCCATTATCCCCATCCACCATTAGTTAATGGCTAATTTCATTATCCTTCATTAATGGCTCATAGGCAAGTTTGACCACATCAGTCTAGTTACAGTGTTTTCATCTTTAACTTCCCCCATCAATAAACCAAGAACATCTGAATATGCCAATCCTCTGATCAATGCCCCGAGACACCGGGGACACTGTAGAGTACACTTTCCTGAATGCCCGCAACATCTCTGCCAGACCACCTGGTTTCCCTGATTAAAAAGTTATCCACTAAAAGCATTCCCATAAACACTCTACTCACACCTGCACTCTGATCATTTTTTTTTAAACATCCGTCAATTGTTATTAATGGCATATTCAGTGCAAGGTTGCAGCAACCTTGGAGACGATCCCAGGAAATGAAGGACACAAGCAGAGATGCCTGTCAAATGCATGGCACACACTCTCTCTCTCTCACACACACACACACACACACAAGTTGGTCTTTCTATCTAAATGGTGACCGTCCTTTCATTAGGGGAAAAACCCTAATCCCAATCATGACACCCTTAACCACGGCCCACATCAAACCTTAACCATAAGTTACCAACCCAAATACAAGACTTTTGGCATTTTTACTTTTTTGATTGCATTCACAGAATTTTGATAAAACTGAGCTTATCCAAAAGGGGACCTCAAAAGATGTCCCTAAAAGTAGGGAAATTTCAGGTTTTACTACACTTTGGGGACAATTTGGTCCTCAAATGTGATCTATGCAAACACACAGTGGGTAATTTCAAAACACTGTACCTAGCTATGTAGCAGGAATGTAGCAGGAAACTAAAATTCCTGGAGGAAACCCACATGAACATTCATGTGCTGAGGAGTCGCACCTCAACCCTGGTCATAGTGCTACACACTCAGCTGCCACGCCACCAAATGTAGGGCAAATCCGTGAGGCTCTAAAACGATTTTCAGTGCAAAGAATCCAGCAGCACCAATACTTCTATTCAGAGGCACATTAACACGGTTGAAATGGCTAAAGCATATTTCAAAACCCTTGCTTCTGGCTAATGATGATGGCGTTTCCATCTGCCGATTCAGTCTCATATCGCAAGATTTCATGAAATTACAAAATGATTGATAAAAATTTTTAACACTTTGGTTGAAAATTTGCCCACCTTGACGGCCCCCAGAATATTTATTCATCCCCAGCAACAAATAAATCTTTGTATTTAAATTATTAAGTCGTCCCCCAATGTCAAACTTTCTCCTCTGCCTTTGTCTGTGGAAAAATGGATGTCTATAAAACTATCTTTTAAGTCTTGCAACACAAATACAGTCACACCATTCATCTAGCATGCAGATTTGGTAGAAACTTAAGTAAAATTTATATTAGATGCATTTTAACCAAATATTTGAGTCGTGAGAAGACTTCCCAAGGGTCAGGATACCTCTTATCTTTCCATTCGAATAACAAGTTGGGTAAAAGAGTAACGGCGGATCCTATGAGTGAATAAGGTAGATTTACCTGGAGGCCTAAGGGCTTCCAGCGCACGTTCTTGAGCAGGCCTGGAGCAGAAGGTAAGGTATTCTGTGGCCTTTTCTTCAGAGTGAGGATCACACCATTGGGGTCTTCTTGCAAAGCATTAACGAGATTTTTCAGCTGCCAGCCAACCTGCAGAAAAAAAAACACATCTGATCTGGACTGTATATAAATCAGAGCCTTCTTTGGCAGGCTGAAAGCCTACTTGGTAAACATGTTGCAGCGTTGGGTGGACTGAGGTATCGCAGGAGCAGAGAGACAAAGGGAGAAAAAAACACTCTTTGTTAGCGGTCTTAAAAAGGACTACAACAAACACCCAACGAGCACCAAAACCAAAAACACAAGGTTGTCAGACGCGGAAGTGCAAGATGCACACGCGGTGGGAGATTTACACAAGCTAAATACATGTATGGATCGGACCGGGTACACACAAGACACGGGCAAACACACACACGACAATAGAAAATGCAACCATTAGCATTAACAACAACGATACAGAAAGGGCTATTTACAATTGCATGCGGGGCATGCTGGGACATGTGGCCTGCCAGTGCTACAATATATCATCCAGCTCTATAAACAGAATACTACACACAATACATGTCTTTTCTGTTTGTAAGCAACAGTCCTGGAGAATATTTTACCCACCAATTTCATAAAATTTGGTCTAAGGAATCTTTTACAAAAAGCAATAGAAGTGATCCACTCTTCTTGACATAATTTTAAAACCCCATTTCTGACCTTTATGCAAATGTCATTATCAGGAGGAAATGGGATAAAAGAGGCAACAAGGCACAGTAACATATGCTCACTAGTAAGATTTTTTCGAAAATACGTAACTAGTAATCCTCTGGAAAAATGTTCTGTGGTATTTTATTGTTTCAATATTTCAACACTTTCTGGCTTTTTGTTGGTATGGGCTATGTTACGTCTGAAAAAACACTCCAATCCTTAGTAATTTCACAATACTAACAGCAACTGCATTTGAAGTCTTATTGTTTGGATTGATTTGCTGCATCCAACGTTGGCAACAAATAATTAATGGGGGAAATAATTCATTCTGTATCTGAATGTTCTAGATGTGAATGTCAGTTCATGCACAACAGATGTGTTTGTGCTCAGGTCAAAGTATACATGGGTATATGGGATAGTGGTAGGGGTGATTTTAGGAGAGGTTTTGGAAATGGGTAAGCTGATTCTTATCGACAGACATAAGTCCATACTTTACACATACATGAAGATAGTTTAAACATTCTTTGACTTTGACTCTTTCACAGTACTGTATTTAATGTTTTAGCCACCCAAAATAACTTAAAATTTGAAGGTGATGACCAAGTACATTGTGTCCATGATTTGAAGTTACAATCAGTAAAATGTCTCAAAATATAAACTTTATAGGCATTGCTAGAGTTACAGCTCATATAGAAAACACAATGTAGTTGTGCAAAAAATGCATTTTTTGTCATAAGAATTAAAATATTTATAGAAAAGTTTAAAATAATAAAAGTGATGAACATTTTTGTATTCAAAATCTATGGTAATTTAAAAATTTATTGACGGAAGTAAAAACAATTAGTTTGGTACATGTGGAATTGTTGCTCATGAAAATAATCACCTTTCAGAAGATCATCAAGGGCATTTTCCAGATTACTCGAGGTGGCAAATAAGAACAACAACTTACACAAATCTTGGAATGCAGAATAGGTGAACCTTCCAAACTCCGCACAGTCAACTGTCTTTTTGAGGCAGTCAGAATACTCTTTTTAGTTAATTCTGTGCATTCCTTATCAGTTTCACTGATTATATCACCATCTCGCCATTAATTGTGCTTATCAAAGTTTACCTTGCCCAGCATGCCTGTTTATGAGCTGTGGAAAACAAACAAAAGGACTAAACTTACCACAGTTTGATAGTTGACCTGAATAACTTCATCCCCAGCATGAATCTTCTTGCACTGGTCAGCAGGAGACTAAATAAGAAGGGGGGGGGCTCTTAGCCAGAGATTTACAAGTTCAGAAGCAAATTCTGAACTACAGGCTGTAATTAAGAGGTTGTTGGTTACAGGAAATAACCCACTAGCTAAAGATTATTTTCTTAGAGGAAATCCCTCTAACTTTATCTAAAGTTCTGTGTGTTATTGTCATATGCTGTGATATGTCATATGCTTGTCATATCACATTTCAATACTCAGGAGAAATATTTAAAGTTTGCACAACAGATAGTGATTTCCCAAGTTATCCCTTTGTATTAATACTTCTCATACCTATCAACATTCAACCATAAATCATGCTAATGGGTAAATTTTATATGAGTATATTGTATATGCAAAAGTCACAAAAAACTAATTTCTAGGTTAATGATACAGTTGAAGCTTGTCTTATTTACACAACTTTCTCTTCACAAATGATTTACAAAGGTATGTTTGTTGTGTTACTATGCTTAAACATGGACCCTAAGCAGAATTAAAAGAGAGTCCTCATTCCCCAAACAAACACACACTGTGCTTTGAAAGCTCATTAATTAAAAGAAACAGGACCACTGGTGCCATCTGCAAACACACAGCCCTCTATATCCTACTCTTCAATTTCCCAGTTGTCACTGACTATTAACTATACAGCCACTAATTAATGGTTCCCAATTTTTAGCACTAATTGGGTACTAAATCAAGGCAAGAACACTAAGAAAGTTTCATTATAAACAATGAAACAAAAGTACGGTAAGCGGATAACGGATAAAACTGCAACCTTGTCTCCAATTTTCTCCTTCATCCATATAAAATTCAACAGTATAGCAGTATTTTGCTGAAGAACGATAATTATGAAATGTAACTGACATCTTGGGTTAACTAATTTGCATATTTCTAGAAACAGGCATGTTTCCTTAGTTACCATTTAACCACAGAATTTTTTTTCAGTGTTTTATGTAACATAGAGAGTAATGTAGTGGATGACATGCTCTTATACCCTAAAGGTTGGGCCTCTATTGTGGTACCGACAAACAAGGGATTAAAAATAATTTCTACCATAAAATTGCCAGCTTTGTCAATAAATAGCTGTCTTGATAAAGTACCCATTTGAAATGACTTTTGCATCTGACTATATTACAGGCAAAAATATTCTTCAGACATAAAACCATTTACACCTCTTTTCCCTTTCCTTGGTTACTGGAGATCAATCTCCATGGTTACCATGGTGTCATAGCAACAAGTGTTTCCATAAGAAAGACAAATGGCAAAAAAACACTTAAGGAAAATTATGACTATTGTTGACAATTCATGTTAACACAGCAATTATATGGTTGGACAACTATAATGTACTGAAAATAACATTGTTATTTGTATTCTAACTGCTGGATTGCTAGGATCTAACAATTACACTAATCTATTCAAACTTCTACAACCACTGTGTATTGATTCTTATCTTTGAATGAATTATTTAGAAACACAAGCTGCCTACAGTAAGTAAACTCAAGATGGTGTTCCTAAAATATTAGACAAGCTTTGAATGATTTAACTGGGTGAAACACAGAAACTTCAGCTGTTAGATGAAGAAGGACTTCCATCTTAATAATCCCATTGCAAAAAATGCACTTGTACATGGTAATTGCCGGTCAAGGAAGAGTAGCTGGAGTAGGAGAATAAACCTCACTGAAGACACTTGTAGTACGATGCTGGGGGGGGGACAGACATGTCATACAATTCACTGGTTGAGTTTAGTATAAGCTCCACTAGGAAATGCACTGAAACTAATGCCACCTTGTTTGAAGGAACAGGAAGCCAGATTTTTTTTTCAATACCAATTTGTTCAGATTTCCCATCATGCTAAATTATCTGGAAAACCCATCATAATGACAAAGTGATACTAGTAATCAAATAATTTAATTTAAAGGGAAAATTGCTAAATTAATTTCGAATCTGGCAAGGTTAAAAGTAGTGACCTCTAATGGTCAACCATTAATAGCCAAAAACTCATTAAAGCTCCTGTGTTACTGTGTGATTGTGTGGGGAGAAAAGATCACATACATTCTCAGTGGTTCCAGTGATTACATGAAGTCCATCGTAAGTAGACTTTATATACATCCCCTGGATGGACAGAGGGAGGAGGAGATAAAAGAGCAGTTTAAATATTTAAGCACCGTATTTGTCATGATACACTAGAATCGTACAAAAAAAAAAATTAACACTAATAATTTAATGCTAACATTTTTTACAATTCTGCTTATTTTGTCTGTAATATGTTGATTGGTTCATAATGTTCACGTACCAGGCCTTCTGTGGGCATAGTGTTGCTAAGGTAGACGATCTCTAGGTGGGCAGACTGTGAGAGCAGGGAGTCCGAGGACAGGGAGATGATATGCTCACAGACTCGGGATAATGTTTTACACTGTGGGTGCAGAGACAATCATAAAAGATGGGTCTAGCGTATGGAAAATAGCTTTATATAGCAATGGTATATTTTAACATAGAAGATAATTATGCTACTTTAAAATTATTTTTAAAATGATATCCATAACCTTATTACACAATCACAGACCACGTTTCAAGCACAATTTATGCAAATATGTTAAAATGCTAAATATATACTGAAAAAAGAATATGGCTATAATAAGACAGATAACATATCCCACTGCAACCAATGTAACTCCCCCCAACCCATCATACCACTACTGCAGGTAGTGACAGGTAGACATAGATTTGTATTTAATACTCAGCCATACAAGGTATTTTGTATGATATATCTAAAGGGTATATTGTTATAATGGTCACTGTACAAATGTGTGCAGTTTGCAATCAAGAGATTTTGTTCTGGGACAAATTCAGCATAAAAATATTG
>JAABNY020000037.1:2093116-2103911 GCA_015164015.2 Brevimyrus niger
AGGAGATTGTCTTGACCAGGACCACACCCCTAAATGCATTAAAGCAACTGCCATGTGATTGGTTGATTAGATAATTGGATTAATGAGAAATTGAACAGGTGTTCCTAATAATCCTTTAGGTGAGTGTAAGCATGACTATAAAAATTTCTAAAAATGAATAACACATTCTAGACATGTTTGTTATGCTTTTTAAATGTTCTATGAAGGCCTATAATGCACTATAGATACAATTATAATGCAATATAAAGCATCTTTAATTCTTATACTAACCATTATAGAACATTATGAAGGTACCTATGGCACAATATAGTTGAGAGCTTCATTGGAGATTATGAAATTGTTTATATATATGACTTATCTATAATGCATTATAAATACATCTTCAAATAACATTTTCTGAAGTATTTTTCTGCAGTAGAGCATCTTACCTGTTGTACTATGGTAGTTAACTCCAGGCACAACTGGACAATATGGTTTTTCAGGAGAGAGTACTCTGTCACAGTGACAAATGGGGATCTGAGAGAAAAGACATAAGGATCCTTTAAGTAATAAATAAAATATTACAGGAGCAAAAACTGCAAAAACAATGAACAATTGAACAATTTGGATCAAGCAACTATTGGGTGAGCACCTCTAATACTAATTAGTCCTCACCTATCCAGCCAGGCAAGAAGATTCTTAGCAGCGCCAATAAGATCCACCACAGAAGTGAGAAAGTCATTGGGTAGGCGCCTTGAAGCTCTGCCGTCATAGTGTCCACCCCGACGGCGACCTGTGATGAAGTTCTGTAGATTCTTGGCAAAAGCATTCAGCTTGTGAGACAATGTTCGCAGGTTTTCTGTTTCTAGCCCATAATTCTGAAAAAGACATAAGAGGGATTCATTTAGATTTATCCAACAACTCCAAGCAAATCTCTGACACTTCATTACTCAAAGTGTATTTTAGTTTTAAAGGAGAGAGTATTTCAATGAAAAGTCAAAAATATTTAAATGTCAAATAAACCCTTCACTGGTGCAATAAATATGTGTTCAAGCATAGCTTCACCAATCAAGTCACACAGAAAGACCCATCAGTGCATAGAGAGGCTGTCAGAATGGGTTGATGAGCTGCAAAAGCTATCAGTACAGATTCATTGAGTCATGGCTTCATTCAGGCCCAATATATAAGAACACATAGCTGATCCAGAGCCTGTCGCTTCACACCTCTGTGAATACATGGGTTTGTAGAAGAGGGTCAAATCTGGGACTTTGGTGTGGCAGGATGTGCAAACTGCAAAGTTTATCCTTGGGGACTTAGGGGGATTTGCATGTCATATTGCTTCTGATCCCATTAATGAATAGATTCTACATTTTACTTTAATTTCCGTTGATTATTACTCATCCATAGTATTCATTAGTTCACCAGTAGTCATTAGTGTTGCTGTAACGTTCTTAGAAAAAATGCATTTATCACAACAGTGTTGTGTTCGTGGGGATGAACAAAGTGTTTATCCTCGAGATTTTGTAAAATTCAAATGACTTTAATCAGTTGCCTGACTCCTTCAGATGAAAATTATAACCCTTCCAAATGATTCTAATTGATCAGCCAACCTGTAGGTCAGTACTTCTCAACCCCCATTCTGTGGCACCCTGGAGTTTAGGGGAGTGGTTGTATAATTTCCCAAAGTGAACGATTTATTTTCCAGCCACACCTCCAAGGTAAAAGCAGCAGCTCATTTCCATCTTAAGTGGTAAATATCCCAAATCTGCTATGGATGCTGAGCCAATTATGTTAGCGTTTGCTCCAGAGGCACATGTATGTATTAATATATGACTTATGTCATGTAGGTATTTCATCATCCAATACTGGTTAAAATGTTGAGGGAACAATTGTGGGGTATAATAAATCAGCCTCTTTATGGAGTGGAGACATTTACTCAGCCCTTACTCTTCTTTGCCCCTCTTCAATAGGTTGCTAAGGCAACCCTGGGCCATGCCTTTTTAATAGTTCTCAGCCTGATATTTTCCTCATTCCTTCATGATTTATTGATTTTTTTTCCCTCTCCACCTCATTCAAAATAGCATCCCTGCCTTCTAGCCCTGGAGATTTTTTTCTGCCTTGTTTAGCCTATAACTATTCGATAGACCATTATACTAGACATGAAGAATATAGTTACATACTACATATGAAATCTCATTCCTTCATGAAATCACTAGCTTGTTGGGCAAACATATTAGTATATCCAATACACCAAATATAAAGTAGACTACCTCATTGCTTGTGCATGGTGTAGTGGTAAGGGGAGTCTACAAAGATAAAATTTGCTTCAGGGGGGTAGTAACAAAGTTGTTGACTGGGGGTGCCCAACAATAAGAAAATTGTTGGGGGTGGCCTCCGGACGTGAAAACGTACTACAAATCATGTCCTGTATTGGTTCAAAATGGAACACAGCATTTCATTATTATATACAGGATGACTCCAGGAAACACGGGAAGGATAGCAACTCTATATGTTTAACAAGGTTAAACAAGGTTAGTTGTGGCCCCTGGGCTTCAGCCTGGGTAAACCTGCGCATTAAAGCGTCCCTGGTTCTGTGCTGGCGGAGGGACTATTTCCAAATTACATTGTATCGAACCTGTCATTCTCTTTTCTCTTATGTGAATCAGGGGTCTCCAATTTTGAGCTGAGTACAGTAAGATCTACTTCCACGAAATAATTTGCCTCCAGTATTCTAATGTTGATGGGTGGAACAGGTTCCTCTTTATTGGCTTTATAGGCAGGTTAAACCTGTATGTACTTTTGATTGGACACCTTTCATAAACCACATTCAATAGTATAAACACATCAAAGAAATACAGCAAACAGCATAACACAATCATATCTTTATAATTATACATATACAACTAATTAATGTCAGTTGCCCATTGTAATGGATGTGGGAATGTTGTTCCACTGAATACTACCATTTTTATTTAACAGATGCTTTTGCACAAAGTGACATTCCACTGAAGCATATAAACATTTGGCATATCCCGGCATCTTACTGTTGAAGTCAATGCTCTTCCCCCAGTTCATGAACATACAAAAATATTACCATTAATAATCAAATCTTTTTTTCGCAATAAACACAATTGAAAGCAAGCATAAAACACAAGAGGAATATTCAGAAAGAGCAATTTTCTATTTTAAGACAAGAAAAATATATCTGTAGAACAGGTGGAAAAAAATGCATGTGAAGAATTTAAAATTTAGAAGAGTTGTTTACAGAGTGATTGTTAAGGCATTTGTGGCAACTTTGCCGTTAACATAATATATATTTTGCGTAATACTTTTTTGTGTTGTCAATCCCTTGTGATGACCAGAAATAGTTTAGAAACAACTATGAATGAGCATATAGTGTAAGGGGCCTTAAAGAAAGTGAAGAGAGATATAAAAGTCAAGTTTCACATTATGCTTGGTATGTACTGTAAGGCCATTTGTCCTTTGTGCTTCGGTGATACAGAGACCCTGGCAAGCCGTCACTCGAAACGGCGCCGCAGGGAGATCTCCAGGCCACGTGCACCAGAAGACAGTGGCTTCCCAGCTTTGCAAAAAAACCGCCATCAAAGAAATGTAAGGTGTGCATGTTTCTGAAACACTTTTGCAACTCGGGGTGACAGTGCGGACTATAGCTACTCACTAGAGCACACAGCAGATCCACAGACTCCAGGATGAGCTCCTGATGCCCAATGCGGGTGACGCCCAGCTCTTCCAGCTCGTGGTGGGTGATGTGCAGCAGCTCTTCCCCACTGATCTGTTCCCTCTCAAAGTTCTTGATGTACTGCTGAAGGCAGTCATCCAAGCCTGGAGAGACAGGAGGAGGAGGGCCAAGCATGTTGTTCTTTGAAAGAAATTAATTAGGAACAGAGGTGGACATTTCAGGTCCAAAAAGTAAAAATCCAAACCAGGATTTTGTTTCAACCAACCAGTTGACTATAAAGAGTCACAATCACGTTGTACGCAATTGGATGGTCGAAACAAAATCCTGGTTTGGATTTTTACTTTCTGGACCTGAAATGTCCGCCTCTGATTAGGAATTCATTATACCTACTTAAGCTGTAACTGTACTGAGGGCCGCTCATGAGGGGTGAGAACGGTGACGACTGGTGGGGGCCCAGACACTAGGGGCCTGCAGCCTTTTTTTGCACAGTGACACAATTTTTACCATGCCAGCTCAGTCAGGACCCAATATTAAGTATAGATTTAAATTAGCATGATGATCAAGCGTACAGTGCCAAATGCCTGTTACAGAAATCTGATTGGATGTGCCAATGCATTTTAAATTAAGCATCTGTGGTTTGGCTTCTTGTATTGGTTGAGTGTCCACTAGTTTTGCACTAAGTAATTGCAGACCCAAGACCCATTTATATGTTATATGTCATGCGCGCACGTGTGTGTGTGTATATATATACATGTGTGTGTGTATGTGTGTGTATATATATATATATATATATATATATATAGAAATTATCTCAGATGGCTTGGATGGCTCAAAACTTCCACTGATTATGTTGATAATGGCTTCACAATGAGTATCCAGGTAACCGGTTTCATGAGCAAATCACTCCACATGCCCCCCATCTCTTCTGCAGCAGTTCCTAGAGATACAGAGTGCTTCTGGGTCACTTTCAAACACTTTCTATGGGATTGGGGTTTGGAGACATCTTCACCAGATGGTTCTTGCCAGATTCTGAGGTGTGTTTTCCGTCATTATTATCCTGGTGCAAAGGCAAGCCTTTTAAATGTGCTGGTTTCGATTGAGATGTATTTGGTAAAGATTACTAGTTCTCTCATCAGCAAAGCAACCTTAGACCATGGTGCTAGATCCTACTCGCTTAGCGTTATATTATGATTGGACCAAAATATTCCTAATTTTGTCAAATATTATCTCTACTCCTGTTGGTAAAAAGCCATATAGAGTTTAAAGCACATACAATGATGATTTCCGGCTGGTGTAATCAAACTTTTGATTGGTACTATGCATGTATAATATTTCTTGGAAATGGCAAATCACTTTTCACCCTGAGGACAATGTTCCTTCCTCTCTAGGGAGAAAAAATGTAGAACACCTTCAGAACAAAAAGCACAATTTTTTTTACCTTTGACGGTATAATTACTTTTCACGTGGTCCCTTTATTTTGTGGTTTTCCCCTTTGTGTTCTGTTTTTGTTAATAAACCCTATTTTTGTGAGCTGCCCTGTGGATCGATCCATCAGTTCTTTTCAGATTTACTGTGTTCACAAGATGGCTTCTACTGTCACTCTTTCTGTCTGCTAGTGCCACTAAGCACTTCTGCTTCAATTTTGAGAGGATTTCTCATGAAATGCACTTAGGCGAAGATTTTCATTCATATAATGTTTCTGTGAAGTGAAAATAGTATCCATCAAAGATGTAATAGAGTTAATAAAGTGATAACATGAGATCAAATATATTTATCCAGTTCACAACATAAAGTATCTTCTGCAGTCACCCTTCCCTTTGCTGTCACTCAACGGTATTGCTTCGATTTTTGTGCTATTTGTCTCATAATGTTATCAGGCCAGATCTTTACCCATACAATGTGATTACAAAGAAAAAGATCCACAAAGTACTTTTTAAACTATTGTTGTATCAGGATCAAGCTTCTAATGCTTACCTTCCCTTGGCCATTGCTCTTTTGATTTGATTTGTCTTTAAATTTGACCACTTCCCAATGACAACATATACAATGTATCTACGAAGTTTGAAAAAGATCCGTTAAATACTTTCTGAGTTATTGCGGCAGCAACAAACTGGTTCTAAAACTATATGGATTCCCTGTTCAGGGAATAAATAAAAAGAAAGTACTCTCAATAGCAGATGAAGCACTGCATGTCAATGAATTTGTGCTGATGCACAAAACAAAATTTGATATGCAGCCAAGTAGTGAATGGCCAAAACCCAATCCTAGGTTTGTTTACCAGCAAAACAAACCCCACTAGAAATGAGTGCTTCATTTGTTGTCAACATGGACATTTAATATCTGACTGAAAAATGTCTCACAAAAAGTGAGAAAACCTGTGGGTCTGGTCCAGAGGAACTGTGATCAGAGTAATACTGTGACCAGAGTCATTGTGAGTGGTTGATGGCAGCTTTGGTCTGCTACTCCTTCTGGGTATAGAGTCACTTTCAGGAGGGCATGGTAACTATAAGACTATGTTTTCGAGAAGCCAGATCATAAAAACAAACCTAGAGGGTGCCAAATAAATCTGTTACAGCATAACATGTGCCAGTTAAACTGCAAAATTATTATTAAGTGTCGAGCGGGATGGTAATAAAAATCAGGACAGCATATTCCAGTCACAGACATTCTGAATTTGCAAAGAGGATCAGTGATCGCAAGTTGATGCTCAACCACAGAGAAAGGCAGACACTTAACAGGGCAACTGCTAAACTCTACAAAACAACAGCTTCAGAATTACCACAGAACTGAATCACACCTTTATGGCTCAGCATTGCATGTTATAAGCTTTGCGAAGCTGGAAATCATGGCGGGGCTGATGTTCAGAAACCAGTTTTACCCAAGGTCAATACACAAAGACGCATAACCTAGTGTAACAAGCATAAGACATGCTGTCCTTAAGCAACAAAAAACAAGCAGTGTAGGTTGATATATCATATCTTATAAGCTACTGTCCAACCACCATGCAGGTTTCTGCTTTAAAGGCCAAAAACTCCTTTAAACCAAAGCGTGTGTTTACAACGCTGAGAGACCCATAATGATATAGACAATCATACCCGGAGTCATCAGGTCCAGCGAATGCTGAGCATGGTCAGTTAGAAAAGCCATATTAATTTTTTGATGTATCATATTGTGCAAACATCATTATCTTATGTTCCAAATAATATTCCAGTGGTTCTCAATCCTGTTCCCGGTGCCTCCCTGTCAGAATGCTATCATTCCAATCCTACTTAAATCAGGCTTATATGGTCCTTATTGGGCTAATAATGAATGTGGCAGTTTGAAAGCAGTGCGGGTTGGAATGAAAACATTCTAGTGGGGAGGGGGGTGCCACCAATAGGATTGGGAACCACTGCAGTTGATAAAGATGACACATACAATCCAGCATTGAATGTCCATGGTTGTCCTTAAGTACAGACAGAGAAACTTATTTACACCTCCATTCCTCAACAAGTTTTTTTTTTGAGGTTATCTTCAGGATTCAGGTTCAGGATTAATACTTCAAGACAGAGTGAAGCTCTTCTGAAGGCAATGCGTGGACGTGCTACTTTTAGATCCTAGATATTAATACATTAATATGTTTCTAATATTTTGCGGAACCCTGGAGGTCTACTTAATCCTTTAAGCCTTGCTCTGGCTGGGATAATGAAGAGGCTCAGGTGGCATAGGGATGAGAATATGAAATAGTGGCAAATGGTATAAGGGGAAATACATGAAAAACACAGCAAGGGCCAAAAGCAAAATTCAATATTACAAAACTGGTGAAACGAAGTTAAAGCTCCCTGGTTCTAATGCCAGACACAACACATTCAAATGACATGAACTTTTTGGACCTCGTACAGTTTTCAATTGCCCAATAAATTAAAACTTGAATGCAGCCTAAAACTATTTTCCTTCCCACTCTCACACTTTATGGCTATTTATTGGTTTAAAAGAGTCATAAAGAAGAGCTGCGTTTATAAGAATTACACATGCAGTGCCCTTCGTTGCTGAAATGATCAAAGAAGCAGAAAGCTTAAACATGGCAGCAGTTTGGCTTGGAAGATAATGACAATTATAACGAGCCCTGCAGATCATGAAGCAGTCCGTACTGTCAAATGTGTCTGTTGTGAGGCTCATCGGTGTGGCAAAATACCAAGTTCATGATAAAAATTGCATTTTCATCAAAATGTCCCTCAGAATTCACCATGGTGATCACCCCTGATGAGTCGGATTTTCTTCTTCTTCTTCTTCTTCTTCTTCTTCTTATTATTATTATTATTATTATTATTATTATTATTATTACCCATCCATTCATCCATTCTCTGTAACCATTTGCCCTATGCAGGGTCATAGGGGGGGGGGGGGCTGCACCTGCCCCAGAGGCACCAATCTATCACAGGCATTATTGTTATCAACTTCGTCACAGGAATAAGAAAGTTGCACATTTTAATTCCAAAAGCGAAATTGCTACTGCAAGGTCAGAGTAGAGGAACGTGCAACGGTGCAAATGTAGTCTTGTGGGTAAAATCAAGACCTGTAAAGCCACTGTGAAATGAAAAATCAAGACTACAGAAACCAACATAAGAGAAACGGTCAAACTGCAGCTCACAGAGGAGGGACAACACTTCAGAATAAGGTGGTAGTCCTGAGGGTTCACGTAAGTGAATGGACCCCAACATGGATGCACACAGTCAGGGAACATGGTCACTAAATTCATGGGGTGGGCAGGGGACGGAGACTAGCTGTCTGTCTCCAGGATGCTGAATATCACCCAAAGTACATTTGTCTCTGTCATTTTCTGCTGTTGTTGATCCTGTCTTCTGAGGCGCCAATAGAAACTCCTGCACTTTACCACATGTGAAGTGTGCATAATTCTTGGGCCTGGTCCCCTGTTTTTTTTTTAGCTAAAAGCTTAAACAAGCACTTATTTATATTCATTTATCATGAATGAGTAGCCCAGCCACTGGTCAGTTCACCTTAGTTGTCATATTCAAGGTCTGGAGCCCATGCTGGAAGCTATGGACACAAGGCAGAGGAATAACCCAGGATGGGACACAGACCCATTTCGGGGCACATACACAGACAGGCAATCCGATGAATCTAGTTCACCAGTATGTTTCAGGAGAGATGGGAGGAACCTGGGAGGTACCTGGTTGGAAGCTGCATGACGTCACCAGGAGAAGATACAGATTCCACAGCAGTGGAGCCCCTATACATGTATACACACTATACATGGCCTGGACCCGGAACAGATGGGGAAAGTTGCACAGATTGGGTAGCATTACACATTCAATACGCAAGGCGGCAAAGGGATCAATTTGGTTTGCAACAGAGGTGCAGTATTTGCTGGACATTAGGGATCATGAGAGTATCCAGCAAAAATATATCTTGTTAGATACCTTTGCATGTGCAGCACTACACCATTAAATGAAAATCTCTTGGTTTCATACTTGATATGAACAGGTTGACTGGCCCCGCAATCTTTCAAGGCACAAGCAAGACGTGCACCTACTGTAGACTCTTCTCAACAGAGGTTTTCTACAGTGATAATATTCTTAGCTGGGTTCTATTGTTACAGAGCCATGGCATAGTGCAGGTGGGGAAATGGGGTGACGATCCACTTGCGGCTCAGAGGCTAACCAGGGTTTATTGAAATGAGCTAAGAATAGTGGGGAAATGCACAAAGAAACAGGATCACAAGGGGTCAAAAGAAAATATGGAGTTAACAAGTAACAAAGGTGGGAAGCAGGTGACACCAGGAACAGAACTAAGCAAACAGGCAGAGGAACATTAACACAGCACGGTCACCTAATATTAAAATAAATAAATATTACAGTGTTTTAAAAAAATGACTCACTGCAGAACAGAGTAGGGCAGGCACTTAAATACACAGAAAACTGGGGCAAACAAGGAACACATATAAGACAATCAATTAACCAATCAACAAACACTGGCGCAAGAAACAGGCAACAGGTGGAACCTGGCAGCAAGTCCAAATCCTGTAGGTGTGAAAGATGCTGTGACTGGCAATGAGCCCCAGCCAATGAGAGCACAAGACATGGAGTGAGGTGAAACCCGAGGGAGATATTTACAACCGTGTAAAAAGGTCTGTCTGTTTATGAACTGTTCTAAGTGTTCAGGGATACACACATACGTGTGCAAGGGTCATATTAGAGATAAGTATCTTCCTGAAACTAAACTGAGATAAGTAAGCTGTATCAAGTAAACAGAAGGAAAGACACATATGCTTACCCCTAAATGCCACACTAATGCCTCTTTTTTGTCACTTCAGCAATTTTACTGTATTTTGTACTTTCTGTTTTTGAAGAAGGGTTATTGTAAATTGTGAAGACAGGTTTTGCAAATGGTTAAATGAGTGTTTGATAGATGTTTAGATGCCATAACAACAAAAAATATTACGGTATAAAATGGCCATACCGTCAAATTTGATGGGTGTTTTATTGCCAAATAACAAAAATGAAATATGTGTTGTTGATGTATGCAGAAAATAAATATGACCTGTGAAGAAAATATGACTGTATTGCACTTTTTCTAATAAATTTTAGGATTCATTTTTATATATGAAAGTATGGTAAGTCAGTAACACATTCTCAGCCTAGATAACTAAGCATCATAGGGTTTGCTTGTACACAGTATGCCTACTTCTGAAGGGAATTAATACAATCAGGAGAAATACACCTCAGCAAAATTAGACTAAAATTAAACCTGAGTTCCACTCATTAAATCTTAACTAAAACAAAACTGAAACAAAAGACTAAAATGTGACTTTAATCCAACTACAATTTTTAGTAAGTGACTAAGACAAATACTAAATTAAAATTTCTTGCCAAAATGACCACTGCAATAATCGTAAACTCCATTACACTGAGCGATAGCTCTTTCCTTCCTAGGTCGTCTTCAACGCAAGAAGTCACACAGTGATGATGAAAGCGTGCTCAGGCCCTGAACGTTAAGTGCCATGTGAGCGCAGACCAGCAGAGGAATAAGGAGGAGTGGCCATCATGCACAGGCATGGTAGAAGGCAACCGGGCAAAATGGGAGTACACCGTTAGTCTATACCTTCACCAGGCTGCG
>JAABNY020000037.1:2116357-2134863 GCA_015164015.2 Brevimyrus niger
GATGGATGGATGGATGGATGGATGAATCAAATGAGAAATCTTTTCAGTTCGCCTTACACTTTATTCAGCATCAGGTCTTTGCTCTGTGTTCTTTGCACAGCTTTTCTATATTTTTTGCTGCTTTTGTGGTGTCTTTAATCTGATTGCATGGTGTTAGTTGCAGTTTATTTCTCATGAATTGTTTTAGCGGATATATTTATGGTGTCAAGCT
Organism: Brevimyrus niger; assembly: GCA_015164015.2. Taxonomy (NCBI): domain Eukaryota; kingdom Metazoa; phylum Chordata; class Actinopteri; order Osteoglossiformes; family Mormyridae; genus Brevimyrus; species Brevimyrus niger. The sequence goes on from JAABNY020000037.1 coordinate 2,116,569, forward strand.
AAATTTCCTGTCCGTTAAGTAGTCATATTGTTTATCATCTTGTCTTTCCCCAGAAACTATAAAACCTACCACTCAGATACTTGCTATTTTAGAAGTAGTATCTTGTCATTCAAGGCGTTCTCTTCCCAGCTTTTGTGTTGATACTATATGACGATTGTATTTGGCTGGCTTGCACCAACATGGTTTAACTATTAAACTGCATTAAATCAAGATTTATCTATCACCCTGTTGTACAAAACTTTGAATCTAGTTTAAATTTGGTTATCCTGGTTAAATCTAAACCTTTGGTATACTCAGTTTCTATTTAGTTTTAGCTTAAATTCAAGTCTGTTGCACCAGTGAATTTAAACCTAGTATAAGAAGCAGGATCAGTCTTCATATTTATACCAGCCATTGAGCAGGTTTATGTTAGGTCTGTTTCCATTTTTTTTGACAGCATGGCTACTTTTTTAAGTTTGATGGGAATGGAGGAAAGAGTCCCATGTAGGAAAATTCAAGACAGATTAATCCCAACTGAATTTTTTTATGCAATATTGAGTTTTCCCAGCGGTATTGATTTACAGTAGAGTGTGTCATAAACCTCAGTGGGAAGGTTGGAGCAGCTATCATGCATGGAAGAGAGAGGAACAGTACCTCCACTTCTCCAGCTCCTAGTAGCTTTGCATTTCATGCTATAGGGAGTTTTCAGATGGTTGATGGGGATCTTTTTGGAGTTTGCGAAACCACAGTTTGCAGAAATAGGCTATTTCACACCGCCATAGCTTGCTGATTGGTTGACCACAAGCACCGGTGCTAAGATGGGAGTTTCACCGAATTGTAGAAAAAGCTGTAGCGGAGCAAAAATTGAGCAAACAGAATTTTTTTTATTTTATTTTTTTTAATCCCAGTTACATTAAATGTATCAATATATTTTTGCTTGCATCTCCACATTTCAGCATCAGAAACCTAGATCGCTAACCAATATACTTTTGTCTAACTTTACTGGTGCCAGTGGTGAAACTTGCCATCGCTTATTTATGGAATAATGTTACATTGTTTTTTTGTTCTGTGGAAAACAAAAGATTGATCTGCTTTAATAAGAATCATAAACATGTAAAAATATAAATAATAGGCTTTGTTCTATTTTGATCACAGTCGATTCCCCTAAATACTGCTGACTGATAGCAGTAACAGCCCTAACTCGTCAGTTTGACATTGACATCATTAACCTTTATCGGTGTGTCAACTTTTCTATCCTGACATCCTTTGTATGTATTGTTATAAGTGTAAGCCATTCTGTGTTACCGTATATTACATTTATGATCATTACTGTAGTTGAATCTAATAAATAGATGGTCGGTGCTAATTCTTGATTATTTAGTAGCGTGTGTGTGTGTTTGGAATTGTTTTAGGTGGAAGAGCATGAAAATAGTGGAGAATTGTTACTGGAGTACACTTTGGTCCATACTAAATTTCATCGCTCACCCTTCTCATACGTAGTTACAGAGGCGCCATTAAAGTTCTAGTATAAATGTATAGCATGTACTGTGGATGGTGTACTTGTCAGTTATGGAATAAAGTTCCATAAAATGACAGAAGAGCAGGGATATGTCAAAGCCCCGTATTCAGGAGGGTTGCGCCCTGGGGAAAGAAGCTGGACAGGTGATGACAAGTCTTTTGTTTTTTTTAAGGCTCCTTCTGCCTCTGTCTTGAGGTTGACGTTTAAAGAGGATGTGCCCAGGGTGTGAGGAGTCAGATGTGATCTTCTTCAACCTCTTTATCATCCTTAAGAAGTACTGGTTGTGGGGGGTGGAGCAGACAGATTTTTTTTTGTCTGTGCAGCGCACAGTTCATTCTAGTCTCTGCTTGGAGCTCAGTGATGCGGAACTGAAACAGATGGAGGACGTGATGAGTAGCAGAGAGCGGGTGGCACGTTAGGTTTTACTAATGGTTAGCTGGTTACGGCGCTGAATTTTGCTAACACTTCCAGCGCCGCCCTGAGCAGCTGTTGTGTCTTTGTTGTTTTACTTTATTCAGTAACGTAGTTAAGTACGTAGAACAGGAGTGTTTTTATGCTTTTCCTGACTATCAGTATGGAGTATTTAACCATGGACCACATGACCCATGAGGAAATCCTGCCATTCACTTTCATGCTACAAAACCTGCTGATCCCATCTCCTTTGTTGTCTTGTGCTGCAGCGCAAGTGCACTGTACTACAAGGGGAACTAGGAGTTAAGGAGACTTTTAAGCCTGTTGTACCGCCACCCCTAGGCCTGTCCACATCCTGCATATAATCCTATAATTCAGCAGTTGCCAATCGCCACCAGAACTGTGTACTATGTCTGCAGTGTATCACAGACAAAATCCGCTTCGGTCAGGATAATATAGTTCCCACAGTGGGATTTATTCATCCAAAAAAGGGATGGATTTGAAGAGAATACTGAACAAGGAAAACATAGCCTTCAGATCTGAAGACTACGAGGAATTCAGGTGGATGCAGGTGGAACTGAAGGAGCAGTTTATTTTCCAGTCTAGTCCCATCTCAGCACCATCTACCTCAGTGTGATTCTGACAGGATTTTGGGCCCCACACACCACATTCCCAGTCTAATGGCGCTTTTCCACTGGAATTCGGTCGTGCGGGAGCCGTATCACAAAAAGAGACTGGTTACAGCACAGCAGTGTTCAACTGCAAAAGGGTTGGCTTGATACAGGTGTTGCTGGGTTTGGAGAGCGGCAGCGGCGTAAAATTGAACAGACTCTTATTTACTGTTCACATGGCGTACATCGTGATTTATTACGTGCTAGTTTTTGCTAGCACATTTGTGAGAATCGCCATCTTATGTTAGCATCAAATGCTAGCAGAACTAACATTCGCTTGCCTAAATTTGCATTACAGATCCATTCTGTTCCTCTGTTCTATAGTACTTTTTTAAATGGAAGGTTGTAGTTCCGAGTTATTGGCAATGCATGAATAAATTTTAGATACTACGAATAATGAATAATATATAGAATATGCCCTTTTTGCTTTCAGAAAAATTGATGCATAGTCCCGTTATCCATGTATATCGACTAGTCAGATGGTGGTGATGCAGCTATCTTGGTTTGGTCACACTTTCGGCCATGCACACTTTTGGCAACATAGTGGTGCTGTACAAGAAAGACCTGAAACAGGCTCAGGTCTTTTGATGTGTCCACCAGATTGCTGAAGATGTTTTACTAGTCCTTAGTGGCTAATGTACTCCTCTAAGCTGTGGTCTGCTGCGCGATTAAAGCTTTGCTAAACATCTGAAAATCTCATCAGGAAGCTCGGCTCCATAGCAGGACTGACTCTGGACCACTTCTTTTCAATGCAGGCAGTTGAATAGAAGAGAATGGTAGCAATACTGAAAGACACTAAAGAGTTCTGCCCTTGTTATCCATGGTCTGTTCTCTCAGTGAATCTTTTAGCCATCAAGCTCATTCTACCACAGTGCACTAAAAAGCTGCCCAGGGAATCTGTATCTGTCTGGTGCCCCAAACCTGCCAGCCCTCTCGTACAGTTATAACACAGACTAGAATAGCATTTTCAAATGGTTAGTACCTTTCATAATTATGATACATTTACCTAGTACATCACATGAGCATCCCCCATTCATATTCCTTTATTCATTTTATTCAACTTTGTTACTGTACTGTCATTGTATTGTCAGTATTTTACACTCTGATTCTACCAGCGTTCTTTGTTTCTTGCTGATGTATGCAGTTTCCTCCTGGCATCACTGAAGTACTTTAAGTTACTGGTTAACTTCTTGCAGTCTGCTAGTGATATTCTTATACTCTGATGGCCACTGCTATGGCTTGCTGCTATTACATCGGACAGTATCACACCCCCAGCCCTACTGTACATGCGTGCACACATCCTGCTGTGTCTTCCTTTGTAGGGTGCAGGATTTGTCCTTCTTCTACTTTCTGTAAGCTAAGTGTTAAAACACCAGCTGTTGCCGCTTGGATAAATGGAATATCTCTTTTTCTTTCTTTAATCTTACCATTCCTGATCATTAGATGTAATTGTGTGACAGTTATAAATGCAAGATATTTTGGGATGATTTTAAGCTGGACTTAAGCTCATTATGAATTGTGCGCTGTCATCTCTGAACTAAAGAGTAGCAAATAAGAATAACAGAGAGGAAGTTTAACATTGCAATCTGCTCTGAAAGACCTCAGTATTTGACTTTAATATCCTCTCCATGGTTTTTTCTGAGTTCATTGGCCAGTGTCAACATATTGTTTCTATATAGTTATTTCCTTTGATAATGTGTAAAATGTAATTCTTCTGTGATGGAACAACGCGCGATAATATGGGTAGCCTTTGCATGTTGCATTATATTGCAATGATAGCATGCTAATTCTCTTTCAAGTGAGTGGCTGTATTGAAATTCATTGAGATGCTTTTGAGTAAGCAGGGGTGGGGCTTTTCGGTGGTTGCAGCTTTTACATTTGCATAAATTACTACTGGTGCTGTTTTGAAACCTATTAATGAAATGTATGGAAAATACACTGTTCCCTTCTCAATATTTTTGTATTTTCAGTGCTGGAGATATGGAGGGGGCGCTCTTGGTTTATTCAGGGGCAAAACTAATGGTTTTTTTATTATTTAATTTTATTTTTTTAAAAAGAAGATTGCAATATATAATGAAATACCCTTGTATCAGTGGTGAGGCCATGTATTATCCATATGTGCTGAAATCTATCTAATGAATTCTAATTTGCAAACTATATTATCTATATATAACTTTTTAAATATGATACAGTACATCTTATTTCAGTGGCACAATTTTCTTTGATTGTGAAACTAGAACCATCTCAATGAAAATGCATTTTTGATGGCTGGTAATCGTAAACAGTTTTTATTACAGGCTGATGGGTTGAAGTTGTAATATGAGCATTGTGTTGCTCATAAACACCAAGCGAATTGAGGCAGTCTGCGGAAAACGAAGGCTGTCAAAGAAAGAATACAGTGCTGACAAAGTGCTTGCTTATTTCAGAAAAATATTGCAAATGTATTGGTTTTATTAACAGAAAGTTAAAATTTTATTGACAAGCAGTATCATTGGGGTGCTTTTTAATTAATAACACCTTTGCAATAACATAAAACACCAAACATTTGTGTTTTGTATCCCTTTGAGAGCCAGTGACTACATACAATAACAATTAATAGCAAAATGGCAAGAACAGAACTGAATGAGTCAGTCAAAAAAACTGGCAATACAAAAGAAAATGTCTATGTGCAGATATGTTAAACAGTGCTTGCCAGTTGACTTTAGTTATGAAACATAGAATTTAGTAAGAAAGTGTCTCAAGACTTTCTGCTATCACTGTATGTTGTAGTGTGAACTTAAAGTGCTGTGAAAAGTACTGACTAGTGTTGTGCCAATTCTGATATGAGTAATTCAATTAAAAAATAACTCCCCAAATATCTGGTTCAATTTAAGGGGTGTTTATCCACATTTTTTTTTCTGTAAAGATGGCAGGGTTTGGTGAATAGTTATTTATCCACCCATGCTGAAGAAGTACAATTGATGTGCTGTACCGTATTGTGGCTATATAATTACATGGCTTTGGCAGCATCAAAAGACTCTGGAATCTCTGGAAAATAAGGAGAAATTGAGAAACAAATGTTCTGGATTAAAAACAAAAAATGTTAGGTTAAGACGAATTCTATGAAAAGAGACGGGGATGTTTTTATATGTTCATGTGGGGCCAGACTTGGGTGATCTGGTGCCCTAGATGAGACTTTGCTGTGCCCCCCCCCAATCTCCCAGAGCAGCAGAATTTATTTCAGTAGTACAGTGTCTGGCTGTCAGCTAGTTAGCTTTTGTGTAAGTAGTGAAATATAAATAGTGCAGATAACTGTAATTTCACGAAATGCAACCAGTTATTTCCTCTGATCCCCCCCCCCAACTTTTTTGTACCCCCTACCAAAAGGGCACCATAAGTGATTGCCTGTGTTAAACACTTTCAGTGGAAATGTAGTGATTCTCATCATTTTTTCATTAGTGTTGCATTTCATTCAATATTTTCATTCTCTTTTAGGTGAATGGGCACCAGATCATGGATGATCCGATGGACGGAGGAGAATCCCTTTTGCACTGTGTGAGTCAAATGTCTTGCCCGCTTCAGTGTCATGGTATTATTATCTGAATATATTTGCCTCCCATGTCTCAAAATCATGGCATTATGCTGCTTTTTCCATTGTCTACCATTGTGGATGTTAGTGAGACATAAGGGGGTTTGAGATCAGCAGTCCTTTGGTGAACTTCACTGGAAATTTTCACAAATATTGCCATCGTAATCTCATACTGTTAATGCAGTACAAAGAAAGATCTCTAAATTCCTCACCCTCCACCATGGAAAATGGTGGATTGCCCAATGGAATCATCTCCTTTATTGTAGTAGCTATGTCTTTAGCTCGGGTGCCGCTAACTTTGAATATTGATAAAGTTTGGATATCAGCCAGCAATATAGGTGAAGATTGACACGTTGAACTTATACTGATATGTATTTTTAATGTATATCAACTTATACCAATGTTTAAATATCTTGTGCATTTCTATGACTAAAGGCTCATGTATGTGTCCTTTACATACGAAAATAAGCATGTTCATTTCAAATGATGTAATCGGGGGTCGTCACTGTCCACATGCTTCCATACCTCCCTTGACGTTGGCATGGTTGCTAAGCAACACATCCACTAGAGGGCAGGAGAGTCAAAAGTAATTTGACAGACCTTCACGTTTCCTTTACTACTGTCTAACTGGCATTTAATTCCTGTCCAGTCGCCTCCCAGTTGTTCTGCGATAATTGTTTGTCTCTGTGCCTGGGTGGAGTAACATCATGTAAATGTGTAATATTCTGCACCAAATCGTATAGTCGCTTTTCAGAAGGTTCTGCTTTTTTCAAAATTCTTCGTATCTCGCATAGTGTCTCACTTGAACTGTTTGCTACACTGCCCCCATTATCTCCAGTGGTACTGCTACATCTGGTTGCACTTCCTTTATGAATACTAATGAAACATCTCTTGCTGTCCTATGAAAATGGCATGTCGCATCTACCTGCAAATCAAATAACCCGGAAATAGTAGTACTCTTAAGGAGAATTTTGCCCCCTAAAATCAGTCCTGATGTTACAGATCAACACAGTTGAATTGCCACCTTATAATAATCGATTCATCCTGATGCATCTTTACACCCTAAATTCAAACCATATCTGTTAACACCTTGTTATTGTTGTGTGAACTATCTTAACTGAGTTCTTCATTCATCTGTATAAGAATAGCTGGATAAGACAGAACTGCCTTATTTCTTTCACTACTTCCACATTGTTTTCTACCTTGTAATATTTGACTGGTTTGTTTAATGACACCACCAGCCCAGAATATCAGCCAGATATTCAAATTTTGGATTTTTTTTGTTTCCTGTTTATTTATTCGTTACAGTGGGATGACTATTAGTCCCTGACGGCTGCCTCTACTATGCTGCAGCAAAGTCAGTATATTAAAGACAAAGAACTAGAGAAGTGTATGCCCTTTTTTTCCATTTATTTATTTTGGAGTGATATAAACAGGTGTGCATAACTGATATGCAAGTACGCATTCACCGTAAAGCGATGCAAGTTGTACCGTCACAAATGCATACATAAATATGTGAATTTGCGCCGTTATGACAAATTACTGTGCATTTTAACCTTTATGTGGCTAATATGTACTTCCTTTGCAGAATCGCAGTATAAAAGGTAATGGACAGTGATTTGTCATAGCGCGAATGCACATAAAATAAATCTAATTTGCATGTACGGCGAATGCATACTTGCATACCAGTTATGTGCACTCCTGTATATAAATTTGGCTGAAACAAACACAGAAAATACCAAATGTTATATTTCACTTTACAGTGAACATTTCAGATATGGGATATTTAGGTAATAATGTTGACCCAAAAACTAGAAATAAATGACTGGGGCGAACAAAAGAAAATAGATGTTAACCAGACCATGAACACCAGGGGTCATGTTTCCCAAAGCCGGATTTCTTGCTTAGCTGGATAACTTGTCAGATTATCCCCGGATTAAATGTATCTTTGTTCACTTATATTTACACCAAACTACCTTAATTCCACTAAGTTGTCCAGCTTCGTTTGCTGTAAATGTAGCAAATATGATGTGCAGTGAAATGGCAGGGTGAGTAGAGTAGAGGGGAGGTACAAACATGAGGTAAAATCGGGAGGGGGGGGGGTGCTATCGATCAAGAAGCATTTAAGTTCTTATTTGTTAATGTCATATCAGTCGTGTACAATTTTTGTTTTGTTGATTAAGCATAAAAGGCAAGTGCAATTTTTATATGTTCTAATACTCAATATTAGGTTTATGAGTATTTATTATTAAAGTATCATTAGGCTAATTTTGATAGTGTTATAAAATGAACAGGGAAAGACTTTAAATAGTTAAATTAAATCACAATTATTAGTATGACAATTAATCGCCAACCAAAATGTAATGATCATGACAGCCCTAGGTGGGGATCTCTAGTAAAATTTTAGGGAACTTCTGATCCACTGTTTATAAACATAGATCTTGCATTTAGCATGTTGAATGTGTTTAATAATTCAGCTAATTGAGTGCTTGGCTGTCGTGAGAAAGGTCTTCCTGCTGCTAAGCTGATTACTAGTCCTTTGATTTTATGGGTTCTTTTGTTGACCATTTTATACTCACAGCAGTGTTCTATCACTGTTATAGTCCTATTAATAATGTAGAATTATTTGCCCCCTAATAACCCAATGTTCCTGATTTCTGCTCTTGTAAGGAGCATCTTCTGGAATGGTGCAGTATTCATGTTTTTTTAAAGATCACAAATTAACCAGACTTATTTTTCAGGCAGTTCTGAGACCTTAGTGACTTACTGTCAGGAATGCATATGACTGGTACACAAGTATGCATTCGCCATAAGCGATCCGTGCAGTAGTCTGTTGTAATAGAAATATGTACTTTATTTTATGTGCAATTCTGCTGCTATGAGAAGAAATTAGCCTGCATTTTAACCTTTATACAGCTAAGTCATACTTCATGTCATATAAAGGTTAAAATGCATGGTAATTTATCATAGTAGAGTAAATGCACACAAGGTAAGTTTGCACCTGCGACGTTACAAGAAGATATTTCTGTGCATATTGGTTTATATGGTGAATGTGTAATTCTGTACAAGTTATGTGCATTCCTGCTAATCCATATTCCATTGCTTGCTTGATTAGAGTGGTAGGTGAAATTCAAGAAAATGTATTCAGTGGAACTGGTTTATATTCAACTTTTATTCCCTGCTGACTTGGTGTCGTATTAAGATATAGTAACAATGTGAGTGGTTTTTGGGTGCGTTCTGTGGGATACGGAAAAGTACGTGGAACCTGTACTTAGAAGGTGAAGGTAAATTGTATGTGGTGTCCAAACCTCCACAGGATGATGGTGCTTACAAGGAGATCCCCATCACCCATCATGTGAAAGAGGGCTGTGAGAAGGCAGAGCCTTCTCATTTCGAGCTACTCAAAGTGCTGGGCCAGGGCTCCTTTGGAAAGGTGGGCGTGTCCTGCTGCTTGTGACGTAAGGAGGGATGGGTGGGGTTAAAGTCATTAGGGGCGTCAGACAACTGACTTATGGGCATCACAGTAAGCGTCTCATTAACATTTTAGTCTCATTACTAAGCCGCTTACCAAATTGTCGGCTCAAGTAAACGTCTGTATGATACCGAAAAGCCGGCGTCCGGACACGTGTTTCAGCCATCTTCTAAAGCCCTGTTGATTATTACACATGCGCCACAAAATCACACTTACATGGCAACCTGATCACAACAGCGCTAGAAGCCGTACTATGTAACATGCTTGTATTTGTCAAGAAATTTTTAAACTATTGTAATAAAACTTTAAGATGGCTGCTTGCTGTTTTTAGAGGCCACTGGTAACTTTGAGGCTTTATTTGTATTATGGTGGTGGTGACTGTTTTTTATTCTTTTTTTATCTCTCCATTACACTGGACTTAAACATAACTTCTGAATAGAATTGTGCATGCTCCTCCATTTTAGGTATTTCTTGTCCGAAAGGTCATCGGTCCAGATGCTGGACAACTCTATGCAATGAAAGTGTTGAAGAAAGCATCTTTAAAAGGTATGTCTGGCCAGAAAAGTATCAGCATGTTTGTGTCCTTTATATAATTTTGTCAGTGTATGTGTACATGTGTACATTACCAGTGTACGGTTACAATACGGTACAATTTGTCTAGCAAAATGGCATGGAATGTGCAATATACTACAGCCTCTTTGCATTTAAATTCAAAATGGGAAAACCATTAATCGTCAAGAGCATACCGCTATTTGATTTTATGTTACTGTTATACCGAAAACTTAAATTCCATTCCATTAGGTTTCCAGCTGTTTTTGTGCTGTTTTTTTTTTATTTGTGGCTTAATACTTATTTGCTATTAAAACTAATGAAAAACTTTAAAAATATTTGTGTTTTTCTGTTAATGTCACCGATGTATCTGAGGAGTTATCTGTTTTACAGCTCAAACAATATTCACGTACATATTTGAATTTCTTGTTAATTTTCAGAGTGATAGCTTTTTGCATATTTCTGTTTTACTAATACATTTAGTAATATAATTTATATTAAAAACTGAGCCCCTGAAGACTATTTTATGGCACATTAAAGTTATGGCAAGTTACAAAGAGCACCTGTATCTATGTGTATAACATTTAAATGTTTTGTCTCAACAGTTAGAGACCGTGTTCGCACAAAAATGGAACGGGATATTCTAGTAGAAGTGAATCACCCCTTTATAGTAAAATTGCACTATGGTGAGTTGTTTACTTCCCTATTAGTGTTTAGATTTGATGCATTTTCTGTGTGCTCTGAAGAGTTTTATTTACATCCGTTGTAAAAATGTTTGTAGAATTTTTATTTGTAGTTTTGCTGTTTAATAGTTTGAACACATCTGTTGCCCGTGCCCGTTAGAAAGTATGCACTTACTTAGCCATTGAAGCACACAATCATGAGACAGTGTTAGAATCATTGGAATTGTTAGAACGTATCTTTTGTTCTTTTTAACAGTATAATTATCTTACAGCTTTTCAGACAGAAGGAAAGCTATATTTGATTTTGGATTTTCTCAGGGGTGGAGATGTATTTACTCGCTTATCCAAAGAGGTAAGCTCATTGTTCACTTTTAATTTTATTTTCTATTTTTAGATGGATGGTATCATACCCACTAATGTATAGGTTTGGCTTTTCCAGTTCTGATAAACTCACTCATAAGTGCATTGTTTTGATATTGAGGCTATAAGAATTCATTTTTTGTGAAGTGTAGTTTTAAGATCACCTGATTATTGTGTCTTTTCTTCCATTTATTTATTTTGTTTACTGAGGTTTCGTTACTGAAAAAAAAATGTGCTGTTTCATATTTATTTTGTAATGAAGCAAATAAACATAGTTGATCTTTACTAACAATCATATTTTGAGAAGCGAATCACAATTTGCTAATTGCAGAATTATCTACCATTGTAACTTGCACTACAGTATTGAATCATAAAGGATATATAATCTTTACATCTCTCAGATTTACTGCACATTTCAGTGGGCTAAAAAAACAATAGGCTAAACATTAGACAATTTATTCTGCTTAATTGAATGTGGTTTAGATATTCCCGTATAAGTTTTTTTTTCTTGCTTTTTGTGACAATATTTCTTGTAAAGCATCAAATGTCTCTTAATACTGAGTGTTACTGATTTTTTTTCTTATTTCTTACTGTGAACATTCATAACGTTTTGAATATATCTGTCTGTTGTGCTGATTTTAACAACTTAATTTTCTACATTTGTAGAAATCATTGAATTGTAAATTCTTTGTCTTGTCTGTGTGTGTGAACAGAGATCAGAGGGTAAATCTGTCCAGTTCTTATTAGGTTATGTTTACAGAGGAGGATGTGAAATTCTACCTTGCAGAGCTGGCCCTTGCGTTGGACCATCTTCACAACCTAGGCATTGTTTACAGAGACCTGAAGCCAGAGAAGTAAAGTATCACATTCCCTATGACCCCTACCCAAAAGATCCCTTATGTTACCTTTCACAATAAGTGTGAAAGTCGTCTCCACTCATAGAATAGTGGAGTTCAGTTACGTCACGCACATCAAGTTGATTGTAATCGGTTTGCCTATTTATGCTTTTTATGGGCAATATTCAATAGTTGTTGATAATGTGAACTGTTTAACGCACGCATTATGGTTGTTCAGATAGAATCACTTTTGTCAAATTTCTAAGATTTATAAGTTAGAAACAAAATATATATTTATGATTTTTTTTAACATGGTTTGTATTTGTATTTTTGAATGATTTTGTGTACCTGTATTGGAGAATTTGATTTTAATTTTCAGCATTTTGCTTGATGAAGCTGGACATATCAAGTTAACAGGTAGGTGTGGTTTATGTATCTGTGATTTAGTGGTGTGCTGTGTTTTGTGCATGCATGCATAAAACATCGTTTTGATTTGAAATTTTGTTGATTAATTGCCAGTATTGGAATTCAGCTGAATTGAGTTGAATGTATATTAAAAAAAAAAGAAACATGAATTGCGCTGGATGAGATTTTCTCTTGGTAGCTAAGATATTTAATATATTACATATGAATTGCTCAGTAAGTGTGTTATCTGACTAATGATGCTGTGGTTCTGTTGCAGACTTCGGGCTTAGTAAAGAATCAGTTGATCAGGACAGGAAAGCTTACTCGTTCTGTGGCACTGTGGAGTACATGGCCCCTGAGGTGGTGAACAGAAGGGGCCACACCCAGAGTGCTGATTGGTGGTCCCTAGGGGTTCTGATGGTAAGTCAGTAAATTTACTAATGGTAAATTTTACAGCTGCATATGAACTTGTGTGAGGTCTTGTTTCTGGATGTGTGTGTGTATATTTATTTATTTGTTTGTTTGTTTGTCATATATATATGACATGCAGTTACATGATATTTTGCAATATGATATGGATGCCTTTGAAATATGAGATTTTTGCCTTTTGCACTGGAAAACAAGGGGAAAAAGTAAATATAAATGTGCACGCCTGAAAAATTAACTGTCACATCATAGTTTTCTTCCAGTCTGAATTTGTTGAATATTTTGTGAGTCTATTGAACCATGAGCCCTGAACTCTCTATTGAGCTGAATCACTATTAGACCATATCGTTATACCCCTTAGTATGTATTTCATACCGGAAAACCATAGTCGCACTTCACTGATTTATATTTAAATTATCTGTGTTGCTATTTTGCTTTGTTTCCTCTGAGGCCTCTCATCATAGAAATATTGCATTTAAATTTGAATTAAATATCTTTTTGTTTATATAGTTTTACAGCAATAAATGGGTACCAAATCAGTTTTCACTAGATAACAATTAACATCAGCAGGTCGTACAATGTCCTGTCATTCCACAGAAAGATGTATACGTCATTTTTGTAATAAGACATGTGAACAGTACTATGAAAATGTCTTGGAGCGTAGAAGAAAATGTTAAAAACTGTTCATCTGGATAGCAAGTGGATATTTCATAGATGTTTCTGTTCCTCAAAAATGTACTGATTTTATTTATTTATTCATGTATTTATTTATTTTTGTTGACTGGCTAGATGAACACCAGTTCCCAAAAATCTTCTCAGAGGCACCTCAGCCATTCCATGTTTCATATCAATTATATTTCACCACCAGTTCACTTAACTTATTTAGTTCATTTATGAGGGGTATTGATTAGCCAAACATGGTTATATTGGCAGCCTATGACTTTTGCCAAGTATGATCTATGTTAATAGAACTTTCTTTTGCCTTTGCAGTTTGAAATGTTGACTGGTACTCTGCCGTTTCAAGGCAAAGACAGGAACGAGACCATGAACATGATTCTAAAGTAAGCAGTGCGATGGTCCTTTCATACCTTTCATTTGTTTCCCAAAGCATGACCCTGACGCACTTCCTCTTTCTCTGGTCCTTAGAGCTAAACTGGGAATGCCACAGTTTTTAAGCTCGGAAGCGCAGAGTCTTCTGAGAATGTTGTTTAAGAGGAATCCAGCTAATCGTCTAGGTATGTTTCTGGTCTTTTCTTTCTGTGAAACATTATTTAAAAGTCTGTAGTAATAAAAATTAACTTCTCCAGTAATGCTATCTTATGGAAAAAAATCAAGACTTAAATCATGCTACACCCAAAACTGGGTGGTCTTTATAACTATATTCTGAAGTCAATAAAGATCAGTGGTGGATATACCGTATTTAAAATATGCATTTAGGATGTACAGATTATTTTGGGAAGGTTTGTGAGACTTGACCTAACTCTTTATTACTTTCCTTGGTCATTAGTTCTCTTGTTGCATCGTTTATATGTTAGACTGGTCCTCCATCTCACAGGAGCAGGCTCAGATGGGGTGGAGGAGATCAAACGACATCCCTTTTTCTCGACCATTGACTGGAATGTAAGTACTGTAGTAAATGTGGCCTCTTTGGCTAAACAAGTGTAACGTCTGCCAGGTAGCTAGCAGGATCTACAGGGATATGCAAATGGCCTCTCTGAGGCATGCTTAGTAGCCAACAGCGACTAGCCTAGCATAAAGAGAAGGCCCCACCTCTCCATTCACCAATGGTCAGTTATGCATATACAGCAATGGAGAGCAGCAAGGATGTGTCATGTTTCCCAGTTAGTACCAGCCATTGTAACGGCGCTTTTCCACAGGGACATAGGAGCCGATCCGTATCTCAAAGAGAGGCTAGTTACGGCATGGTTCCAGCTCTCGCTGGTTTTTCACTGAAGAAGGGTCAGCTCAGTATAAGCATTGCCGAATTTGGAGAGCAGCAGTGACGTAAACATGAAGACACTGATTTAGAATTAGAATTTTCAGATCAGTGATCATTGTTGACACAACGCAGCACGCAGTGCACAGCAATGAAATGTGTCCCCTGCATTTAACCCATAATGTACTATGTACATTTCAACCAATCAGATGGCGGTGATGCAACCAACTCAGTTTGGTCGCGCTTTCAGCCCTGCTAGTAAGCAGCTGGTTACTGCTTGGTTACAGCTCACATATTTTGCGATGTAAAGCCGTCAGTTCGAAGTACAGGTCGGGTGCGGCTTGGTTTCTGGTGGCAGTGGAAAAGCGGCATAAGTGAGTGATCATAGATGATGTAGGTTTTCTTCCAGTTTGGGCTTTAACCACTCATACATAGGTCATGAGTATTCTTAATAGTTACAAGTGAGCTAGTAGCCGCAGTAGTTTTGCTCAGCATTCAGAAAGAAATGATGCTGGATGCTGATGTCTTTAGTCCAGCTTGTGTTTCCATGTAGAGTTTATAAGGTTTAACATCCCTTACCCCCCTAACTCCCTCTGCTGCCTTGAATGGGCACCTGGCTTCGCCGTAAGCCTGCACTGGCTAGGCAGTTCAAAAATGGGTGGATGAATTCAGATACATTTGAAATATTTAAAAATGAGCATTACTATAATATAAAACCTTATTGTTTGTTACTGCTTTCTTAATCTTTTTTGTCAACGGTAAAGTTGATTATTTTTTTAGTTGTTTTTTAAATGCAATCTTATGGTTGACGTGTTTAATAATGGGAAGCATGCAGTCTATCGATGCCCTTCCATAACTGAACTAGACGGCATGATCCTGGGTTGTGGAGGGAATCTGGAATATTCTAAATGCATGACGTTGAGGATGACGAATCTGGGAATACAGATGAGCTTGTGACGTTCCCGGTGTTACCCTGCAGAAACTGTACAGGAGAGAGCTGCAGCCTCCATTCCAACCAGCCGCAGGGAAGCCAGACGACACGTTTTGCTTTGACCCAGAATTCACAGCTAAAACCCCAAAAGGTTCGTAACTTGTTCTGCGTTATGTGCCTTATTTGACGCAGCATTTTGAAAATTTATTATATGTTACCATTTATATGATTGCTTCATAACTTTTCCAGAAGGTTTTTAAATAAAACAAAATACTACAGAGCTACAATACCAGATGCCAGTTGCCAGTACTACAACACAATTGCCAATTCTACAATAGGAATGAATTCTGTCCGCTGACTGATTTTACGGCATGCAGTGTTTTGTATTGGCATTGCTTGTGATTGTGTACACAGATTCTCCAGGCGTCCCGCCCAGTGCCAACGCGCACCAGCTCTTCAAAGGCTTCAGCTTTGTGGCTCCAGCTTCCCTAGAGGAGGGAAGAAGCTCAGCGCACATCAGCATCCTTCCCATTGTGCAGGTATTACACCGACTAAGCATGTCTAATTTCCGCTGCAACTAGCCAAAGTGTGATCAACCACAGCCATAATGCAAACCAACCTACATAAACCCCACGATCAAATAAAGTTTGTAGTTTTAACTACATAAAATATTTGATTGAGGGTGCTTTTTTATAGTGAGAGTGCAAATTTTTTCATGTGGAACAGTGAGTATATTGCAGGCTCTTGCAGCTTTGCTAGCTGTCGTGCGTAAGAAGCTGCATCATGGCAGTTGAAGACAGCTGATGTGTAAAAACAGATGGATTGCACATATGTTTCATTTGCAGTTACATAAAGGATGTTGCATAACACCCAAATTTGTAGTCAACTTTTTTTGCCAATTATTTATACAGTCCCCTGCTTTCCATCTTGCTTTCCAACTTTCCAACTTGTATATAAAATTAATTAGGGCTGTCAAAATTAACGGGTTAACACGGATTAATCCATCATCATGATTAATCTGGTTAAAAATTTTTATGCAATTAACCCATCTGCAGTGCAGAATGACTCAAAATCCCTGAAATGTCTCTGTCAACCCATTTCGGGCAGTTTTGGTGTGTTCCATTTCCCCTGGGAACTCGTATTCCGAGTCAGATTCTGAGTCTTGAAGCCGGAAATGACAACATGCGCACTCCTGTTTCTCGGAGATCCAAGAAATGTCTCGGAGCAGCACAGAGGATCCCAAATTCAGAATCCAAGACGGCTGCGCCTTTTATTAACGGAAGGGAAAGTTGTAGTTTTATACTGTTTAAGCACTACTTCTCATTTGTGGCTCATTAAATCGGTCGCACACACTTTACCGTCCAATTTATCTGTGGACGTGTTGCTACGGAGTTTTATACATAAACCACTGAGCGTAATATGTTATCAACTGATATTGCTAACAATGGCGATTAACTGGACTAAAATTGGATTTCATGATTAGTCGGATTTTTTGTCGGATTTATGGACTTCGGGCTAATTGTAAGTGAACGAAGTTTAAGACCATTTAAACTGAGGTACTTTAAGACAAGTTGCCCGGCTAAGCAAAAAAAAGCAAAAAAAAGCTTTGCTTTTTGATATGGGTCCATAGTATTGCACTTCTGTGGCAGATGGAACGCATCCAACTCATGTTTAAGATGTTTAATAAACATGTTAAGTGCATATGTATTCCTTTTTTTCTTGTCTGTTTGCTCATGCAAAATGAATTGTGATTAATATAGATTAAAAATTAATATTTAATTAAGATTAACCTAATTAATCCACAGCAACCCTGTGATTAATCTGATTAAAAATTTTAATCGATTGACGGCACTAATGGAATAGAACCTAGTCATAAGTCGAAGACAGTCTATTTATTTTGAAACATTGATACATTCAACACAGCACAGCTGTATAGTAGTCAGAATTGTGTTATAGGTGCTTGGATGTTTTTGAAAGAATGGAATCAGATTCCAAGGAGGCTTTACTGGGGTTATACACAATATAAGCTGAATATTTTTTAGTATTAAATATATTAGTAGTAGTATTAAATTTAGTTTCATTTGTTTACATGCAAAAAGGTTTGGCTTATAGGTAGTAGGGATACCATTAGTTTGCTTATATAGTAACATAACTCTTTAGATGTCCTGTGCTGCCACTAAAGAGATGTGTCATGGTCCTGATGTAAGCGGCCTGTTAATTTGGCCATTTCATGCAGAAAAATTGTGGTGCATTTCAAAAATTGTAAGCTCTTGCAAATGTTGCAGACTTTGCTTGATTTTTGTGTTAATTTCAGCTTTTGTACAATCAAGAAATCCTGGGGGAACTGATACAGCTGAACAAAATAGGAGAGGAAAAAAAAGCATAACAATATTTGACAATTTTGCAGCGAATAGTGTAAAACTTGAAAATCTACGCAAGATAAACTATACCCAAGTAGAAGTAGAATCTACTGGTAAAGTTCTGTCAAATGATGACACAAAGCAGTGCTGACAAATCACCTGCTTTTGCTCAATGTTATTGCTATGGAA
>JAABNY020000037.1:2144819-2158148 GCA_015164015.2 Brevimyrus niger
GTTGGCTAATAAAACCAGCAGAACTAATGAGCTCAGCAACATAGATAATGTGTTAATGGGAACGCATAAGACAAAGAAAGACTTGCCTATTGTCTGTAATGAAGACATCATTGAGGTGGTCATTTATTTTAGAAGCATTTTCCCCAGCTGTAAATGTCCCACAATTTACATATATTATATGCTATAGTGCAAATTGATATAATTATCTGTTTTATATGTTGTCATGCGATGGGTTGGCGCCCTATCCTGGGTTATTCCCTGCCTTGTGCCTGTTGATTCTGGGAGAGGCTCTGGACTGCCTTCACCTACATACACAAGCAGGCATGGAAAGCAGACGGATGGATGTATTATTTCGAAGCCCTGCTCAGGGTCAGCTACATCACCACAGCTGGGTAAGTATTTACTGAAGCCAAATCCAAGAGCTTAATTCCTAGTTTTATTTTGTTTTTCTTTGAGATTTCGTCTTGCTGGAAATCTTACCTAAATCAGTTTTTAAATTGATGCATAATCAGGTTGTATTTTTTAATTTTCTGGGCAGAATTATGATCATTCTAACTTATATTTTCATCCACTTATCTTTCAGTTTTCTGAACATATTAAGATAAATCAGATTTCACTAAATATAATTTAATATTTATACAAAAAGATTTAATGTGCAGAAATAATATAACAAATATAATAATAAACAAAATAAAAAGCTCAAGACATAAAATTATCTATCTATCTATCTATCTATCTATCTATCTATCTATCTATCTATCTATCTATCTATCTATCTATCACCAATCAATAAACTTATCATTTTATTTAAAATATATGTGCAACACATTCAAAAAGCTCAGTGACCCTGTATTATCGAAGGTGGATGTATGGATGGATCATTAAAAACTCTGCTAAGTAATCATTGCTTCCATCTTCAAGTCCATACCTTATGTCTCTTTCCAAGCCTCACACTAAGTTTAAAATGGAATCTTCATGTATGATTTCTCATTTACACCCTGTACAATAAACAGCTGCACTATTACTTTATCTGCAGAGCCGAAGCATTTTTCTGATTTTATGAGAAGCAAATGTGGTGAGCTGGGCTTTTAAGTGCACATTTGGAAGTTCATTCCCATTGGCGAGGTACAGTCAATGCCAGCTGTTTCAGGCATGCTAAATGCTTTCAGCTTTTTTACTTCATCTCCCACATATGTTGCTCTTACATGCAACAGAAAATCAGTGTTATTGTATCATACTTTATTTATCATAGTTATTTTCACAAAAACAAAGTACTTTGATACAAGTTGTCATAATCTCTGGTCTGTACTTTAATCAGGACGCACTGGGCTCTATTTGAAGCTAGCAGACTGATGAAAGATCTGTTGTAAATATGAAATGCCACTAAGTAACATGGTCCAACGAATTACTTCCCATAAACTTACCTTGTCAATGATTCTCCTGGTGATTTCATGATAGAACAAAATGGATCAAAAGAACTAAAGATATAACACCCGTCACTGTATTAGACAAGTTATTGGTAGATGTATAGGTACTACAGCAAATAAGTAGATGACTGCTTGTCTACAATTGCTTCCATTTTCATGTGATTATTAATTGCCAAATAGTTCCCCTGTGCCTCTGTCTAGTGTTTGCAGATATGAGCTGCACCATTTCCAAGTTGGTGTACATTATGGTCACTTTCTGTTAAATTTATGTATGGTGTCTGTGTCAAAGTACAATGTTTTTGTTTATGTTTTTAGGACAAAGTGCAGGTTTTAGGGAGATAAAGAGACACCTTGCTTGCTGTACTACTGTAATCCACAGTTTTATGGTTCTGTGTTTTTAGGTCACTTGTAACTGTTCTGTTCTATTTCACAGTTCCTTGTTTTGCCTAATTCTGCTGTATGCATTTACTGGGCAGCTAAGGGGTCCTACGAAAAGGGTAATACACTGTTAGACTTATGGTGTGAGTGGTAATTACAAAAACTGGGAACTGAGAGAAATAAATGTTTTTTTCTAACACACCCAATCAATTTTTTATTTTCACTACACATGTGTAACATGATATTTCATTCACAATCAAAATGCCTTAATTAATCTCTGGCCTTTTAATTTTGCAAAGCAGGTGAGCTGCATAGGGGGTTATATGAGATGTAGACAGAGTAGGTACAGGATTCCCAAGAGCTAGAGAAACATCCAAAGGAGAGGCCAGCCCTCCCACATTCACTTTGGGCATCACTTCCCTTCTGTCTGTTTTATTATTCTATTCCTGTAAAATTAAAAAGAAAAAAACACTTCCCAGCATGCAAAGCCCACACAGTTTCAGAAACAAGCACCGGTCTCCTTGGCAGATCGTTTGAACTTATTTTTTTTCCTTATCAGATTAAGTAAAAAGGAAGGACCCAGTGCACAATAGTATATCATCTTAATAATAATAATAATAATAATAATTTATATTACAAAGTAACTGCACTATCAACTCCTTTACATTTGTGGGCTCATTAATTCAGTTGGCATTATTACCTTTTTGGATTGTCCTTATACATACCTAGTGATTTTATATTTTTGGGTGAATCCTTTGTTCAAGACTAAATCAGCTAACGGTGTGTAATATATAAAAAGGACTTGGTCCTTGTGGGATGCTGAGCAGATCCACATGACACTGGGAAAGAAGTAGGGAATTTCATATTTATTCGTGGACAGCAGTGGAAATAGGTTTAACAAAAGCAGTAAATGGAACAGAAGTGGGCAATTTCGATGTCAATGTCACATAAACACGTGTAACAAAACAAAACTTGAATTCAGTTGTGGAAGATCCATGTGGAGCTTAGGCACTAGTGTCTGGGGCCATTCACTGTGTAAGAAAAAAGACTTACAGTTTTATATGGTGACTGGGGACAAACAAAAAGTAAACTGCATGAATGGGCCCCAGGATGATCTTGCTAATGCTCCCTGTTCAAGATTATCCTTCTACATTTACCCTTCAGGTCTTGCTTCGCTTTGATTATCTCACTGCATTTGTGGCGTCTGTGACATCCAGGTCCGACACCAGCCCAGTGCTTCCCCTTTGCCCACGCCAGCTCCGCCCCCCTGAGCTCCAGCCACTTCAACACTCAGATCCCTTGTTTTATTTAGACCTGCCTATTTCATTTTATTTTATTTTACCAGTTTCCATGAAGTCTCCATGATTGGATTTTCAATTTGTTGTCTGATTTTGACCCGCTAGTTGGATATTGACCACAACTCTATGGATTGTGTCATTAAAGGCGCCATGCTCTGTTCTGGTTTGGTTATTTTGTGAGAAGTTCTGAAAATCAGCTTATGTGGATTCTCAGTTGTTATATAGTGATATGGTAACAGCATGTCCGATTCTGCACTCTTATTTATAATTAGATGAAATGCCTTTGCTTCAGTGTCATGGTTTGGGATCGCTTTGTCTTTTGTTATTTGTTTTCAAAGGTGGCCTTATTGTCTCCTTACAAAATTGTTGTGGAAATAATAGAAACCATTGCTACAGAAAGAGAAAGTTGGAGAAAGTTGGCAGACAATCCCACTATATCATGTATTAACCTTGACCAACCCACAGCTGTTGTGTGTCACATTCAGTTTAAAATGTCATCTATACACCATAAGGAGTGTCAAAGTACGAGGTAAAATGTTAGCCACCCATGGGCCTGAAGTGATGAGTCTAATTTTATATCAAAAGAAACAAAAAACGAATAAATAGATGGATAGGTGGATAGATAGATAAAGCATTACGTTAAGTAGCCTATTAATCTGCGTATTTCATGTGTATACAGTTTTCTGCAATTCTTAGTATAATTAATATATAAATTTAGACCTAATATCCAATCGTGTCTCTGGTTTAATTCCACGGAATGACGCCAAAGTTGGGTATAATACACTGAAATACAAATTACAGTCCTGTAAAGTGTAATAGCTTATTGATTAACAATAATCGAATTTTGTTAATTCCGCGAACACTCGGAGTATAGGCATACTGCTTAGAAAAGTCAGGCAATGCATACATTTTCAGAAGCATCATGAATGAACTGAAATTTCAATATTTCCTTATTCAGCTTTTCATATAATAGAATACTAATAAAGTTGTATCTTGTAATAAAACTCAATGGGTAAAACCAAAATCCTGTAGTTTGGTTTAATAGATAGAGTGAAATGTCTAAAATATGCGTTATAAAAATCTAAAGCCATTATTACTGAATAATTATTTACGTATTAATATATATGACCAAGGAACCTGTTGAAACTATTGGCGCTTACGGCTTACTCAATTCAATTCTCAATTTCTATATTATAATTTTGTGCAGAGGTATAGCAATAATACTTTTTCCACAAGCTCTGATAAATCCGACACTAAATACTACTGCTATCAATAATGTATAATAAAGTGACATATTGACCTAAATAAAATGCACTTTAGGGGAATTGAGTACAACAGATAATATACTATATTTTTAGAATTTCAAAAGATCTTTTAGCTCGTATTTTAGTCTAAAATTGTTTCATCGTAGTTAAAATGAGAAGTTTATGGAATGGAGAGCAGTAATAAATAACAGTAATTAAAACTAATTTGAATGCCTTCCTATAGTCCCTGTGATTACAAAACATTTAAAGTGACTCCGTAACGTACACAGAATTGTCCGTCTCAAAATAGTAAACATATCTGAAAAGGTCTCTGGGAAAAAATCACAGTAAGTACATTACCAACGAACGGATGTGACCTCCTCACACAACAGTAGGCTACTGCAACGAAATTATAGGGTAAATTGATGATGAAATTGTGAAAAAGAAGTACTTGCTTCTGAAATAAAAAAAACTCCAGCTTGTAATGAAAATAGTGTTTATTTTACATCACTAAATACATGATTAAACTATAATGCATTTTTAAATTATTTTTTTAAGGTTCTATACAAAACTGTACAATAGCAAATTGGAAAATATTAAAGAAATTTATCAATAATACTAGAATCGAGGCTTATAAAACTTCAGGCAGAATAATGAGATACACCCCAATGCTGTTACATTGTAAAATATCTTATTGTTCCGTGCTAGTACCAAAAAATACACGAAAGTATTGTGGTCGACGACAGAACTATATTGAAAATTTAGCATTTGAGAAGAAGAAAATTGTAGCCAAATAATACGCCTTCGAAGCTTTGTTATTTAATTTCAGAAACCTTGTTTGGATGGTATTACTTTGCTTGTTTATGCTATAGGCCCCATAGGAAGCCGGACGCACTGTTTAAATATACATCTGTCCCGTATATCAATAACATGTAGCGTTAATCTGATAAACATGCCTTATAAATAAGTGTAACGATACGCCTGGGACATCAGTTTAAAGTTTCATAAAGTGACTAACCACGTAATGCTATAAAAGCTTCACTGTAGTGTTGCAGCGAGGAAAGTTTTTGAACTCTAAATAATAAATACGCTAGACTAAAATTTGAAATTTTTGGTTCGAAACGGAATACTATCTTGTCTGTAAAACCCCTTATCCGTTCATCTAGCCAAACCCGAAGTACCAAAAATACTGTAATTAAATAGAAACACCTAATACATAGGCGCCGGGAAGTTATTAATAGGCACAGTCGGGGTGCAGGAACCAGGGGGCACGTGCATGTATCCCCCAAATATTTAATTTGGCTTTATTTGTTGCTACAAAGAAATAGAACTTTAGATTTAAATGAGTAAGTGTGTGTGTGTGTGTGTGTGTGTGTGTGTGTCCCGATAATAAACACTCTCCTATGCCATCGGGCACAATTTCGTGTAAATCCTTTCACTCAAAATTTCTCTTTATAAAATCAATGAATCAACATTTTAATTTGGTAATAAAATGTTTCCTTTATAAAATAGCTTAAACATCAGTCTGTGTGGATACCTTGCCCCGACGCGAGAAAAAGTTATTTTTTTATATAGTCGCCTCTAATCATTGTCATCATCGCACCACCAGAAATTACAAATGAAACATATAAAAGAAAATCCACTACATTTTTGTCGTCGTCAGTCTTCGTGGGTAAATCCCCGTCCTTTAGTCAGAGATCATGGCACGTAGCACTGTCCGTATTTATTTTGCGGGAATATACCTCGTGAGTCTGCTGTTCCCCCGAAGGAGTCATTCTTTTCTCCTTTTGTCGTCGGTTGCAAAACCAGACACGAACCACTTCTTTCTCCAACTGCAGACTGTCAGCCAAAGAGGATATTTCCTGGGCTGCCGGCTTGGGACATTTAAGAAAGTGCGACTCCAGCGCCCCTTTCACGCTCACCTCTATCGACGTCCTTTTCTTTCTTTTCCTTCCTTGCGCAGCAATTTTGTCAAAGTTGCTGGGGCTGCCGGTGGACGAGTCAGCCTCTTCTAACCACTTGCTCAATAAAGGTCTCAGTTTGCACATGTTCTTAAAACTAAGCTGCAAAGCTTCGAACCTGCAGATGGTCGTCTGTGAAAAGACATTGCCGTATAAAGTGCCCAGAGCAAGACCCACATCTGCCTGCGTAAAGCCGAGCTTGATCCGCCTTTGTTTGAACTGTTTGGCGAACTGTTCCAATTCATCCGAGGTTGGTGTTTCCTCATCGGAGTGGTCATGACAGTGGTGCCCCCCGATGTCCGCGTGGTCTGAATTGTCTCTTATTCCCAGATGCAAGCCCTGGTCTTCTAAAGAGTTCGAGGGAGGCGTAAGACCTCCGTGGTCCAATATGCCATTGACCGTGAAACCGGCCTGCGTATAAATGTTAATCGGTTGCCCCCCGGTGTTTACGGATGAGTTGTGAGACACGGATGTTCCCCACGCACCTGGATGATTGGAATGGGGTGAGTGATGGGCGACATGAGAAGATCTGTGATGAATGATTGCCCCAAGTTGGAGGTCTTCTCGTCCCGGTTTCACGTCCTGCTGCTCTATAGTACTGCCCGACAGAGATGCTGACCACGGATTTCCCTCAGATAAACTGCTTACCCACTGATGGCTAATAGGATGTCCACTGCTCTGAATTCCTTGGAGGTAGTCACTTTGTAGAAGTTTCTGGTGATTCCTAAAGGGATTTCCTTGTTGCATGACCGAAGAGTCTGCCTGAACCATAGAACTGATAATACTGTAGGGATTGGAGGCAGTTGTGGCCATGCTTGATGTAGTAGTAAAAATGTTGCAAAGGGATCGGCTTCAGCCTTTGACATGTCCCTGCTTAGGGAGCCAAATCAGCAGCAGTTTATAATTGACGGTTCTCTGTACCAGTCGGAACAAAGCTTGATCCGGTCGAAACCAATAGCGAAACGAGGCTGCCCCCGCCCCCCCTCGACATGAGTCTTTCTGGAGATAAAACAGCTACACTGACACAGAACAGGAACCCACTTATTTCATAGGCTGCGTTCTTTAAAACTGTATAACAGACATAAATTCAGATGCTTCACTTCAGCCATACAAGTCTTTTTATTGTACGTCTCTCGTTGCGTGTAAGTATTGGTTTTAAAAGCTACTGATTATTAATGGTTTAAGGAGGAAACCGTTTTAAAACTTCAAACACGTGGAGGAATAACAATTATTCAACGGGGATTTAAATTAATAGATTTAAACAGAAATAATGCATGTACAAATGTAAAGTGAACTATTAGTATGACGTAAGCACACACATACATATATGACTGACAGCCCTAATATATATATTAGGGCACACACGCACACATACACATGCATATTGCAATATAATTATTATACGTTGAATCGGCTATTGGACAATTAATTTCAAAGTAGTAATAACTGTGCTGTATAGGCCTATCATTTAAAATTTCCCCTAATGCATACTGCCAATACTTCTATACGTGATTATATTTCCCTTTATAATTCTACAACCGAATATTTTTATTGGTTTTAAATTAAATTTGTTACAAGAGCTCGCAACTTACGCTTGATTTAAATTTGCATACATTTTCATACATTTGGCATAAATAAAAGAAGGCTACCAGCCACCAGTCAAAGAGCGTCATTTC
The DNA here is from genome assembly GCA_015164015.2 of Brevimyrus niger. Lineage (NCBI taxonomy): Eukaryota > Metazoa > Chordata > Actinopteri > Osteoglossiformes > Mormyridae > Brevimyrus > Brevimyrus niger. The sequence continues at coordinate 2,152,804 of JAABNY020000037.1, forward strand.
TCATTGAACACGAGGAAATTGTGCAGAAGCTCACACAAGAACAGGTGAGTTTGCTATCAAAACCTAAAGAAATCGTAGCTGATTGCCTTAACACTGAGAGTCAATGCCCTCTGACACAAACTGGACGGACAACTGAAAAGTAGGGAGCTTAAATTTGAATCGCTTAACAGCTACGAATTCAATGAAAACGAACGTTTTGTTTTTCTTTCCCAAGAACTTACTAAAGTGTAGTTAAGCGGAATATACTGCAATAGTAAGAATTTATTTTGCATTGCTCGTTTGTTTATTCAGATATCTTTTTCATAAATAGGAGTACACAACAGAGTGTAAATAAAAAAAAATAATTTAGCATATTTAGGAACAATTTGAATAAAAATGTACGCCATATTCTTGTTATACATATATACTTCTTTTAGAAACATTTTTTGTGGTGCTCAGCTTATATAATTAATTCGAAGCTCTTGGGGAGTGGTTTATTTTCACATTTTATTTCCATGTTTTTTGAGTAATTTGTCATGTTAAAATTTTTTAGTATAAGCGTATTTACTGGCAAGAATTTTGTACCGAAAAAGGTTATTCCTATTGAAATATATACAACTAGTAAATAACATATAAACAGCCAGTAAATGAAGGTAGATGAAGGCGGCGATGTGGAGTGGGGGTTTGCTGCTGTCCTTCTCTCGATAGGCTAAGTTTCCAAGTGTAACAGATGCTGCTCTCAAGCCTTTGCTTGTGGTGATTCTCATTATTCAGGCTCCACATTTTTCCCCCACGATCCGGGTTTCCATGGAGAACGTAATAAAAGCCTGCAGCGGCCAACAAATCCCAGTACCGGGCACAGTAAGGCGACTCATTCAAAGGGAAGGCCCTGACTGGACACCAAAGAAAATACTTTTCATATTATCTTACGTTACTGTTACAACAAACTTCAACAACTTCTGGAGCTGGGCAAGATATAAAATTACCACCGATAAGGTGAAACATCGCAGTACAACCTTAATTTGTTAATTAGGAAATTGTTGTATATAGGCTACTAAGAAGAACTCTACTTTTTGTATGTTGTTTGCATAGATTTATCACACTATTCTGATAGCGAGTACTTACAACACCTCACACACTATATGTAGTCTATACAATATTAAAATAATCAACGCAAAAGCTCAAATCATTGTAATTATTATACGAAGGCTCAAGGTAGTTTATTGTAATTTAAACATTAAAATTGCATTATTTTAACCTCCCCTTTCAATACCGGCGAAGCAGAAATAACCGATGCATATAAGGCTACATTCATTTGACCAGAAAAAGCGCTTAGAAGATGGAGGGATGGTTGATTTAGGCCTATCGTAAAGCATGATGAAAAACACTTAAATGAAATAAACACTCCAGTAAAGATACTGTTCATTATAACAGACTGTAAATATTATCTGTATCTAGAAGTCGCGTGTTGGTTTAAACGCGCACTGGGTGGCAGCCTGAGGATTGAGCTGTTTTCAATACAGCATGCAAGTCAGAATAGTAAGGTTTTGCTTACAGGCGTCGGCCTTTTTAGTGTCAAAACTGGGCGCCCACACGTTTAAGCTTTTCGTTACTAAGATTTATACTCCGAGTATTACGAAGGCAAAAAAATGTGAAAAAAATAAGATACGCAAGTTACTGTAGAGCGCACATTTCAATGGGCGTGAACACGTGAAAGAAACTGTTTTAGGATGGCCTCTGGTAATTGGAAAAAAGCAGCGTTTCTAGTCGCACGTACGTGTTTTGTGCAACTGCGGTGTTTGTTGAAGCTGAAATATTTCAAAAGATAAAAATCTTTATATCCAAAAGAAATAAAAATTCAAAAAACGTTTTGCTATTGAAACAATGGTTTAAGGAATTCAATAACAATGAATGGCAAAGAGTCAGACCTGCGTGGCAGAACAAACTGTGGGCAGCGGAGCCCCATGGGCACCGGCGTCCATTGCCATTTTTTTGCCCAAAACAAGTTATATCATTTACTCCAGTAGAAACTATATGCATATGTAAAATGCGGCTTTGATATCCCAGCCTTTCCAGTAGTATTGGGTTGTGTGATTTTTAACTTGTATCCATCCATTCATCCTTCCAGGGCAGGTTCTTGGGAGGGGCTAACGTCTACAGCAGGGAGCATATAGAGCACAAATTCATGGCAGATGCACTAAATGGGATGATCTTTTTCTTTTATTTTATACTGTACCCATACCAAACTCATTATTTTAATTCAACTCATATTTTATATATTTTTTATAATAGTACATTATTTTGCCATGCTTTTCAGGATATATTAGGCCTAGTATTAATTTGCTAATAGTTCTAATAAATGTATCAACAAATGTATATGGTAGAAATGCAGATGATTGTACACATATAGGTAACAGTGAGTTGAATGATACACTTATTCTAACAAAAACATGAGATTCGTATTCGAAGATCATTCTAATTGAATATCGTCATGTAAACATTCTAAAAACAATTAGTTAACAAAGTTGCATGGGCGCCGTTAAGTCCGATCACTCGGGGCTAAAGCCCGGAGTATTTTAAGCCCTGACTATTTTAGCATCGATGCCAATCTAATTCAAAAAAAAAAAAAAAGCACACCTTGACTTACCCCCTGATCTTTTCAGTAGCTAGAAACTCTCCTGCAGAGTTGAATATATGTACAACAATACCGATGTATACTGGCACGCACATCAAGACACATTCCAAATTAAAATGTTGGTACGTACGAAAGTAAATAAAAAAAATAATCTGAACATCTCAGCGTAAACTTGCATGGGATTGTACTGGATAAAATCATTTTGTCGGCACTTTATCGTCATTATCATTGGAGGCATCTTCTTAATCGACGTGTTCAGTTCGTTTCCCCAGCGCTAGAAAGTATTTCGCTGTTTTACTTTCATGGTATAGCTAAGCTGTTCTCTGTCGTTCCATGTTTATTTCTAGAACGAATAAGACGTGTCATAGAAATCGTTCCATGGAACTAGCGTCTTGGTTGCAGTCACACAGGCCAACGTAATTGGGCTATTATTTTGTTGTTTTAAGGACGGTAATAGTGATTTGACAAACGATTCTATTCTGAGAGCGAGAGTCTTCATACTCCTCGTTGTCGTTATATTTACACTTTATTGTAATAGAGAAAATTGCCCCTCACTAAATGCTTTTTAGGTCTTTCGAAAACAGCCTAGTGAAAGACAATTAACACTAAATCGAAGCGTAGACCCTGCCTGTTATGCGTACCATTGTTCATACATATTTGCTATTTTGCTTGCAATATCCCAAACCCTCGCTCCAATCTGTAAGTCGGCAAGCATGTAGGCCTACTACAAAACTATTTAACAGAAGCATGTATATTTCGATGATTTGGTGCCTTACTTTTTAATTATATGAAAACGTTTTTAATTATTATATTCTATATTATTTCTCTTTCCATCCATCTAATGACCGCTCATTCAGTACAGTGTGGCGAATTTTGTTTGTGCTACTGCATAGTTTGAATAAATATGAAGGATAAGACTACAAGTATTAATTTACTACTGTATTACAGGTGGAATAAGAAGCCCTCTGCTCAGCGCACGAAATATGACGTATTTGAATATGCGAAATAGCCGTCACTACTTCAAAAGGCTGCAACGTGGTTATGAAAGTGCTTCTATAATAGGTGTATAGCATTTTAATATAATATAGCATATTAAATTAAACATAAACAATGTGGAATACATGTTGTAGGCAACCTTAATTGTTTTCTATTTCTTAAAATAGTTCCGTTACAGTACTAATGACTGCTTGTGGAAGCTACAGTTCCTGGCTTGCGGTGGTAGGTAGAGTCAAAAAGAAAATTGAAGTATAGGTTAAACTAGCTTCGAAAAAACATATGCAGTAGAGAAAATAACATCGTATTTGACAAAGTTGACAAAATATTTTGCGACGGAAAACGCTTTAATGATTTATATTATTGCTCGTTTAATCATTTTGAATAATGTGTAAAATATATATTTAAATGTTTGAAGTAATAAAAAGCTACCAATAATCAAGATAAATGCAGGCATGGGCCTCGTGTTTATTTAGTTATTTCCTTATTAAAAGTATAACTTAAAGTTAGTTAAAGCACTTATGTAAGTCGCTCTGGCTAAGGGCGTCTGCCAAATGCTGTAAATGTAAATGCATAATGTGCTAATTTATTAATTTGTAAGTGGAAAATTGAGACTTAAAAATACTACTGGGCCTACTACTTCTACTAGACTATAGCAGCAGTAATAGCCTGGTAGTAGTAGTAAACGTTAATGTTTGTGGCTACCAATTGAGTTTCCCAAAAGCCGTTCTGCAGCAGTAAAAATTCCCATTTGACTTGTTTATGCTTATAGGCCGTCAGCCCACCTGAACAATGCATTCTCCACTATTGGATTGCAGAACCACAAACTATGCAAGAGAATAAAACATACTATGAAACTTATCAAACTAAATTTAGCATTTTAGAACAGTTGAAACCTTGATAGGAATTCATTCTGGCCACGCATGCAATGAGCTTCATAAACAGCACGAAACATTATCACCTCTCCAGCTCACAGCTTTACGTCCCTCTTTCACAGCCATGTTAAAAAGCAAAGTGCAGAGGAGCCTTCTGACAGCCCTCCTCTTCTCCAATAATACAAAGAACTAAGGCACAGAATACAGTCGACTGAACCATGAAGCTATGGGGGAGAAGAGGGAAGGGATGCAACTGTTGAAAGTACATCTTTCAAAATGTGATACGTTTTGAAGGTGTACTATATTAATGGCAAAGCAACGTTAAAATCAGGAAAATTTAATCACCACTGAAACTGTAATTTCGCTGTGCATGTCTTAAAGACAACTGAATGTACATTCATGTGGTCTAGGCTCAGTTCATGAAAAGCAGGAGGTGAAGCAACAAAGTCAAAACACAATGTAGCATTAGTCTAGCATGAAGGTTAGACACGGAACCTTAAACATTTCAGTGTCATTTCGTTACGTTTGCTTAATAAACACCCGGCAGTTTCATTGAAATTAAAAATCAGTCAACCATAACCAGTCTGTGCATGAGTATAAATTCTGTTGCATGCATAAATTTGCCAGCTGCGTCTGGCATTGTCACCCAATTTCCAATTTTAAATTTAAATATCTGAATCAACTGATTTAATTGACTAAAAACAACTATATATATATACACGCACACACACACACACACACACACACACACACACACACACACACACACACACACACACACTTACCTAAAGGATTATTAGGAACACCATGCTAATATGGTGATTGACCCCCTTTCGCCTTCAGAACTGCCTTAATTCTACGTG
>JAABNY020000037.1:2169686-2188844 GCA_015164015.2 Brevimyrus niger
TGTACCAAGTGGGGTGGGGGGCTGTTGGGGCTGGTGGGGGGAGCGGGTTGAGTGCACAGCGTGCCCAGCACAAGGCGAGGGCTCGGTGCCAGACGCAGCTGACTCTGGACCCCTGCCAATTCCTGAGAATCGCGGCCAGACAGGAGCTGTGAGTCAGGAGCGCGGCGGTCCGGGGGGACATGCCCTCCTTCTCCTTCAAATGCTCTCTGTCACACCTACATCCGTCACCCACTGTCATCTCACTCTCCTCCCACCTACAACCACTGTCTGCATTCTTTTTCCTTCACATCTGAATCCTTTACTATCCAATTCAGGCTTGGTAAAGACTTTTTTAGAATATGTGATGCTCAACAGAGAAATAATGCTACAGATATCTCTTTAAAATTTTTGTTAACAGCTTTTATTGTAAACCTTGAGAGATATTTCTGTTAACATGGTGATTTACAGGGAAGAATGTTTGCTACTTGTCATTTTGTCCATATATAAAATCCTAAAGATGTTCTCTCCTCATTTACCCCGACTTTTTTTAAACAGTTTGCAGTACCATCCATAAAGCCACTGGAAGGGAGGGATTTAGTTAGTATGATGATTTAGTAAAACTGTGTAAGAAGGCAAGCTTTCGGAAAAATTTAGAGTACATATAAAAATAATTTTAGAAGATTTCCTTGTACGATGAATCATAAACGAAGAACTGTCTTGTTACATATTACTAAAATCGCAATCTTTGGCCCCAATTCCTTCCTTCATTAAAGCAAGAACCCTGAAGAAAAAGTGAAGATTAAACAAATTCAGTGTATTTTTGTAGTTTCACATTCGCGGCAGTATTTCCCTCTATCTGGACCGTCAGGTGCTGAGTAACACCTTGAGTACAACAAATCAAGTTTAAACACACAGCAGATGTTTGAGTAATTCAGCTGCTCGGGTGGGGCTCGACAGCCATCGTAGCAGCTGTGTTTGCAGTCATTTCCAGCCCTCTCTTCCTACTACGCCGGTCAGAGTTCAGCCAATAACTGCTCCATTCCACTGCTTCTCTGTGAGGCCGGAACATTAGCATTCCACTGTGGGACTTTTGGGATAATAGCATTAAAAGCTGCCTTTGACCCTGTTGCCATGGATGCAGCACAATGAGTGGAAGAAAAACCCTGGAAGCAGGAGCCGGTTCTCTGACTCTCCTCATCTTCAAACTCATGACACCTCTGTCTAAAACAGAAGTTTGCTGACTTTAGCTTTACTGGATAAGTTTTTGATGCAAAAATATTTGTTTTAGGGTTTATCATGCTAAATTAAGGAACTTAAAATTTCCTTGTCTTTTTCCATCCATCCATCCATCCATCCATCCATCCATCCATCCATCCATCCATCTTCTTACTGCTCTTCCTGGTCATTGACACATATACAAGCACACACACACACATTTATTGTGGTTCTTCCATATTATATGTCATATTTATGTCACATATTTGGTCTGAAACAGTCTTTTCCATAATTCGCTTATAACAGTTTTTCCCTGTAGCAATATTCCCCGCGAGCCCTATCTGTATTTACTCATGCACATAGAAAATCCACGTTTTCTCTCATTGACATAAATTACCCCTGCTCTTCATGCCATGATTAATTTCATTTCAATGTACAGTGGTACCTCGGTTCTCGAACTCACAAGAACTCGAGTTTCTTGAAATTTGAACAAACCAGGTTGACCTAGAACTCGATCTGAATATCAGAAATCGAACCGTGGACTTAATACAGAGGACTGAAACGTGGGCTTAATACAGAGGACTAATGACAACAACCAGAAACAGCTGATCACATGGGGATCCCACACGAGGTTTACAGTTGCGTGGCACACGGAAGGAGCAGACAATTGGAACAGGACAGGGGTAATGTTGGGATAAGATCTTTATCGTTTTGGAAGCCATTAAGAAAAAAAGGCTCTTCTTGTTTTATCTTGTTCATTTTTTGTTTAAATTCTTTAAAAAACATATTTATGTGTAATTTTGGGGGGCGGGAACCAATTAATGGAAGAAATTAGATCAGAATTCGAACAGGATTTGATCGTGTCCAGAACAGATTAAGTTCGAGAACCGAGGTACGTACCACTGTACTTAGAATTACTTCACATTTATTGTAAATAATGAAATTATTATGCATATGGTCAATTCAAAATTACAGTCTGGCTGCTTTGTTTGCCTCCGCTATTTATCTACCAGTTTATATACCAGTTCTAATCTAAGTCTGTAAAACCGTGACTGTCAGATTAAATGAACATCCAGTTTTGCAAATCAGCACCGGAGTAACGGCCCAGTGGTGCCACTTTGGGTAGGAATGCCAATGGCAATTTGTCAGCGTGCAGGACCTTTGCTCGAAGGAAACTCGCTGCTGACGCAAAAGCTCAAGTCTGCAAAGAACAAAGGCATTTCTGCCACGTGCTAATCATTTCTCCCCCCTGACTTAACAGGGGCGGGGCGGGGCAATTTTGCAATAAGTCAGTGTGCTATAAAACCTTACTAAGAATGCAGTCTGAGTAGAGGTGGACTCACACTGAACAGTGTTTAACTGGGCATGGAGGAACAGATTCGCTAACTGTGAGGGCACGTGGTCAAAAAGATGGTGGTCCTCATGTAGGCCAGGTATTTCCTGTAAAATGTGTGATTGAATAAATTTCTTCATTAAATATGTATTCAAATGCAGCAAAATTGTGCCATTAGAGATGACATGCACTTAAACAAAACTGAGAATACTGAGAAGTAATTTATCATGTTCTGTACATTTGCAAATGAGCACACTTTTACAAAAGCCTATTAGTGATGTTCATTTAAAGACAAATATAAAATCTCTAACACTTAAGTCATTACTGGGCACTTATGCTGTAGTTACATTTGATAAGTATTAAACAAAAAGCAATCTGGCCGAAACTATAAAAGATGATAAAAGATGTTTCTCTTTTCAAAGGCTGGTTTTCTTAGAACCTTTTTTAAGTACATGTACAAAGAAGATTACAGTAATGTAAGTAATCCTATTCTGTGGTATAAACTCTTTCAATAAGAACTATTTAAAAAACAGTAGAAATGAAAGAATATGGTGAATACAAAATATTCAGATGTACTACAAAGGAGAAATTTGGCTGCTTGTTCTGACCCTCTTAAGATTTATGTTTGCAAATTTGTTTTGGATAATGAATAATGTATAGCCAATAAACAAAAGGGCAGAAAGAGAGGGTTGTTTGGACCTGGAAGGCGTTCACATGAGGGCAAGTGTACCAGTCGAGAGTTTTGAGAAATGGCTGGGGCACTAGGGCAGCAGTGGGTTTGGAGGAGACGGGATTGGAGAGCTTCCCCGGGGAGTAACAGTGAAAGTGATAGAGGACTCAAGATATGCCTGCTGGCTTCTACTGGGACAGCCAAGCGTACCAAACAGGATCCACCTTTTCGGATGGTTAATTTTTCCTATTAAAACAACACAGCAGGAAGAACAGCGGGGGTGCTGCCCCCCCCAGCCCCCCACGTGACCTGGTGTTTTGGTCTGGGGCTAAATGTGGGAACTGATGACGATTATCCACCATATTTTGGCACATGAAATTTAATCACACTCTGAAACAACTGTAGCTATGTAACTAGAAATGTATATAGCACTAGTGCAACTGCAATTGAGTTCTGCTCTGAGGTCTGTCCTGATTTATCAAGTCATCTGATTGTCATTTGATTGTCTTTGTTTATCCATGTGAATAATAACAACAACAAAACAATAAGAATAACAATAATAAGCACAAAGTAACCTTTTTCAACAATAAGAAGAAGATCCACTTTTAACAAATGGTATAAAAACATTCTTTGACTTCTGAGTCTGATTTTAACAGAAATGGTTTTTGGGGCAAATGTGACTAACTCTAGGAGGAAGGCTTCAAACCACCAGGAAATAAATGTTTGATTGCCCTGTTTCGAATCTTTGCTTTTTTTGATATGTTGGGTTTTATCGTTATTACAATTTTTTTTTTGGCTACACCGTACTTACCTAACAGTGTTGGCTGGCAAGCTGGCGCCCCCTCAGGAGACGGCGCGCTACAACAAGAAGCTGCTCTGCGCCGGCGCTGCAGAGAGCGCGAGTGCGTGCACAGCTCGCAAGCCGATTTCTGTCTCGGATGGTGCACCCCGCGTGCAACTGAAACCGGCTGGCTAAGCTGGCATCCAAGGCAGCCTCCATTGTCACCTATAGGAGTGACCGGCCCCGGGTGAGAGGTGACAGTGGCACCCTCTGAGGTGACAGAGTTACTCACACAGTCATGTGATTGTCAAATAAGTACATTTTGCGTGTCTCCGGGGAAGCCTGTGCTGCTGTGGGAGGAAAAGCAACAAAATGTCTCAGGTACCTTGACGTCAGATTTACAGTATGTTGCTGTGTCATTAAGGATTCCTGTATGACAAAATTGCACAGTTTTAATGCATACTTTAGTGAGCATCTCCATCCACATGCAAGCATTCCAATCCATATATTATGATATTATTATTATGTTTATTGAGGAAAAGAAAGTGGAAAAACAGCTCTTTCAGAACAAATGGCACTCTGTTAAGATTACATTGACTTTTATCTTCTACTTGGTTACAGGCTGAAACTATGGTTGTTACTGATTTTAAATAGCTTTAACCATATTTAGTACAAACTGTTGTTTTTTGTTATAATACCTGCATTAGGAAATGTTTTTTTTTAATATTTGATGTTTAATACATCAGTCTCAAATATATTTCAGTAGGCCTACTTTTTCAAGTTAGGTTAACTGATAACCTAAAAATAAGTACATATTAAACTAACATATGTACAGATTTCACGGCAAGAGTAGTGACTAATTTCTCAGGTAAAGTAAATCCAACATTTTACTTAATATGAGCCAATGTTTGTACAGGATTTTTAACCGAGCTTGCTGACCTAAATGTATGACCCATCTTGCTGCATTACATTAACCCAGAGCGTATTCTGTCCCACAGTTTCCCAGCCATGTGCTGAAGATTGGGTTGTTTTCAACGTCGCAATTTTTTAGCATGTAAGGATGCCACACGTACAACTCCCGAAGGAGCTATTCCTGGTGGGTCCCACAAAGAGAATCCCCCGGGGAAGACTCCACACACACTGGGGGGATTATATCTCCCAACTGGCTTGGAAACGTCTAGAGATTCCTCAGAACTCGGCCACGGAAAAAGACGTCTGGTCTGACCTGCTCTGCATGATGCCACTGTGGTTTAGACCGGAGAAGATGGTGGGAAAATAATGATGAATGACGATGATGACCTAAGACTCTGTATCACTGTTTCTTGGTCACAGCGAAGAGTAACATGAAATATGCAATTTATGGGCTAAAAAATGACCTTTCTATTGATTTAGCTTAATTTTATTGCTAGTTTTATTGACTTGTCTGAGATAACTTTCTTCTGTATTTTACATTTTTATCAATTTCATAGGCTTTTTGTATACTTTTCCATGTTATTCATTTTAATTGATGTATGGATCAGCTGTATGGATGGCTGATTGAATAAGTTTCAGAACATGAAAATCATGAGTTACATTTAGTTTATTCTCAATGTGCTCCTAGCCAGAAAATTAATGTTGTGTCATTCCAATAATTAATTTAAGATTTGACATAATGGTGCATAACTTTTTAAAATCAGTTAATTTAACCATTGCTAATTGCTTTTCGACTTAAAATAGTTAATGCATTTAAAGTAAACACCATGTAACACCGATGTTGTTGATGTAAAGACAATGTTGGACTAGACTTATTATGTGTCAGTTTTTCTTTGCTCATTTTGCTTGGATGATCAATCAAGTAGAGAATGAATCCAAAACAAGTAGAAAGAATATTTAGTAACGCTTTACATTAACTGCACCTTCATAATGCTTTTATATTGCATTATAAAATGTTCAGTACACCTTCATAATGTATTCATTAAGTATTCATAAAACATTCATAAACTAGACATCACGTATTTATACCTTAACATCCTAACATCCCTTAATTGTAAATTACATTGATAACCAACATTATATAATAATACCACAAAAATTATAATTGTATAATCATGTAATGTTTCTTATTAATGTATAATAAAGCTGTTAAGGGACGTTAGGATGTTACGGTGTACTTGCATGCTGCTTATGAATGCTCTATGAATACACAATGAATACATCATGAAGGTGCACTTGTGTAAAGTGTTAGTGAATTTTAAAGTTTATTGAAGAAAACTGATGATATGAGTAATAAAAAGATCTCTTGCTCTGTGGTTAAAAATATAAATGCCTTCATAACTATCTACCGCAGGATGTAGACTAATTCCACAGAATGCAGAGTGTGCCATCATCAGTCACCGCTATCTCCCAGTCACTGGAATTATTGATTGCTTGTCCTTGTCTAGGTAGCAGTAAGAGGCTATGTAAGCTTCTAGCTTTCCAAACTGCATGATTAAAAACTCGTCTGTCAGACTACATCTCGTATTAGATTTTTGTCAGAAACAATCAAGAATGATTCTTGGCCCAACTTCAAAAAACAGGAATGAGACACAATATATGTAATGTATCATATACAATGAGAAATCCATCCCTAGTCTTTATATCATATCACTGTATTGTAAGTGAGCGTTTGGAACAAAAAAAAAATGTTCGGCCACCAGCTTATGGTACTCTAACTTGACACAATATACTTCGTTGTTGTCACCCAAGAAATATGATGGTAATCTGCTGGGGCATCATGATGGAGCACATTGAACCTGATCACAGGATGGGGGAGTCTGTGATACAGGGAAATGGGCCTGCTTGAGTAAGGAAGACAATCGGAAACCGAACAGGGGTTTCAAGGATAAACTCGACAAAGCCAGAGGATACAGCAGTTACTCTAAGCATCTCTCGTTGTTTGAAACGCTTTGATCTTGACCTTAAAACTCTCTTTGCAGGGTTTATCAATCAGGGACACATTTATTACAGCTATGAAGACAGCAGTTTTCCGTTCCCTTCAAGATCATCTTTGTACTACTGGCTCAAGGCAAGAAATTATTCTTTTTACTGTATGGTCTGAAGTTTAGCAGTCGCAAATTTGCCCCAAACTTTCAAATACATACATATTCAATGTATGTATGAAAGTTTAACAGAATCGAATATAGATGCCTAGTGCATGCATAAGTAGAATTTAAAATCTGTAATTAAATTTCATTTTGAAAATTAATCAAGGGGGGGCATGGTGATGCATGGCTGCCTTACTCCCCTTGGAGCATCCTCCATGGCTCCATGTGCGTGCAAGTTGTCCCCGAGTCGTCGTGGGGTTTCTTCCAGGCACTCCAGTTTCTTCCCACAGTCCAGAAACATGCTTTATGGGGGGGGGGGGGTTTGCAAAGATTATATCTGGGGACCAAAATCCCCCCCCCCCCAAAGTGCAGTAAAACCTGAAATTGTTGTTTCGTTTCACCCCTTTTGTGTTCACTTAGGCTTAGCTTAGCTCGTGGTTATATTCGCTAGATGTGTTTTCGTTTGTTTCTCTGGCCTGTGTCACTCCCAATGTTCATCACACCTAGTTTTTGTACAGCGTCTGTGAAAAAAACTATAAAAAAAAAACTATAAAAAGACTGCCTTTGTGTCCCGTGTTCCCTTCTCCCAGCTCTGGTTGTCCTCTCCTTCCCAATCCCTCCTTCCCTTTCACTTTGTTAGACAATAGACCGGAGTGTAACAAATCAAAAAAGTAAAAATGCCAAAAATCTTGTATTTTGTTTGGTTAGAGCAGGTTAGGGTCCAGACCCCACAGAACAGAACAGAATACAGAAAAAGAATGAAAAGGAATCAAAATAAAAATGGTATTGCAATATATACACTTATTATTATATACACATATTGCCAAATATATTGGGAAACCCCTCCAAATCATTGAATTTAGGTGTTCCAATCCCTTCCATAGGCACAGGTATATAAAATCAAGCACCTAGGCATGCAGACTGCTTCTACAAACATTTACAAAAGAATGGTTCTCTCTCAGGAGCTCAGTGAATTCAAGTGTGGTACCGTGATTGGATGCCGCCTGTGCAATATGTCCATTTGTGAAATTTTCCACGGTCAACTGTTATTGATATTATAACAAAGTGGAAGCGACTGGGAACAACAGCAACTCAGCCATGAATTGGTAGGCCATGTAAGATCACAGAGCGGGGATGATGTATGCTGAGGCACACAGTGTGCAGAAGTTGCCAATTGTATGAAGAGTCAATAGCTACAGACCTCCAAACTTTGTGTTTGCCTTCAGATTACCTCAATAACGGTGCATAGAGATCTTCATGGAATGGGTTTTTATGGCCGAGCAGCTGCATCCAAGCCTTACATCACCAAAAGCAATGCCAAATGTCGGATGTAGTGGTGTACAGCATGCCTACACTGGACTCTAGGGCAGTTGAGATGTGTTGAGACGTCTGGAGTGAGGGATCATGCTTGTCAGTCTGGAAATCCGATGGACGAATCTGAGTTTAGCGGTTGCCAGAATAACGGCACTTTCCTGACTGCATTGTGCAAAGCGTGAAGTTTGGTGGAGGGGGGATTATGGTGTGGAGTTGATTTTCAAGGGTTGGGCTTGGCCCCTTAGTTTCAGCGAAAGGAAATCTTAATGCTGTAGCATTCAAAGCCATTTTGGACAATTTCATGCTCCCAACTTTATGGGAACAGTTTGGGGATGGCCCCTTCCTGTTCCAACATGACTGCACACCAGTGCAAAAAGCAAGGTCCATACGGACATGGAAGAGCGAGTCTGGTGTGGAGGATCATGACTGGCCTGCACAGAGCTCTGACCTTGACCCGACAGAACACCTTTGGGGTGAATTAGAATGGAGACTGCGAGCCAGGCCTTCTCATCCAACATCAGTGCCTGGTCTCACAAATGCTTTTCAGGATGAATTCCCATAAACACACTCCTAAACCTTGTGGACAACCTTCCCAGATGAGTTTAAATTGTTGTAGTTGCAAAGGGCAGGCCAACTTTACATTAAAGCCTATATATTAACAATGGGATGTCATTAAAGTTCCACTTTGTGTAGAGGCAGGTGTCCCAGTTGTTTTGGTAATATAGTGTAGGTATAAGTAAAAGTTTCAGATCACAATAACAGGACTGGTGTACAATTCCAGGCGTCTCATTTTTCCCTAACAGGCTCCAGATCACCCCAACTCTTACTAGTTATGCACTTATTGAAAATGAATGGATAAATGGACAAAATAACTTACACAACAAAGATGTTTTTGCCATTTTGTTTTACAGCTGGAGATAATCACAAAGCTTTTTTTATTATATATCAAAACAAAAATATTGAAAAAATTAGAATGCCAACAAGACCTCCACTGAAAGAAACAACATTAAACACATCTGTGTTGTATTGGCGCTAGTCTGTAAGTGGTAAGACAACTATTCAGCTTTGTCTGCAAAGAAAAAGATGCATTGTGGAAAGCTTATAAATCATTTTTTCCCACAAGTTGATGCGAAAATAAAGACTGCATGTCAATAGGTGAGAATCCCATACCATACAAGCAGTTATGCAAGGTAGATGGATGAATAGGTTGATAAATCACATACATTATTGTGATACTGCAAAAGTTGGTTAGAAATTGGTTAGAAAGGCAGATTAAATTAATGCAACTGAACAAAGTGAAACTGTTGCTCATGCACATTTTGGACTAAATCCTTCTTTCATGCGAGATGCATAGCAAACAAACGCCCTGAAAAAAATATTTTTCTCTGACTACAAACAAGCAATCTCTATTTTATCCATGTACTGCTCGTACGAATGCCCCAGTCTAAAAACACTGGCTCTTGCCCTGGGTAACTGGAAAACAATGCATGTCCATATGAATAGACTAAGGAGGGATAGGCACCTGACTCAGCACCGGGGGCTTTACCATAAAGTGGTTCTCAAAACTCTTACTCACATCTCCCCTGTGGTGGCTTGAAAAACAAGAAAAAAACTAAGATTCCTTATTCATCAGCTATCCTGTTTACTGTTCAAAGTGAAGAAAAAAACTGACTTGCACATGATTGTTTTAATTGTAGTTTTTAAAAAAATGTCATCAAATTATTTCCTTGCCAATCTTAATGTACCTTCTCCCCTTTAACCACTAATGGAAATGTTCTCCTGAACAGTGCAGTAGAGACATTGTATAATGATTGTTCAAATATGGTTCGCCTGCCAATTTCTCAGTCATAAAAAATGCTGGAATGCATATTAGGGATGCACCGAGCTCCAGACAGTCATGCTGCATGAACTGGACGCCTTTATAGGTGTCTGTTTCACTCCCACAAATGACAGATGTCTGATTCATCTCAGCCAATTTTACATGCCAGGGGAATATTCAGATTTCTGACACTTTTTCTATAAGGGCACATCACATCTGAGGTATAGGTTAGGGTTATGATTTTTGCCAAAGGAAATCTACAGTACAAAGAGCTGTCAGAAACTGAGATCTACTGGGCTTATATTGGAAGACTGGACGGTTGTTTTGCACCTGGTCCAAATTGTGTCAGCGGCTAACATTTTTAAGACTGTGTTTAATATGAATACAGCTATGAGAATAATCTCTTCTGCATCAAATAATCTGAGATTTGGTCATCTGTGAACTCCATAAAAGTAATTCTTCTTATATTAATTACAGAGTCTGTTTCACATTAAGAGTTTTAAACATTGTTTTTATATGCTTGTGCACATAGAATGGTGTAAAATATTATGTCAGTGAATCAAATCAGGATTGTATGTCAACTGTCCTGTCTGAGCTAATCCATAGGAAGGTTTTTGAGACTGTAAATATCACTGTTGTCATCATCTCTATATGGTACAGCCCATCTATTACCTTCCCCATTACCAATAGATCGTAAATTCTGTCTAGCAAAGGTTACACATGCCATAGTTTCCACTGTAATTAAAATGCTGCCAGGATTGATGAGACAGTCCACTTCATCAGGTGCAAAGAAATGCTCACCATCTCTGTTTGGTGATGTTGGGACGTTCTTAATTTTGTGTTTTCTAAATCCATGTGGGCAAATATATCCACAGCTGTGGAAATGCAAATAGTGGGAACAAAGTCATGTGTATCCACTTCTTGCCACCCATCTGTCCCTACTTAAAATCCTGCATTTGATAGACATGGCCCATCGCATAGTGTATTTTTTAAATTGCCGAACAAGAATCCCAAAGCCGATTTTGTTCCCGAATGCAGCCATTCCTTACAAACGACTCTGCAAGCTGAAGTTATTGTGCTGTGGTCAGAGCATAGAGAGTTTCAAAGACAAGAGCAGCAGTGAGACAGAGTAGTGATTCGCCGCAGGGCAGGTTTAGGCATGACATCACATGCAGCCTCAGTCCAGCTGGACGCTGCTCTCTAGGCCTGCAGCTCTACTGCACCACTAAAGCTCTACTCTTCTCCTCTCTTTGCACTCTGGCACATGCTGGAGCAATTACTGCCAAAGAGGCAGAGAGAGGCAGACATGTTTAAAATGGAATACGAAGATGATTGATGATGCTGTCAATTGAGACGCAAGGGCTAAAATCAAAATGATTTCAGAGCAAATAAATAGTAGATTGCGGAAAGGAGAAAATGGACGTCGATAGGGATGCTACCAGCTTCTTTTAGGCCATATCTTATTCGAAGGCTGTGCAGTCATAACCCTTGTTGAGATTTGGGAAAAAGAAATATATTCCAGTCTTCCTGGATTGGTTTGGGGTCAGGATGGCTCTTGCAAAAAAAAGAACACAGGGTTCAAGGTGTGTACATATGTTGCAATGTACAATTTTAAATATGTATGAAGTTATATTATATAAAAGTTATAATAAAAAGGGTGAGAAAACCAGGGAATTCTATAATATAGTTTTTTTATATCTAACTGTTGGCTGGCCTTGTGGGCAGCGTAAAATTTGTTGATAAAATCTATGACAAAAAACTTGTCAGTGACATTTTTTCTGTGACAAAAAAACAACAAACACTAAAATAAAAAGGCCCCTATAATGACGAAAACTAAGACAAATGTTTTTAAAATCATTATTGGCAAAAAATAAAACAAAATGAAAATGTTACAGACAGGCAATTGGACAATAAACAATGTGAAGCTCTTTGCACATCTCTATTACACATGACATGGTCTATCAACAAATGTGAATTAAAAATATTAATCTTTTTCCTTGCTGAAGTCTGATAGTAAATACAAGCAGTGGCGCTTTTGAGAAGATTTGGATGCATTTTGCTATTATAAACTGCCGGACAACAGCTGAAGAACTGACAATGCAAAAAGATCCCAGGATAAAGATATTAGTACATTTTTACCATGTTAATGTCTTTACCATCTTTAAGAAACAAATCAGGGAAGATTTATTGTATAAAAATTTAAAGACACAAAATTTTATACTAATACAGTTTTTATTTCATTCCCACATTATTTATTAACATGGTAATAAGGAAGTTACATGGTTGTGTAAATTGACGTTTTATTATTGTAATATTTATTAATCTCAATTAAATTCAATATTATTTCATTGCCTACATCTCCCACTGTTGGATGTACTGATTTGATATTTATGTGAATATGTTTTCAGATATGAATACATACATAGAGCTTTACTCATACTTGAGTACTCAAGCTGTAACAGTAAAATATAATAAATTTATATTTTCAGCATTTTATTTTTTCCGTATTCATAATACATTTGTGCGAGATTTAAAAGAGACTTTATTCAGAGCAAAACAGCAGATATTGTTTCATGCTCGCAGTAACTATGAACATCAATGCTGACATGATTATTGCCTGGATGACTGAGAAATAAATTATTTATGATTAAGCAAAGGGGGGAGGTTAGGTTTATATTACATTATGGGGACCAAATGTAAAGATCTGTGAATACAATCAAAAAAGTAAGAATGCCATTGCCTCGTATTTTGTTTGGTTACTTATGGGTAGGGTGAGGGCTGGGTAGGGGTTAAGGTTGTCATGTTTGGATTAGAGTTTTCCCATGGAAATGAATGGAGAGTCCCCACAATGATATAATTACAAACCTGTGTTTATGTGTGTGTATGTATGTAGTGTTATGCGCTATCAGTACTCCAAGTATTTATGTTTTCCTTCTCTTGTTGCCCCCCCTCCTCCCCCCCCCCCCCCCACACACACACATTTACCATGCGAAAGCCTCTTCTACTTCTACTTTCTGTATTTTACCAAAAAATTTGGTAAATGCAAATCCCATCTGTCATGCATTTTTATGGGTTGTGTAGGATATAAAAGTCCTCGGTGGCACTGATGTCAGAGGCAACCGGAAAATCACATTAAGACATGTGAGACAGACTCTGAGAGGCACCAACCTCATAAACAACATCTGGGTCCTGTCAGGCAAGGTGGTCCAGCGTAGCCATCAGTCACCTCGCATCCAAGATGCAGAAGAGAGGCCTCTCTGGGCAGCCTGAGCGGCTACGTAATTTGACGTTGGTTTTAAAAAGCTCCAGTATAATCACTGACTCGAAAACAAAACCTCTTTCCTGCTTAATGATTCCGCCCCCCCCCCACCCCAAAAAGCATATTATCCTGGTGAGGAATTGTACCTAAACAATGTGCACAATTACAGGGTATTTTATGGAGCCCTGTGCATGCAGACATCAATCCTGGGGCCTAATTATGCTCGATTGTGTCGGCCAACAACACATATCCTACAGGCTCTCTTTTAAATGCTTTCTGATTCTATTTTTTACCTGCCTCACCGGTAATAGACTGTTTTGGAGATGAGTGTCGCTTGGTGATATCTGAAGGTTAGACGATGACAGCTGTCCCATGGCTGAAAGGAAGAGCACCCCCCCCCTACACACCTCCCCCCATGGTGAAGGCATTCAGATCTAAGCGATGCCAGAGATCCACACACCCACAGAAGAGTTAGAAATAGATTAGGCAAATGCGTTTCCTTTAGAAGTAAGTCAGCGGCCTGTTTCTTGGGGACTTGAATAAAGGAGACTTTTGCGTTTGCGTCTTTGTTTGTCTGCATGTAACTTTAGGCAACTTACCATCCAAATGTTCAGTAAGCTATAATACCAAGTACACAACCACCCCCCCCCAGTTAACCCTAACCCCGGTTAGGTACAGTAGAAGAACTTGACCTGACCCATGGCACAGTCGAATGACATTCCCCTTCTCTCCACCATCTTTTCCAGGATCTTTCTTCCCGGCCCTGAAACCCTCCGAGATGGTCTTCAAGGTGATCTTCTGGCTAGGTTACTTCAACAGCTGCATCAACCCCATCATCTATCCGTGCTCCAGCAAGGAGTTCCAGAGGGCCTTCACACGCCTCCTCCGCTGCCAGTGCCACCGGCGGAAGAGGGTCCTGAGGAGGTTCTACGACCAGCGGTGGCGCCAGGCCGTGAGGGGTTCGGGGCCCGGCCCGCAGCAGGGGTCCGGGTCTGACGGCTGCGGGGACTACAGGACTGGTTTCTCGCTCCACGCCTCCTGCAGCGGCTCGCTCCTGTGCAAGGGCGGGACCCTCGGCCTGAAGGCCTGGAACCTCTTCCCTCCACTGCAGAAGTCCTCCTTCCAGCTTAAGGAAAAAATGAACAGCCTCTCCAACCGGATCAGGAATGGCCCGGGCAAGGGAGCCACGCCCGGTTTGGGCAGGGCGGAGATCGACACCGTCTCCATGGCGATATATAACGACTGCTCCGAACAGTGCACCTACCAGATGTACGAGCTGGGTGAGTGCTACAGCCTCAAGGAGACGGACATCTAGAATGATCCAGGCCGCTGCCTCGTAAACGATAAGCCGAGAGGCGAGGGGACACACGCACAGACAAACGCACAGCCTTTAACCGCGGTGGAAGGAACATTTCACCATGTTTAGGGATTCTTAAGTATAACGTTGTACATCTATTTGTGATCGACCCCGATTCTGTTGAAAGTGGACAAACGGCAGTTTGAAGACTCTTGCTCTTCACGGTATCTAGACCATCTGTGGTTTTCCATACAGGAACAATGGTCCTGCATCCACCCTGTCTACCAGTGTACATTTCCTGCCTTGGTTTCTAACCAACGTGTACTCAGAGAATGTCTTTTTAGTCAAACAAGAAAAAAAAACAAAACATCGTTAATAAATATCAAACGGGTTGTGATGTTGTAAGTACAGGTGCTGGATATTTTAACTTTAATTGCTATAGTTCAGGCACAACAGGTCTCTTTAATCCATATTTCTGTAGAGCAGCTCAGTCAGAGTAATTTCCTTTTTAACTGTTGGATTTTACCGAAATCAGATACTACCTAGAAGAATGAGGAGATAAGAATCAGCTGGCTCCCTTGGCAAAGTCACTTGTATGGCGATCGAAAAAGGCTTTACAAAAAAAAAAAAGAAAAAATCAATTTTACTTTTTTCTGCTACCCATTAGACTTGGCTTTGACTTTGTGGCTCATGGTATTTTGCTGAGTTTTCAGCCTTTACCTCTGGGATTCTTATCTACTTAAAGCTGAATCTATCGATCGGGAGACAGTGCGTCAGTGTAATAGTATTGAGAGAACTGATGTGTGAGACCCAGCAATCCCGCCTCTGCCAGAAGCACTGGAGGAAGGGTATTGCATTACCTCCCCTCCCCAGCAGATGGCAGTGTTATGTTTGTCTTTTTTTTTTCTCTCTCTCTGATTCCGAAAACAAAATGTGTAGTAGGCCCCTCCGCCCCCCCTTCGTGACTTTTCAAAGCCTCTTGCTTCGCTCATACCCTCTGGGAGCCTCGCAGGCAAATCTGCTAGCTAAATAAAACATCAAAGGAAGATGGTTGAGAGTGTTTGCTGTGATCGGTATGCACACTCCGAGCGTAAGGTAGAGACTCAACGAGCAGCGGACATCCAGAAGTCAGAGGAAATTCCCCCTGGATCCGACAGTAAACATGTAAATGAGGGGATCCGCCTCAGATTCCTGGGGTGTGGTGATTGTGTGTTGTGTTGTGTGTGCGTGTGTGTGTTACACACTTAATCACAGAGCACAAGAGGTGCCATTTTTTATTGCAGGGGGGTTGTGAGAATGAACGGAGAAGGGACTTGTAAGGTCACACGGAAATCACAGGCACCCAGAATGACTCATGACTAAATCCGCTGGGAATACATTGACCGTCCATTCATTCCGTTCATCACGGAACGCAATCCATCAGTCGGCCTGCGGCTCTGGGACTTGCGTCTGGCTTTCACACATATGCCCCCCCCCCCAGCACCAGAAATGTCACTGCACATTGTGAAACCCCTCGGGGAGGCCAAGCCGGCTCACAGAAAGGCCTTGGATGCTGCTCAAGCTAATCTCTGCTTTCAACGGGCCGTCGCGGGTCCTTCCGACGCAGCGCTGTTCTCACACTGGGGCAGCCGTCATCAGCAGAGGGGGATTCTGGGATAGCCCAAGCTGTCACTGTGGACAGCAAGGAGAGTTTGGCAGCTTCTGACATACTGACCAAGAGCGCCCCCTAGAGGTCCGCTGTACACCGATACCATACACCAGTCCTTTGCTTCGGGCCGATGATGCACACATCTGCAAGACTGCCCTCTGTGGGAATATGTTGTATATAAACTGTTTATCCACATTCTGTGAAGTTTCTTCGAATGCTGCTTTCATGTCATTAAATTTGTCAGTTAGGCAGCTGGGAGGCTGGATTACGCTCATTCTGGTACTCGGATCATGTCGGGAATGTGGATTTCGAAGGGAACAACCTTACGGCCGATGAGCCAGATCTCTTCGGAGGCTTTCTGGTCTTGCACTGAGAGAGGGGAGGACTTTGAAATAAGCCATGTTAATAAAGGGAATAAGCCGAAAGACTTCTTTTAGTGGTAGTTTCTTTGAGTGATTATACACACTGACCCACACGCACATACACTGAGAAAGATCATGGTCTTTGGGCAGATGGTTCCTCTCTGGTGACCCCTGCTGGCAGCAGTTGTCCCTGCCTGTCACGGCAGATTGATGGCGCCTAGCCGGCCTCTGCACGCATAACCCGCCAGAGTGACGCGCTCTCACCGGACACCCGGCTCGCGCATTGGATTCCGAACCCGTCATGCACTGAGGTTGCACGGCTACTTCTTGACCCAGAAACATCAAGAAATAAAATGAATTTAAAAAACAGTAACAAAGACATGTATTTATATGTTGACACATAAAATATCCATCTGGAGCGTAATCATCATGGAATACAGGCACTCCAGTATCCAGAATGTCCATGACATATAATTTTAAGGCAGAAATTAAACCTGTACAGTTCAGTGTCTTGGTCATAATTTTAATCATCATCGGGTGCAGAAGATCTTTAAAGGGTAATTTCTTAACTACAAAAGCAGGAGGAACCATTAAGCTGTTCTGGTACCTCAGTTTAACAAAGACATCTTGGTGAAGAAGCTATTAATCACAGGTAGCTGTGGTGGTTCTGGGGCCTTCAGACTGGGAACTGTCTACTGGTTGCCCATGTGATCGTCCCTGTTGGAGTGGGAGAGGTCCATGCTGGGGGGAGACCCCGGCAGGCATATCTGACAGCTCAGGATCATGATGAAGGCCCTACGGAAGGACCTGTTGAAGAAGGCGTACAGGAACGGGTTGAGGGACGAGTTGGCATAGCCCAACCACAGGAAGATGTCCCAAACCAGCCCTGCAGTCCGGTACTCAATAAAGGGGTCGACGATGTTGGTGGTGAAGAAGGGCAACCAGAAGAGGAGGAAGGCGCCCATGATGATGCCAAGGGTCTTGGCGGCTTTCCTCTCCCGCCACAAGGATGCCCTCTGGTGCTTTCCGGGGCCCACGTCCTGTGCGGTCACCTGGTTCTCCAGGACGCTGATCTGCATGGCCTGTCTCCTGGCGACCCTGTAGATCTTCCAGTAGGCCACCAGCATGGCGGTCATGGGCAGATAGAAGGCAACAAGGGAGGCCACGACGGCGTACGTCGGGTTGACCAGGAAGAGACAGGAGTCGTGGGGCAACGCCCGGTCCACGGCCACCTCGTGGAGCCGCAACGTGATGGGCCCGAAGGAGATAAGCAGAGGAACCGCCCAGCAAAGCCCAAGAAGGACGGCTACCCTGCCGTGAGACATCCTGGCGGCGTAAAGCAGCGGGTGGCACACAGCGTAGTAGCGGTCAAAGGCGATGCAGCTGAGGTGGAAGATGGAGGCCGAGCAGAGCATAACGTCCAGGCTGGAGTGCAGGCGGCAGAGGGCGGGCCCAAAGTACCAGCAGCCATCCACGGTGCGGACCGCGCTGCAGGGCATGACCACGAGGCCCACCAACAGGTCGGCCACGGCCAGAGACACGATGAAGGTGTTGGTGGCGGAGCGGAGACGCCGGAAGTAGGCGATGGCCAGCACCACCAGCAGGTTCCCCAGCACAGTGCTGCCGATGCAGGCCAGTAGGAGGGAGTAGAGCGCCAGGCGGGAGGCGGGGCTCCAGCGTGGCATGCAGGCCTCCAGGTCGCCAGGCAGGGAGGCGTTGGCGCCCTCTGGCCACCAGGTGGCGTTTGCCATGTCACCTGGGTAACAACACACCACCAATAAAATCAGAAATGCACACTGTATGTGACTCCTGACTTAAGAAAAAAAATCACAAGAAAAAATGATGAAACTTTAAAAAGAAACGCTAAAGATTTTCCAACTTTTTTTTGTTGTTTTGATTGTTCTATGCCCAGCAGAATAGCAAAAATTGCTCCAGAGAGATTAATGCAGAGCAGTTAAATTTTTTTTATATAAAATCTATATACAAAATTCCAAAAACAATTTTTGAATATTTTCAAACTACTATCAGGATGAAACAATATTTGCATGACATTAGGCTGACATTACTTTAAAAAAGGTTACAGAGGAGTGAGTTATGCGGGCCATAATTTGTGTTGTAAATTCTCGAACATTTTGCCATCTTCCCCATATAAAATGCCCAGTCAGTATTTCTTCACTTCTTTAAATTTGGCTGAGGACCTCCCACTCACCGACACACGAGCTGTCAGACCCACAATGGACCCAAGCCAGCAGGTGAATCTTTCCCAGATTTCAAAATGTCAACTCTGCAGAACTGGGAATCCTCAGCTGATTCAGCCAGACGTCAATGGAAAAACCATCGGAGCAGAGCTGTGGGAGTGACGTGTTCACCTGAAGGACAGCTAGATCTAAGGCAAACTTTGAAATGTTGGGTGGGCCAC
>JAABNY020000037.1:2191036-2207224 GCA_015164015.2 Brevimyrus niger
ATTTTTATTTTTTCCTTCTCTTGTTGCCCCCCCCCCCCCCCCCCCCCCCCACACACACACACACACACACACATTGCTACAGGTGGTCGGTGCTGCTTCCAACAGGGGTTGTAACAGTGTGTGTGCGTGTGGGTGTGTGTGTGTGTGGGTGACAGGCCGATGCTTAATATAAAGGACATGGTGAGCAGTTGTGAGGACCCTTTTAAAAATTATCCAAACTTTCACTGCCTTCATAGGTTCTCTGCCCATTAGGTGCCCAATGGTGTCAGCACATTTGGTGAGACTTTCTGCATCATTAGCCCATCACAAAGATTTGGCAACAGTCTTATTCAGCACCATAGAATCACAGATCAGGGATTACTGCCAAGAATGACAGAGGTCAGGAGGGGCCGGGGAATGTGGAAGACGGGGTGTGAAGCCATTCATGCCTGCAATAGTATAGGAAACACTAAATCTTTGGGGGCAGGAGGAAGATTTTATGGATTATTGGAAATGCACGAATGCATTAACACAGAGCATTAAAATATCATAATACAGGCATATCTATGCAGCTGTATCATTCAGAAATGCTCAGAAAAATTCAAGGCTGGCAGTGTTTAAATCTTTTATAATCAAGTTGCAAAAGAATTTATGAGGCCTAGTAACAACAAACAGCAACATTAGCATACAACGACTGAATGAAGAACTGAGCAGGCTCACACACTTAAATACAAAAGGCAACTGAGATAACGAGAGGGGCAAGGTCAGGAACATCAGACAATCAGACATCAGAGTCAGACATTCAGCAAGAGTTTCGAAAAACCGACAGAACCAGGATCATGCCAAATCGTCAACAATTACATCCGGCTAAATGAGCAATCTATGTACGAAAAACACCCCCCAGGACACAAGCACGGCACACCTAGGACAGTGAAACAAATGGAAAATAATAAACATTACGGAAAGAGAAAACCAGTAAATACAAAATAACAGATACTTTGGGCCCACCTTAAACCCATGACCAGAGGAACAATGATCTCTGAGCTGCACGCGCAACCCACTGAGCTATGTGGCAATCAGATTTACAGGGGAAACACAATGGGGCAGAGGGACAAGAGACAGGGAGGAGAGCAGAATGTCCAGTGACACCTGCTGGCCAAACAGGGATGCGGCCTGAATGGCAGGTTGGATGGGCACTGACCCTGATTGTGCAGTAAAGATAGAGAAGTTCTCCACTCCAAGAAAGAGTTTAGGCAAATAGCGCAACAATGTAAGAAAAATGTTCCTCAATGTAATATTGCTAAATATTTGGGAATTTCTTCATCTACGGTATATAATACCATTAGAAGCTTTAGAGAACCTGGAGAAATCTCTATACGCAAGAGACAAGGCTGAAAACCAATATTGAATAGCTATGATCTTTGGGTCCTCAGGCGGCACTGCATTAAAAACTCGATTCTATAGTGGAGATCAATGCATGGGTTGAGGAACACTTCCGAAAACCATTGTCTGTGAACACAGTTTGTCACTGCATCCACAAATGCAAGATGAAACTCTATAATACAAAAAAGAAACTGTATGTAAATATGATCCAGATATGCCACCAACTTCTCTGGTACAAAGCTCAGGTGTAGGAGATACAGGGTCAGCCTGGAACAGATGGGATTTTGGGTGTTTTTTTTCACTGGATGGGAAATGAGATACAGGAGGCTGGACAGAGAAGACCTTTGCGGAGTTTGAGATACACGGGCAGGCTAAGTGGCGGCACTACAGGAGCTGGCGTGGCCAAGACAGGGACAAGGGGAAAACAAAACCCAGGACAGGGCAAACAGGTGTGGAGGTTACAGGCTTCAGGAGAACCTGTGGAGTGCCTGCGAGTGCTGGGATGGCCGCCGGTGGTGTTTCTGGGTGGCGCCGATGATGTCATACCCCTGGTGACCCATCAGGGACATGAAAATGTGGGGCCAGGGCCTGTTGGCAGGCACTTGCGAATGCTGGATGGGCTCGGCTCCCGCTGCAGAGCTGAGGATGGGATAAGCAGGCCCCTGTGGGCCAGACACTGGAAAATCATGACGAGCGGTGGCACCTTCTGGGCCCGTCTCGGAAGGCTTGGGTGAAGAGGGTGCAGCCAGCTTCTTCTACTTCCTCTTCTTGGGATGGACGCCAGGCATGGCCCTTGCAGGGAGTGAGGAAAACCCCCTGTCCACTTCAGGACCAGAAACAGGCAAAAAGGATCCATATTGTTTTCTGACATTAACTCTATACCTAATCTGCATTTAGTGCAACTAGTGACAATTTAAGATTTTTCTGGTTCATGGGAAGAGGTGACAAGATGTAGTATTTTAAATGGCAAATTAAAAGGCAGATACATAGTTGACTCACACAGATAAATGAAATCCAACGATCCAAGTTCAGATTTTTAGATTCACTGTTTTCCATGTATAGCTGCGGGTTGATAGTATGAATTGTAGACATGTGCAGATGGTCATTTCATTAGTTTAGGCTACTTCTAGTTCCCCACTTTACAATGGGTGTCGCTTTTTCCCGATTTGTCTAAAGCAACCCCCCTGTGAGTTTTCATCAATATACTACTTTTTTCCTGTCACATTTTCTTGGATGAGTCCAAGATTTTGTGTAAGAAACTGCTTATGCACATTTCCGGTGTCTCTCTCTGTGTACACTACTTTGATAAATGCAGCCCGAGGCAGGAAAAAACATTTGGTCTGGCCCCAGGTGATTGTATTCGCAATAGATTCATAGTATCTCTTCTTTTTGAGGGGGCTTTCTTCATCTTTCTGGTCATCTCTGTCCAGCGCTGCACAATATATCGTTTCAGCATCATCGTCGCAATGCGTGCATGTGCAATAGTGGCGTCGCAGGACGTACAATGTCAAGTAAGGTAGATTCAGCCAGACACATCACGCTACAGCTTTTTTGCCGCCTGATTGAAAAGGACAACTTTCACAGTGCTCATGTTCCATGAATGACCTACAAGAGAAAGAAGTCTGTCTGAAATAATTCACTCCAGTTTTAGGCTCTTTGGATGCATGGACGTCGTTGCTAGCAAATGCAATTTAAATCACTCGTGGACAGGCTTGTGAGATTTTGAAATGTAAATTTGAACTGCCTGCATTTAAACATTGCGACATTTATTGGAGAAAAAAAACACATCCGAATTTTGAATGCAACCCTATATCTGTCCAAAGGTGACTTTTACATATTTTCCTTGTTATTTATTTATTTTTAGAAAGTGCAGAACAATTAGGTTGCTTGTCCGCTATTGAAAAATGAATGTGAATCTGAATTCTTCTTCCTAAAATGGTTTTACTTAATTAGCTCCCTGGAGGAATAGAGATGTGCATAGCATGGACTTTAAAACTATATTGAGTAAATGTAAAAGTACTTCACTCTTGAAAATACTTACTTGCTGTTGATTCAACACTTCCTGTGACTATATTGATCGTACACTGATTATTCAGTCTTAACCAAAAGTCAACCATAATGACCACAATTCAATGTTGAATTAACAACTTATGCAATCTGGGCTGTAATAAAGTTGTATCACTAAAGTGACGTAGATTCCATCAAATTCATCAGAAGTATACATCCAGCTCAAGACAGTTCATTTCAGGAAGCATGTAACCATTGGGAAATGAGGCAGACTGGATAGACAACCCAGTTTGTGGTGTACTGATAATCCACCTTCTAGCCGTTGCAAAGATGTGTTCATGTTTATATAATTCACAGCAAGTGTTCTATTCCAAATCCTGTTTATTTCTGAAGCAAATTAACGACACTGTAATCCTGCAGCAAGTGGAATAAATTACAGACACATGTGATGAATAGCCAAAGCAATCTTATGCATGAGGGAGGCACTTAAAAGAAAAGAACTTTGAAATAATCTCTGTGGAATGCAGCCAAAGCAAATGAAATCTCCCATCTTTTCCCTCCTCATTTTTGTCAGGGAAATTACCTGTCCTGTTTCCGTTAACATTAATCAGTGCTTAAACAATTAATTCCAAATGGGGAGGAATAAACTTCTGAATGGCACGTGACGTGCTTTGAAAAGAAGTTTAACAAATTCCTCATACATCTCCTATATTTCATTAATGCCATCTGAGTGCATTGTGCATTCGAAAACAAACAGTAAAAGGATTTCTTATTGATTTCTAACTGATACAACTGCAGTTAAGTATCCGTGGACAGGTTTTGCCACAGGGATCAGACAATTGCTTGACAGCAAGGTATGAGAATAGGTTATAGATCTTGTGGAATTTCCAGGGCTACCACAGAGCCTTTAGTGCAACAGTGCCTCTACCTGTATATGAAAGCACATGTGTTTGAGAGGCTTTCATAAGAGCAGCCTCAGCTATAGGTGACACCTAGCCGCTTTGCATTAGTGAAGCTGCACCAGAGGCAAAAAGCTAAGAGTAAACTCGTTAGAAGTAAAAAAAATCCTGGCAGTCCTTGGTTTAGCCTCAAAATAACTAATGTTAAAAACCCTCTACATACGGAAAATTATGTCAATTCTATAGAAAAACAATTACAGTCAGTACCACAGTATGCTAATGGTGATATAGACTGAGGCAGCAGAAATGCACATTAACAATGTAGATCTACACGTCTTTTTTCATACATTAGTCTTCACTACTTTACTTCAGACCTCCCACCTAGCTGTGGATATTTTTTTAGGGGAGGTTGATTATTGTGCAGCTTTTGATCCAAGAAAGTCTGTTACACAGAATTCCAGTTATCATAAAAGGCAAAAAGAGCATTTGCAGATTATATGCTTTGAATTTGAATAGATATAAATAATAAGCTTTCAGTCACCGACACCATAACTAAACACCTTCAGCTATAAACCACTTGGGTTAGATGCTGGAATGCAACATCATCAGACCAGCCTGAATCCATATTATATA
Source organism: Brevimyrus niger (assembly GCA_015164015.2). NCBI lineage: Eukaryota > Metazoa > Chordata > Actinopteri > Osteoglossiformes > Mormyridae > Brevimyrus > Brevimyrus niger. The sequence continues at coordinate 2,195,938 of JAABNY020000037.1, forward strand.
ACATCAGTCAACAAGATATTGATGAAAATCAAGCTCTTTTCTATAAACTCAGGTATTTTTCTTTGTAGACAATGACAGTATTTTGTAATACTTCTCATAGCTATGCAATGAATGTGCAATCAGAAATCAAAAAGAAATAGCTGATACTTTTTATGTAAGACCAAACCAAAGAGTTATTTAAGACAATCATTCATCATGTCATGAGTATATAAGTGCAGGCTATGATATTTTTTTCCCAGAAACTTTTACTGAATCTGGAAATAGTTTGCCGATAGAGTTTGTTTCTTATTTTTTTTGCTTGTTTTTACTTTTACATTACAGATTTTCTCATTGCATAGCTTGTTGTATCAATAAAAATTTATTTGTTTTCAAATGGCTATGGAATAATCACAGATCACAAGAATGCATGTCAATAACGACCAGTTCGTCCAACGGTGGTAGATGAAAAGTAATTACAGTAAACTGGAATATAATGTAGTTTTTTATGAAACCACTCTTGTCAGAATGTATTACTTTGATTTCCATTCATAAAGGATTTGTCATAAACACATATTATTTCTATTTTGTACATAGATATAGACCTTGTCATATATTATACACTGTGTGCATAATTATTTGGCAAGTACTATTTCTGGAAATAATTTTAGCGAAAGTTGGGTATGTTTATAGGACCGAATTTAAAGTTGGAGATCACTGTTGACACACCACAGTGAAATGTGACATCGGCATTTTACCCATATGTGACATAGCAGGGGGCAGCTAATTCAGCACCCAGGGCACAGTACCTTGCTGGTCGGGGATTCAAACCATCAGTCTTCTAACTTCAAGTGCACTTCCCTAACCATTAAGTCGTCACTTCCCACATGGAGCAAGTTGTCCACGAAGGGCAGCCAACCAAAGCAGTGCCCAGGGAACTGGGGGTTAAGGGCCTTGCTCAGGAACCCACAGAGGTGCTGAAGCTGAACCAGTAACTTTGTGATTACAGGTACATAGGCTTACCCACCAAGCCATATGCTGAATTCAGAACTCCAGAGTTTCCTTTTGATTCAAGTCCAATTGTTTTAGAGTGAAAATGTTACATTAGTCTATTACAAACAAAAATAAAAGAAAAACACTGCACTATCAGTATGCACAATTATTAGGCGATCAGAAACTTTTTATAGTGGATTTTTTTCTCTTCGAGCGTACTGCATGCCACCTTGCTACATCCTATACATTAGCAAGGCCCTGTAGTTCTGGAAGTTTCCCCTTTAATTTGACACATATCTTAGGCAGTTTATTGGTGTCTTCTTTGTTCATGCTTCTTCCATCTAGCTGTTGGCCGTGGAAACACTCAATTATATTACAATCACGGTTTGAAAGCTTGGCAGTTCAGATTGTTTTACATATATCTGACAGACACTTTACTATTTAATTTTTTTCACTCTATGTAAGGTCCTTTTTTGGTCCATTTTAATAGTAATAATACTTTGCTTAATAGTTCTGCACAGGGAAGTATCTGTGGTTTCCTGATTTACTCCAATACGATGTCGAGCAGGCTCTATTTTTCTTAATTCTTAATTAGAAATTAATCTGGACTGAAACTATTAAATTGGAAGAGCAGATACAAGCGGAACACACAGTCGCTTAATGATTTTGCATACAGTGTATATAGCAAATACATTTTATATTATCTGTGTATGTTTGGTGCATTCGCATAAAACCCTTCATTTCAACTCAATATTACTTTCAATCTGTATACAATCCATTTTCATCTCAGCCCCTAATTTAGCACACATATAATCTCTATGAAGTCTCAGTCTCTGTGTAGTGATCTGAGGGACACAGACGGGACGCTGGGTAAATACAGGGGGCTGACGGCCTGCTCCATCTGTCCTGGCGCGTAGCCATATTCATCCCTTTATGAAAGCATGCTCCTTTTTATCTTCTTTTCTATTTGCATATCAAAGTCAAGGAGTAAGCCCTATTTGTCTCAATAGAACAAACTCAAGACAATGTCAAAAATAAAACTTTAATTATAAAGCTGCCTTCCAGCTCCCTGCCTCTCGCCTTCTAGATCCCGTTATGTAATTGTTTGTTCAATTTACAGGCTGTTTTCCTTAAACCTTACAGTCTTCTTTTATTTATTGCATTTAATGGTCTGGAATCATTCTGCAAGCACTAAGCAGCAAGGTCATAATGGAAAGAAAATAGAGTTAGAAAAATACGGCATTTAAATTTTACACATTTCGTTTAATATGAAATATAAACTTTAGGAACAATAATCTGATAAAAGGCTCATCTTATTTGTCATTATATGTCATAACGATAAGCATAATGGGGTTTTTTTCTATCCTAACTTTGCGTACTTGTTTTGCCCTCATGTTTACAAGAGTGTCATATTTTTGTTCATCCTTACTGATTTTGTTAAGCCGGCCCCGACTCCAGTCCTCAAAGAAAATCCCCGTTCCTTCAGTCAATCCTCCTGCTCACTTTCCTGACCCAAGTAACTCCAACAAAACAAGGCTGGTCAACCCTACAGGCGACAAGGGTGACTGTCTAAGGCTCCAGCTTGTAGGATGGCACCAGCTGCCCAGTCGATGTCACTTCCCACTGCCGACAGTGATGCTTGCCCTGTGCGCCACATCAGCTAGGATCAATATGCTAACAAAAATCAGTAAGTTCAATTAGTTAATAAACTAGTTTAATGCGAAATATGTGCTTAAAACATAGCAGATGCTAATGGTTAGAAAAATGTGTAACTGTTGACTTAACTGTGTAGCCACTCGCATTTTTGGGGGACTCCGGAGATTTGGCTACAAATAGTCACTACACTGGGGGCGGGGGGTGTTTCATATGTTTGCTCCACTTGAGTGACAAGCAAATCACAGTGAATCCATATTCTCCACTGGTCCTGGGGGTCTCCACTAAAAAAAGGAGCCTTAACTAAGAGTGTCCACTCAGGCGGACAGCTATTCCTGTCTCCACAAACCGTCCATCAACTTCTATACCACTGCAGAAGATACTAGGAGGCCCTCTACATGATACCCCAGGGGCCTCAGACCACATTACTGAGCCTCTGACTGAGCTTTACTAACACACCTAAGCTCATATCCACCTATCAGTGGCTGGCGAATATGCCCAGGGGAGATAGCGAATACCCGTTGGGGGGGGGGTTGCTGCCAGTTGACCTTGGACCCCAAAGTGTTTTTTTCTTCGTTGCTTGGGAGTTTTTGGTTCCTCTCCTCTTTTGTAATCTGTCTCTCTTTTTCTTTCTGTTTTTCTTCCATCCTTTTTCTTTATTTTTGTATTATTCTGTCTTAATGATGTTGTAATGTACCATAATGCACCCTGATCAAGTGGTTTGGAGCAACTCTGTTGTGAAAGGTGCTGTATAAAAATAAATTGCATTGAACTGAATTGAATACCTTAATAGATTTGCAGCATTATTACACTCTTCTGTTGGTGCCTGTTATTTTTCTTCATTTTCAGATGCACCCCAGTCTACCTGTACCCAAGGAAGTTATCCATTGTTCTGTCTTGTCCATTGTTCCACCTTATCTACAATTTGAACTTAAAGGCAGACTTAGGAAACAGATCTCGTTTGTAACCCAGGAACTGTCTGAATAAGTAACCCAGAAATTATTTAAAGTATGTGTCAGTATTTGGGTTGGTTGTATGCAAATATTATGCCATTTTATATGTTGTGGTATCCACAGGGGGTCCTGGACGTGATGCCCATTGGATACTGAGGGACAACTGTAGCAAGGCTAGGATATACCATGAACAGGATACCAATCCATCTCAAGGTACAGATACACACACACACACACACAAGACCCTACTCAGTGAGTGATTTAGAAAGGCCAGTTAGTCTAATTGAATGTATTTGAACTGTAAGAGAAAACCAAAAATAGCCAGGAGTAACCTGTATGACAATGGGGTGGGCATACAGACTGCACATACACAGCACAGAGCTGGGATTTCAGTCCTGAGCTCTGGAGATGAACATGAATAATCCTCACCAATGAGCAACTAGGCCTAGTTGCCTTACATATTGCATGGTAGATTTTTTGTGCTCAAAGAACAATTTTTCATATGTCAGAATTTTTTCTGTTTTCCTCCATGGAAATAAACTTATATGTAAACTATAAATTTGTGTGCGGCAACTTGTCAGCTTATGGAGACGGTAATAACACATTCAACAGGAATTTAAAATGCTGTTTGTCCTCAAAGTTACTTGGATTACTGAAGTCAACCAGATCTATAAATTTCAGAGGTTGGCCTTTGCAAAATATTGACATTGTCAATTCCACATATATCGCAGATTTCTTTACTGTAATCAAAGTGTAAGTAACGAAAATAGCAACTATAATTTCTAATCAAGGTATGTCTGTGTGTAATACCTATACCTTTAAAAAATAACCCAGGCAAATTCCACCTCGTTTGCAGACATTTGGGACAGGAGTTTGGAAATCCTGGTTCAAAACCCAACAAACAAACTTATGCCTTGATGAGATGAAACTGTTGTGGTCCCTTGAGAGTGCAGAGTTTCTTTTACTCCCCCCCCCCCCCCTCATGCTCGTCCCAGGGGTCATGAAATGCCAAGTCAACATATTCTGATGAGAAAAACATTTTAATGGCAACAAAAATGTTGAAATACGGTTTATAATTTGGTTGGATTGCTATGTGACATCAGAAGTAATCGGTCATATTAATATTTAATATGATTAAGAAAACAGCCAGACACATAGGGTGCTGACTACATATGGGTATGTCTCAGAAGACCTCAGAAAAACAGACAAGCAACCTTTCCTAATTATCATGTCTGGATTTGTGTTGCCTCTGGGGCTAATTTGTTTTGGTTAGTCAGTGGGGTCAACTGCTTTAAGTGAATCATTACAGAACTACTGGCAGATAGTGTTACATTATTTAAATAAAAACAGGGTAATTTATCAATGTCGTGTTGGGATAGCCACAGTCCATCACCAGCTAACCAGAAAAACAGCCGGAAATTATCATTTTAACATTAACCTCTGTTTGTAGGTTAATTGATAAAAACAATGAAAACACTGCAGGATTTGTAGTCTGTATTAATGTCCATACATTTATCTAAATTTGCTGGCATCAACAGTACAAAGCATTGATGAAACTTTGACTAATGAACAGATGATTGTTATGTTAGTTGTTAAGTTTACCACTTCATCATTGTGTTATTTTCACTGTAACAAGACATGCTAGAACCTATATATTGAGCTCTGGTGTTTGTGTAGTTTTTGAAAACATTTAAACTATATACTGTCTTACACAGTTTTAGTGGGGGACAGTTAAAATATGATATTTCCAGTATTTAAATGTGTTAAGCATTACACATATTTTTTAAAGTATGCGCATTTCTTTTGTTCTGTGTTTTGATTTTTAGTAATATATTTGTGATGAATCTAAGGTTTTGTACAAGTGGAAATAAATTACTCTGAAATGAAGTGTCGATAAACAAGGATTTTTACAAGAATTTTCTTATGGTGTTTCCTAAATTAACAGCTTATTGAAAAGCTTGGTTCTTCCACAGACCCCAACTCTGATTCATGTGGACTGCAGAATAAAACATGGAAAGACACAATCTGCACACTCCACAGACAGATACAAAGGAGAGAGAGGAACAAAACTCACCGTCCTAGAAGCAAAGATGAATAGTTCAGGTCCAGAAAGTAAAAATCCAGACCAAGATTTTATGTCAACTAACCAGTTGAGTCACAGTCATAGAGTACTGAAACAGAACTACCTGCCTAGAAGTATGATACGATAGCACTACCTATTGAGCCCCACACTACAAATAAAGTAAATCAAATAATGAAATAAATCTTGAGAAAAGGACACTGACAACACAATGTTTTAGAAAACTAAATAACTAAATTCATGCAGGTTTGTGCATTGGAGTATAAAGTACAATACAAGGCTTTTGAAAAACTCACTCCAAACCAGCAAATATACCCAAAGATTTAGGACCTATGGACCTGAATTCAGGCCCAGGTTAGGGTTATCTGGCTCAGGGATATTGTATCTGCATAGGGTGCTCCTAGCTGTCTGACATACTGATTTTTCTTTTCTACATCAAAGGGAACCTGAGGAACATTGTCAGGACAGTCCTATTCCCTCTCTGCCCGCACTAGGATATTGCCCTTACAAAAGGCATTGATCTGCTTTCTCTGTTTATTCAGTTGTCTGTTATACCCCCTCTGATAATTTATATAAGTTTATTTTATTCTCAAAGCCAAAGTCAGCAAATTTCTTTCTTCCAAGGGAACCCTTTTCAAGGATACATTTCTCCTCCGGTGATGAGTGATTGGGAAGTACTTTTGCAGTAACATCCACATTAAACATACTGTGGGGTTTTGAGATTTCATTCATTTCTGTCCCATTGCAATCTAGATTAAATATTAAATACGCAGCTGTGGGCTGGGCGTTGTCCATTCTTCCCAGGAGTAAGGTGACAGAAAGAATCTGCATATTTCTCTGATTTTTGTTCTTCCCCCAACTGGGGTGGCTTTCCCAAAAGCTTTGTAATGCTGAACATCTAGTACTTAAGATCGATCACTCACTTACAATGTAGTCACCATTCAGGTCATCGGTGTACAATACCATCACCATAACGATGGATTGCATAAACACAACACAATAATACCCAAACTGAAACAGAACAACAATCACACTACAGACTATCACCAAAAGTAAAACAAAAATATGACAACTAATAAAGAACGCAAACTAATAACCCAAACAGTATGTGGCATTATGCGAGAGACAATGAGTAAATCCCAAAACTATACAGCATTTTACAATATATTTTTCCATCTCACCCTAAAAAGTCATCTCTGTAAGTCGTTCTCATGACATGCATTGACAGCCATATGTGCTGCCTCTTGCTTACATCTATAAACTCTCGGATATCAACAATAAATATAACTTAGTATTGCTAATTACTTGTTTTCCCCAGCTCTTCAATGGCTGTTTCTATCAACCAGTTCTGCCTCACATATACATGTATACTCAATCCCCTATGCTGTATGTAGCAGGGACAAAGGGCTCTCTTATACAGCTGGCCAGAATGAGATCAGAAGGTTTCATTAAATAGCAGTGTTCCTTTTTTTACATCGAGTTTGTACAGAGATTATTTAAAGACTAGGGATGGATTTCTCACTGTATGTGTCACATTATATATATAGTGTCACATTCCTAGTCTTTTTAAGTTGGGCCAACAATCATGCTTGATTGTTTCTGAAAAAAATCCAATCTGAGATGTAATTTGATAGACGAGTTTTTCAATCATGCAGTGTTAAAAGTGTTTTAGTCCGGGCCTCCACCACTTTGCTTAGTATGACAAAAAAAAAAACATTTAAAGGATCTTTTTAAAACTTTATTGCAGCATTGTATTAGTGACAACCTCAAGACAGATTAGCCCAAAATCAAAGTGATATCACTAAGTGGCAGAAAAGAGCAGGGTGAGAGGAAACAACAAAAGCATTTGTTGAATCTTATTACTGCTTCTCAAAAACAGACATGGTATAAGAGTCAAGAACTAGGAGAAATCACACTAAAACTAAAGCAGTGCTAGATAATGGGAAAAGCAGCTCATATGCTTGATCTTGTCAGCATTATAATTCAGCCTGGACCTCTTCGAATTTTGAGAGAAATTGCTCTAAGGTGTGTCACGTTATTCACAAGATGATTCTCTGAATATTCTATATTACAATTCATAATGTTTATTTTCATCACTAGTCTCCCTGCTCAACAAATGTAATCAGTAGCGGTACAATGTATTGTGGGTGTAATGTCCTTCCCATCCTGCTTCACCCTGCTGTCTCCTGACGTAGCCTTGATGAACCATCTCTAATGCTTGCTGTCTCTCGTTAGTCTATGAATTTAAGTACCTGTCTGTCTCACCAGCCCCTGTCCGGTTATTAATGTCCACTTTCCTGTTATCCATGTGTTTCCCTGTATTAGTCTCCCTGTTTTGGCCCCTCATGGTCCAGTTTGTCTCCCAGCTCCTGCTTGCTTTTGATTTTAAAAAGCCCTTTTTGTTCTCCTTACGCCTGAGGCCAATTTGTGTCACGACAAGATCCACCTCCTTCAACATTAACTTTTAATTTTTTTTATCAGCTAAAATATTACTTTTTATCAATGATGGGTGAAATTGCTATTTTTCAGACACTGTTTGATTCAGTTCATCTAAAAATTTGTTCTGAGTCATTCACCAACTTGTTCAGGAGCAATTCCTGTTTGCATAAAATTGATCATTTACCATTTCTGAGCAGGGAAATCTGCAAACTTTGCGGCAGACTGACCCTCCAGGACTGGAATTGGGAAACTCTGCTCTAAGTCTTGGCAACATTATATTTGTATTTGGTAAAAACTCAAACCTAATAACTCATTACATTGTTAAAGTATAAACCCTAATGAACCTTGTTTAAATTCATTTTAAACAGTGAAAATGTAAATTCTAATTGCAGCATTCAGGAAGTCACTGATCATGTTGACTATATACTACACCAGTAGATGGCATATTTCGGTCACAACCAAGGAATGGGTCTCTCATTCATTCATGACCAAGAGGTAGACTGTCTCACTCTTTCATTCACCTATTCAATCATTCACGCCTTAGGGTCTCTCGTTCAGAAAGCGAACAAGAGATCCTCTTCATTTCTCAAAAGATATTATTCGGTAAATTATGATGATCAGTCCATCTCTGTTACAAATATAAATATTGCAACATCTGGTGGACTGAGGCATCGCAATGGTGGTGAAAGATGAGGAGACTCGCTTGCCAGGGAAACTGCCCCCTTTTTTTTAGCCCATAAGAGGACTATAATGTGGTGGTGTTGTTATTATTAATACTTGCTTTCCCCGGTTGTAGAGTGTCTGCTTGCCAGTGTCTTGTGTGAACCCTGTTCGATCCTGGAATGTCTCTCGTTATTGTGTAAATTACCCACCGTGCATGTACCTTACTGCCTGGCATCCGGCCTCCCCGCTTTTTCCGTTACGTTAGTCCGTTAGTACGTTCTGCCTAGGAGTAAAAATGCAACAAACGACCTGGCAACAAATACCGTAAACAGTTAATGATAAAATGATTTTCAAAAGGATTTGACAAGAACATATAAAATATATACTATTGTTTCATTTCAGATGCTGGCAAGTGTTATAATGATTTCACATTTGAAATCACAGTAGCTTTGTAGCACCTAACCTGCATTATTGTCTATTAAGGAATATGACTAAACTTGTAAACAATGACACCACTGAAAAAGTTTGTGTTTGATTACAACTATCGCAAATGATACCTCATATTAACAAATATGAGTGTCTTTAAATTCATGGCAGCCTCAATATTCAATTAAGAAGGAGAAATGAAAATTATCATTCCTTTTGTGGGCATTAAATTCCACAAACAGAGATGCATTACCAGTGCATAAGGCCGACAATAGGAAATGAGTGATTTGGGGCAGTGTGGTATTCGTAAGGAGGTTTTGACAGGCCGGCTCTGAGATATTGGGCACAGCCAAACTGTGTCAGGCTTTGTCAAGCTTTACTTTATGTAAAGAGCGGGTTTGCATTCTTGTATGGGTTGCTGCTTAGTCAACCATAGCTTCCCTTCTGACAGCTGGGACTAGAGTGCCTGTCATTGATTTGACAGCAGTTTTCAAACCTGTGCTAGCTGACTGTCAGAGATAGGGCAATGGAAAACTCAGTGAGTTCCCCACCAGAAAGCCCCTGCAGGCATGGAGGTGTCCCAGATCTGAGCTGTCATATTCGTAACTGATCCTCCCCCAGGTCTGGTGACACACTGATCAAATTCCCTATGTAACATCACCCCCCCACCCCCACAGCCCCCGAAAAATATACAGACATATGTACACGCACACACATACACACACACACATACACAAGTTTTAGGCTTTTTCCTCTACAATATTAATCAGTTTTTAAACTTTTGTTTGTTGTTCAGGATTGTCTTATAGCTGGGGGTGAAGATGGGCAGGTCATGAGGAAGTGTTACATCGCTCCATAGCACACTGTGGTGGGGTAAGCTGGCGACTAAAGATGGAGGGAATGGAGGGACTTGTTCATGATCTCCTCTGAAGCTGTCACCATCCACATCGCCACAACTGCCAGCAGAGCTGACATTCCACCACGGATCTGAAAGCGATCTTCAGCAGCGTGATGCAGACATCAGATGGGCTTGGCCTCCCGCTCCTCAGGCCCATCCTGTGCAGTGCCACTGCGCTGCTCCCTCTGCTTTCCGGGCGGCTCCCCAGGTCGGACTGCACCATCTCCATCAGTCACCGCGTGCTCCCAGGGGCTCCCTTCCGTGCCGGCAATGCACAATCGACTCCTTTGTCTTGCTGATTAAGAACTGCAGGTGGTTCCCCCTGCACCATAAGACATTTACTTACAGCTTTTACTTCAGCTGTTGTAAATTTGTTCATCTTTTCATCGAACTGCTTTTCCCAGCTTTTGCATTGCAGCATAGTCAACATTCCTTGTACAAGGGTAGAACATTCTTGGGAGGAAATCAACAAGCAACCCTATAAGTCCACATCACATCATTAACTGTGATGTCATGCACTGGCCGTTTCTAGATACCTGCTGGTTGTACAATGGATGTGTCAGTCCAGGCATGTGAGCATGGAGCCTAGGCAAAGGAGAGAGGAGAAAAGGAGGTGTAAAATGGCAGAACAGATACAGTTGAAAAGTGAGGTCCACTCAAAAAACAGGAAGGGATCAATGGAAATCCCACTGACTCTAGAGGAGGAAAAAGAGAGGAGGAAGGGGATCAGCATATTGAAGAAGATGAGGTTACTGAAGAAGTGCTAGTCAGTTAAGGTGCTAAAGACAGAGAAGAGAAGGACTGATAAAAGTTTTCAGCACTTAAGGAAGAGAATGAGAGAGTACAGTCAACTCAGGACAGAGACATCAGAGCTCTCAAATAAACTGCAAAGAGGGAAGCCTAATTTATGGACAGGTAAGAGAGCGGGAGGTGCTAGAGGAGGACACTGAGGGGGAACTAAAGCAGAAGTCATGGCAGGCCAGTGGAAGAGAATGAGCTTAAAGGAGCACACCTAGCTGTATGGAGAGGTTGGGCAGCCAGTGCTGTATAGGTGTGTACAGCAGGAATGAGGTGGCAGCAGCAGTGAGGGAACGATGTTGATTCCCGAATGGCCACAAGGGGGAGGTAGGTGTTAGAATGAAATTTTATGTATCTTATCATATTAACTTTGTATACGTGCTGAAGCTGTACTCTCTATTTCCTCAC
>JAABNY020000037.1:2219660-2232998 GCA_015164015.2 Brevimyrus niger
ATATATATATATATATACACACACACACACACACACTACATATCTCGGGGAATGCTTCTCAGTTTTGACAATAAGGGATAAACGTATAATGTACCTTGCTATTTCTTTGAGTTCGACTGATATTGAAAGAATGATCACCATTAAACTATCATTGCAGGAGGTTTCGCAGGGCTCTCTGGTAAATCTGAATGAAATATGACGCTTTTATATTTCCAAACACCCCAATGCTTACTGTCTGTTACGGGTGCCACATATCAAGAAAAAATAAGCAAAAGACCCCCCTTCGTATTCAGTATTTCGCGCGTAAAATTTCCCAGTATTGGAACTGGTGCCGTCCGAGTTTTCTGTGGCCACTCACTGATTCGTCAAATTCGACATCAATCAAGGTTTAGCCGCGCCCCTCCCCCATTCAGCCGCTAGCTTTAATGTTGCCCCGTGTTTACTACAGTATTGGTGTAAAGGGGTCGTTAGTTTTTTACATGCGGTGAGCTGCTCAGCAAAATAAAGATTTTTAGGTTTTATTTTAAAGAAGCAAGTTGTTCTGGATTTCAGTATGCCCAAGAGAAAGGTACGTAGCAACACTTTCCCCCCACATTCTCAAAACAGTAAGCCATAACGATGTAGCTAGCTATGAAGTGTAGTGAAGCCTGCGAGATAATGAGGATTTGATTAGAAACGTCTCTGTAAGGGCAGTATAAGTATACTCAGCAGCTGAGATAAGATGTTAAGAAACGATGTTTTGAAATGATCGCGTATTTTTTATTGGAATTTAATGAAAAGTTGGTGTATTTAATATGGTTTGCCTACCCTTGTGACTAGTCTGTCAAGCTTCGTCTCCATACTGTTAGAACCACAAGCAGCCATGCTTAGCACTTAACACTCCAATCCATCAGTAAATGGTCAGATGATAATACTTATATAAGCGTTGCGGACATCTGGAAATATTTAACCAGAACCAAAGCAAGCCTGTTCGGTTAATATTGGGGATTTTACTAGTCCAGTAGGGATATAATTTTATGTGTTTTTCTTTGTTCGCAATGCTAAATAAATGGTTGCTGTAGCCCCTATTTGTCGCCAGATGGCAGAATGCGGCTAACTTTATTTCAGCCCCTCCCCCAGTCAATATGTATGAAAATAATTGTTTAGAATGCTGGGGGCGAGGGGGCTTTACTTGTTCGGTGCGTGCATTTCCTTGTGATGTAATGCACATATGTTAAATGTATTGGCGGTCTTTGCGTCCCCCTTCCCCTTTTTATTCGTCAGAATCTTTCCCGGAAAACCAGGGAAGTTAAAAATTTGGAAATCAAATAACTATAAAATCACTGAAGTTTATAATTAGCTTTTAATGTCTTTAAGTTTCTATTGGAGTATATTGCAGTATCACGGAAGCATTTTCTTTAACGTGTTTTATTAAAGTTATTGCATGTGATATGATGCTACCACTGGTTTAATTTTTTGGAAGGAATATTTAACTACTTTGGAACAAATAGGGGCATGAAAGTATTAATATTGTAGGCCAACCAAAGTTTTTTTTTTTAATTACTTAAAATGAAGAAAACATGTATTCTGATTTATATTTATTTCTCTAGCAACAGGGAACTGATGGGGATGTAAAGGAAGAGGTATGTGCTTATTTTATTCCTTGTTAAATGTTTACAGTCCTGTTCAGTTTTTAGTTTTTCACCAAAGGAATACCTTTACAGGTCAGCCACAAGTCATTTAGTTGAATTTTTTAAATAAAGTTTACGTACTACCTGATACGCATAATATAATTCGGTGACTTAATTTGAATGGCACATTTCAGTATTTGTTTTTATGATTGACTGTAGCTTAAGCTAAGCAACTATTTTTTACATGGGTTCTTTGAATAATGAGTAAAGCAAAATGAATGTGAAGGTCAAACTGAATATGGTGAATTTGTAGCCAGAAAAAAATTAAGCTGATGATCGCTGTTTTTGATTCTTCACAAATCAGTTATGATACTTAGCACCTTGTTACAACGTTCTGAAAAACATGATCAGAGTTCATTAAGGCATGGCCAAATCCACTTCTACCAGTTAAACTATGGAAAAATGGTTGCAGCGCCAGGTACATGGTCCAAAAGGGTTGTACTTAGTCTCGTAATTACTCATGGGTGTGTTTGGGGGCGTAACAGGCTATAAACCAATCAGAGTGTCGTCTCCCATTCCCTTTAAAAGCCAGGTGTGCTTGCACCTTGGCAGATTCCTATTATAACGCCGGACTTACCAGGTAGTAGAAAAGAGCGCTTCTCCGCAGAGGAAACGGATCTGCTTGTGTGCGAAGTGAAAGCGCGCGAGCAGAAAATCTACGGCGACGGCGGCGTTCCGCCAAAGCTGCCTGAGGTGAAGCAGGCATGGGAGGAGGTAGCCGCAAGCGTGTCCTCGTCTTCTGGCATCACCAGAACGGCCGCGCAGTGCCGGAAGCGGTACAATGACGTCAGGAGGCGGGGAAAAAAGCTGGCCGCCCAGCGTAAACAACTACTAGAAACGGGAGGAGGACCATCTACAAAAACTGAGGACGTGACATCACCGGAGGACATCACTACCTTTACCCTCAGTGACGAAAACATTGAGGGCTATGGGGGGATAGAGGTGGGCTTCCAAGGTAATGCCACGATAACGATGAATCGGTGTATACAAACCATACGGGCTTCTTGCGAAAAAAAAAAAATCTTATTTTACATTGAGCATCTGCAACAGAGCCATACAATAAATGAATCGTAAATGTCGCGCAGCTCCGCTGGCTGAAGATCCCGAGGCTGGGCCCATTAAGCGGGAGCCGGAAGCAGTTGTGGAGGAAGACTCGATGGTGGAGCGGCCGTCAACGAGGTCCGGCGGAGAGAAGAGCCAGCCGAGATCGCGACGCGGGAATATCGTCCGGCTGGAGGACCACCCATTCCTGGAACTCCAGCAGGCCGGATTCGACATGCTGGAGAGGGAGCTGGCCGGAATCGCGCGGAGCGTCCGGCGTGTGAATAACCGGCTGAGCCGCGTCGAGATGCTGCTCCGGCCCCTGGGACGCATCGCGGACAGTCTGGGGAGGCTCACGGAAGCGGTCGAGCACTTTGTCGCCGCGACGCCACCTCCTCTGACTACCTGTTCGCCTCCATCCACCCGATCCAGCATGAGCACAGATTCCCCCGGACCCTCTCGGGGACAGCCCCGTCGCGGCGCTCCCCGCCTGCGGACCCAAGGAGGAAGGATACCACCAGTATAAGACCCTATTCAGGAATTTGCTGCAATGAAAATGTTTTTTTCTTTTTTTTTTGTAGCTTTGGTTGTCTTTAAAATCACTTTGCTCAATCGTGTAGCAACCGGGAAAAATTGGTGGAGTTTTACTTTCTGACAGTATTAAACCAGACTAATATAATCTCAAAAAAGTTTTAAAAAAGAATTTACTAAAAATATTGTTAAAACAATTTTGAATGATATCAAGATGTAAAAAATCATTATACACAGTGAATCCCTGCATTTGAAAAACATTTGTAAAATGCAGTGTGATTTAAAATGTCCAAATAAATACTATATTCGGATTCTCCTTTGCAATCAAAATATGCAGTTTGCTTACCTAGCTACAGATGATGTAACTGTTCTACCAGCTGATCTCTCCGTGCCCCTGCTATCGCTGATGTATTTTGGTTCACTGGCGTCGGCACTTGCAGTTCAGCGTTGCACCTTCCAAAATCTTATGTGTCCTCATTTACGTCCAAGTCGCATCCATAATGCATGGCTACATTATGCAAAGCACAACATGCAGCAAGGACCGTTCTGACTTTCTGGGAGCTGTATTGTAATGTCCCACCTGACATATCGGAGCATCTTTAGCAGCTCTTTCCATTGCAGCATGTGTGTTTGTTTTCAATTGAATAATAATTCACACATTCTTGTAGCTGTGATATACAGTGCAACAGCCAATAATGTAATTTGCCAACAATATAAAAAAAAAATCCCTTTTCTAACTAAGTTGATAATGTAGTAAGTTATGTTATTGGCCATTTATTACATTACTGACTTTTATTACATCAAGAATTGGAAAAATTAATGTTATTGGCAGTTGATATATTATTGGCTGCAACCTACGGTGTAATCAGCCAATAGGCACCACTCTAGGAGGGAATTGCCCTGGAAAAGTACAGAAATGACAGCTGGCCCAGGGACTCGTGGCTGGATAGACAGTTTACAGTGGCATTCTTCTTTGTTGAGGGACAGATATATGGTCCTTGGGCAGTCTTACTCCAGAGTCTCCCAGCTTTTTGTCCCATCAGGTCGGGAATCGAGAATATATGGGCCGATGCACCAATGTTTAACAGAGGAGTTTGACAAATGATATTTTGTCCAATGTACATGGTCTTGTGTTGGTCTTGATGTGGCAGGAAAGTTGATCCTTGATCACTGTCTGTCTGCTCGGTCTTGACAGACACCCTCAACCTGCCTGGTATGTTTAAATACCTACGGTCATTGCCACAATTGGTAAAATAATTAGCCCGTTTCATTTGTCATTACTGTAGTTGGCTAATTCTGATGAGTATAATGACTAGCCATTATGACATATATTCCTTTAAATTATCTTGATGTTCACATAAATGATCTTTACGTTGTAATTTTTATTTTTTAATATTTTGCATGTTTGTGCGCTGTTGTGTGTCCCTGTATGTGCAGCATGCCTATGTAGGTACATTTTACTGTCTTAATAACGTGCCCATGAAATAACAGGGAAATACTGCATCATTGACCTTAGACCAGAGTTTTATTGGTCGGTAGTGCAATCGCTTTCCACTGCCTCAGGATAGCAATGGGCCAACAACGCCCCTGGGCACTCGGATGAGCACAAGTACATTTGCTGTTCAAACAACGTGGGTGCTGGACTGGATAATGTTGAGCTTGTGCTAGTAAAGCCGGCTGTATCGCGCCTGGCCTTGCTTGCTGTTTAAGTATGATCATACGGTAAATGTGTTGTCACACAGCAGTGTTAAATGTGTCTGCTTGAAGGCAGCAGCAGCAGCGTTCACTGCTTGCTTTTGAGTGGGTCATACATGTGAATTTTCTTCTCCCTCTTTCTTAAGCCTCAGAGGAGATCTGCGAGGTTATCAGCGGTGAGTGAGTCCACCACTGTTTGCTTATCAACACAGCTTTGATGTAGTTTTGAGTCGTGCACAGATTAAAAAAAATAATCGCCCTTAAGGGAAATTTTACATGAATTTTTGCGTTCTCGGATTTTATTCTGTGGTTATTCGGTTTCTTTTGGGACTTAATGTTTTTTTTTTTGTCTTCTTGCCAGAAACCAGCACCTCCAAAGCCAGAACCAAAACCAAAAAAGCCAGCAAAGGTAAACTTCCAGAAAATACACAACCCAATTATATGCAGTGCTAATGTTGTTGAATATTAAGTAATGGTATGCATCTCACATTGGCTTTTAGTACATTTTGCTGAGATGAAGGATCACATAAACGGTAGTTTTAATGAAACCATTGAACTTTGTTGCTTCAAGTAGATGTTTTGTCAGCTGTTTAAGGAGAAAGTGAAACGAAAATAGAATATGTCTCCTTCTGCTAGAGAATTTATAACTGTAAAATTTGTAATCCCTGTATACAGTTGGGTAGGACCAGCATGTTTGATTAATTTTCAGCTTGCAGTGACAGTGCAGGTGTTTTGTTTAAAGTAACCCTAGGGGTTTAAATTCATGTCATAATATTGAATTATCAAATGTATTACAGTTGGTCAAAATGCAAAATGTTGATATTACATGACAGAGTAAAAGTTAAACTGATTATTTTTGCTAACACATTCATGTCAGTGTGTTAATATTCATCCAAGGATGTTTGTTAGATTTTTAAGACACCTTATTTTCTTCTTTTGTTTAACTTTCACTGGTTAGGATGCTGACATTTTGCCCCCATTGTCTCCCATAGAAGGAGAAGGCTGTCAATGACAAGAAGGAAGACAGAAAGACCAAGGGAAAGAGAGGGAAGGCGGAAAAGGAGGCAAATGAGGAAAACCACTCTGAAAATGGAGATGCAAAAGCTAATAAGGTTCGTGCAATACAGCACATTTAACTTTTAATATCATTGCCTGAAGCAGGGGTGTCAAACTGCAGTCCTGGGGGGCGGAGCCCTGTGTAGCTTAGTTGTCCCTGTTCCACCACAAATGATTCAGCTGAAGTGCTGTGTGGTCATTTGTGCAAGGTGGTGAATCAGGTTTTTTAAATGAGGGGAAACCCAAAAGGCTCCGAGCCTCCAAGATTGGAGTTTGACACTCCCAGCCTAAAGATTGCATTTCGGTTGTGCAGCGAGTGTTTTTAAATTGTCTGACTTTACTAAGATAAGTTTGGAGGCTTAGACGACTTATTCGCTCCACATACCTTCATTTCCGGTCCAGATTTATTAAAATCTGCTCAGTATAAAATAGGTACATAAAATGTAGAGCAATATATTATGCCTGATCATGGGAAAAGTGCTGTTTTATGTTTAATGTATATTATTCTCACATATCTGAATTGCTAAGTTACTCTGTCTTAAACATAGGGTATAATGCTAAATTTGCAGAATATGTAAAATATCTTTTTCAGTCAGCATGATTAATACCAGAGAACTTGCAACTAAGACGTCAGACGGCGATTGACCTGCATATGGCAGGTCGTGGGTAGGGAGATGTGTGTGTTACTTATATATAATATGCACAGTAAGGAAGTGAAGCAATGGTAAGTGAAGCAAAAATAATTGCAATGTTGTAAAGTCTCCGAATCTGTGACACAGGATACTACCTTGTAACAGACAGGAAAACCTTTACTGAAAACATTCAACAAAATTAAATGTGCTTGACTAGACCCTTGCACTTTGCTGATGTGTGATCAACATAGGAAACTGGTCATGTATGTAGTTGCGTTGAGATGCATGTGCTTGCTGTCAAATATGGTGGATTTTTCATACTTCTGACACGGAATTATTAAGATCCATGAAATCCACTTGGTACCAGGACATTTTAGCTAAAATAAGAATGTCCCTTTCCCTAAATCTCTTGATTTATAGATAATAAAAAGTCTGTGGTCAAGACTCAAGGGAGCTGTGAAAGTTAAGTAAATCAGGGATCATAGAAGTGTATTCCAGTCTTAATAAACATTGTCTGTATACTTTGGTTCCTGCTGCCATTAGTGATTCCCCAAAATGGTACCAGTAATTCTGCCCCTGGCTATACATCCTCAGCATTGCCGTTTGAAAAATTCCATTTTCCAGATCAAATTAATGAATCTAGTGATTCATTAGAATTCTGCCTCATTCAAAACACAGCTCTTCACAATCCAGGAGCAAAAACTACCCACTGCCTGCTGGGAGCAGTGAAATAAAAGTAATGTGAAGCCAGGAAGCAAACAGTATGTTACATTGGGAGATTTTCTGGGGCAGTGGGGACTGTGTAGGGGGAAGAACTTGCTGGAAATCTACCATTGTGGAGGAACTCAAAAAGAACATGAATCGGGATGCGAACAGAAAATTTTAGGAAGTTCTGAAGGTATTTGAAACTTTTGGTGCAAAACAGACCCGCACTCATTTGTACATGTTGCTGGAGATGATGGAGATGACCTGCTTCAGAGATGGCAGAAAGTCACACCCTCTAGGGTCGAGTCTGTGAAATGGCCTCAGTTAGAGGGTTTATAAAACAGCTGATGCAGACCAGATTTAGAGAAACTCAAAACTATGGCGATACATTCTGCCTGACAGCCAAAGGCTGCACCATGACCTACATGAACAAAGAAAGTTCACAGCTGTCATGTAGGATTGTACTGCTTAGCTACAATGGTGGCTGCTAGGTTGTAGAGAAGTTCTCTATCTTATCTTCTAGAGACAGCAGGATTTTGTCTTGATATATCAATCGTTAAGTTATGGATGTAATTTTATTTTTTATAATTTGATGTTCTGCTGTTTGATGTGCATTTTTGAATGTTTAAAGTTAGACTATTGCTGTTCACTGCTCAGGATTAATATTTATTCACAACTTAAAAAAACATTATTAGTTAAACAGCAGGACATTTCAGCAGCAGTGTTATTGTTTCTTATGCCTGTATTTTCAGATGTTTGTCACATTAAACCCAACTATTTTAAATGGGAATATTTCAGGTTTATAATAAGATAATTAGCATATTCATTCTCTTAATGCATTTTTGTGCTGTGATGATTCTTGATTAAGTCATTCATTTGTATTTGTACAATAACCTTTCTGGTCTAACCGGAGTGATTGGACATAAGATGGATTAAGTAGATTGACTTTGTCATACTTGTGGAATTGTTTGTTTGGTAAGTAATATATTTACAAAAAAGAGGAATCATGCTTTGTCCCAGTGGGATTCTTGCTCTTTTATTCTTAAATAAAATTAACCTTGATCTTCCAACAGGTGGAGGACACCCCAGATGAAGCAGAGAAGGAGGGATCAAAGTCGGAGTAGTAACGCCTTTTTCCTCAGTGGGTTTCATGTGGTGCCCCCAAACCTCCATGACTTATTGTTAACAGAGGAATATTTTTATCAGTTTTCTAAGTATCAGTACTGGTTTCTAGCACAATTCAAAGCTAAACATGGAGGACTTGCAGTTATGTCAAGTGTCTGCAAAACAAACTCTTATTTTTAAGTAACATTTTGTGACTTTGTGTGTCACTCTCTGTGACTAGCTTGTTCAGCGTAGGAAAAGATCCCCAGTTGGTATTCTAGTAAGTGTGTTATAGCCCGTGTCTTGCTCTACAGAGTATTCTACTTTTGCAGACTGTGTGTGAGTGTGAGTGGATTGTTTTGCTCCTGCCCCCCCCCCACCTTGAAATTGTGTGCATAAGCAAGAGGAATAAGTCAACTGAAAACATTCCAAGTAGTAACATGGGCTGTGTTTTGTTTGATCCTCTTTAAAAAATAACAACTTTTAATGATTTGTGAAAGCAAAATCCTGTTGATTTGGGGGACTTGTACTGTATGTGCTCACTTTTTTAGCAGCTGCTTTTGTTTCTTTTTAAATAAGGAAATTTCAAACAGATCTAATGAATTATCCAGTTGTCCATGTATCCACTGTTTTGTTCTGGATGTCTCTTAATAAACGTAACCCTTGAAATTTCTCATTGATGCTGTTTAATTTTTGCTTTTATATTAAAATGTATGATATAGTTTACAGAAGTACGGTACACTAATCTGACAGTGTTGATAGGCTATATGGGGGGACACACTTTAATGTTTAAACCCTGTTTTACTTTACGTATACTATTTTCTTTCACAATTTGTAAACTCTTGTCTCCTAGACCAATACACAGACCATGTAGAACAGTACCTGTCCTGCTTCACTGTAATGTTCGCATGTCCATGCGAGTCTCCTCCTACAAGTTATAGATGTGGTTTATGTAGATTGCTGACTCTAAATGTCCAGTGGATTCATAGATGTTTATAGATTTTTAGATGTTAGAGTTACTATTCATATTTCTTCCTGTCAAAACAGGTTGGTATAGTGGGACACCTCTGAGGCTGTAGCAAACAGCAGGAATGCAAGCTGGCTTTCCTGTGCCTGATAGGTTAGATTGCTGGGTTCTTAATATACCTTTATCACTATCACCTTTATCACTACTGTGAGCTGGGCACCACCAGGACTGTGGTTGGACTTCATTCACTGTCGGATTGTTCCTAACCTGACAGGTGTCATTTGTTGGGGGAGTGACTTGTCTTAAAATTGGCCATTGCTGAGGAAGAAATGAAAAATGTTCTACAACTCTCAATATAGGACCCCGAGTAATCATGACTGACTAATACAAATTCACATATGATGATATATGACACCACAAAAAATATAATGTACATAACACACTGATTAGCCGTAACGTTAAAACCACTGACAGGTGATGTGAATAGCATTGACTATCACTTTACAATAGCACCTGTCAAGGCAAGTGAACAGGTATTGAAGCTGATATGTTGGAAGCAGGACAAATGGGTAAGTGGAAGGACCCAATTGATTTTTATAAGGGCCAAATTGTGATGGCTAGACGACTGGGTTAGAGCATCTCCAAACTGGCAGGTCTTGTGGGGTGATCCCAGTATGCAGTGGTCAATATCCACCAAAAGTGGACCAAGGAAGGCCAACCGGTGAACTAGCGACAGGGTCATGGGTGCCCAGGGTTCACTGATGTGTGTGGGGTGCGAGAGCTAATGTGTCTGGTTAGATCCCACAGGAGAGCAACTGTACCACAGATGGCTGAAAAAAGTTAATGCTGGCTATGATAGAAAGGTGTCATAACACAGTGCATTACAGCTTGCTGCGTGTGGGGCTGCATAGCTGCAGACCGGTCAGAGTGACCATGCTGACCCCTGTCCACCACCAAAAGCACTTACAATGGGCATGCGAGTGTCAGAATTGCACCATGGACCAATGGAAGAAGGTGGCCTGGTCTGATGAGTCACATTTTTTGTTACATCATGTGAATGGCTAGGGGCATGTGTGTCTGTCACCTGCGGAAGAGATGACACCAGGATGCGGAATCAGTGTGATGCCCTGGACGATGTTTTGCTGGGAAATCTTGGGTCCTGGCATTCATGTGGATGCTACTCTGACACGTATTACCTACCTAAACATTGTTGCAGATTAAGTACATCCCATCATGACAACAGTATTCCCCAATAGTAGTGGCCCCTTCCAGCAGGATAATGGACCCTGCCAAACCACAAAAATTGTTCAGGAATGGTTTAAGGAATATGAGAAAAAGCAGATACTGATCTAGCAGCAGAGAGGCTACAACAGGATCTAGATTTAATTAGCGACTGGGCTGATACTTGGCAGGTGAAATTTAACACAGAAAAATGTAAGGTAATCCATGCAGGAAGCAAAATATATTTTATATACAGATATTTTATGGGTTCCACTGAAATAAAGGCAGCTGATTATGAGAAAGACCTTGGTGTGTATGTTGATGCTTCCATGTCCCATTCTCGCCAGTGTGGGGAAGCAATAAAAAAGGCCAGTAGAATGTTGGGTTATATCTCTAGGTGTGTGGAGTTTAAGTCAAGGCAGGTGATGTTACATTTATATAATTCCTTGGTAAGACCCCACCTAGAATATTGTGTGCAGGTTTGGTCACCATACCTTTGATGGGTCAAACGGCCTCCTCTCGTTTGTAAACTTATGTACTTATGACAGGTGTGTAAAGTGCCGTCAATCTTACCTTGGTGGAGGGAGAAACTTTTCCTCTTTGTCCAGGTAGCGAGCCTGAGTGAGCGCGATCTGCCTGTCCACACACTGAGGGAAAACATTAATGAGTTCACACAACTGCACTCAACATGAGTACCCGTCACTCAAATTCAGCAGGAGACTTTGATAAGACAGCCATGAAGTTATGATCGATGAGCTGCAGTCGCTAGACCATCATCCCCAGCTACTTCAGTGGTGCTCTTACATAATCTACAATGCTCTTCAGAGTCTTAACATCATGGTCCCTGGATCCAGAGCTCCGCTCCAGCTGCAGATGGATAGCTGGGGTGAATGGCTCCCCAACCACCTTCAGACCTGGGATCCTGTTAGGAGATGGAAAAAAAACCCCGATGATAAATGACAATGACCCCCCCAAGGCTCAAGCCATTGGATATCCTGGACGGGACACCAGGCCCACACAGGGCATTATGGGTAAGCTAAAGATGCCAGTCTGCCCAACTGCCCTTTTAGACGAAGGATAACCTACCACAAAACGCAGGTATACAGAGCCAAAAGTGAGAATCAAACCCACAGGCCCAGATACAAGGCCACAGAAATGATCACCATGCTGCGCCATAAATCACACATATTCCAAAAAAAACATGCAGGACAGGATCCATATACCGCAGGACTTTATGAAGGTACAATCCATACATGTGAAGCATTGAATAGTCCTCTTGCTGGAATATCATTTAATCATAGCTGCAAGTACACTTTGTACTACAACCGAGATTCTGTGACAGCTACTTTTTTCCATGAACAAACATATCCAGGAGCTAGACTTTATACGTTTTAGACGCAAGTCCCATAATCATCATTAAATTTTACGCGCTTTCACTGCCTTACTCCATATCTGTTAGCTAGCTTTTTAATGTATTGTTAGTCGTCCTGTGTGTCCGGTGAGGCCAAACGAGTTAGAATTCCTTTGCACTTGTTGCACATGGTCAATAAAACATCTTGAAAGCAAAGCCATTGAACTTTCGGCTTTGAACAAAAAACAAACTCCATTCCCAAACCGGTTTCATCCTCCGAGAACCACAGTTATTTACACTGTAACTGTAAAACAAATCCCAATTCCACCACACTCTTATTGAGCACACATGCAAGTGGTTTAAATAGATCAGCGTTTAGACTGGAAATCAGACACCTTAGCCAACATCCCTCCTTTTCCAGAGGTTCATCATTTACTCACCCTTGCAGGGCTTTGTGGACATGTTTGCATTTCTCCCTCAGGATGGTGAAAATTTCTGGAAAAGGAGAGGGGGAAAAAAATATATATATATATTTAAAAAAGAATGATGTACGCTGCATTCTACTCTGTTCATAGCTCAAAGTCTTCCCAGTCACATGCCAGCAGATGGGATCCAGAAATCCTTTTACGCTGATGAGGAAGACTGAGGTTCCGTCGCTGAGGCTGATCACGGAGACTTTACATTTACTTATGCTGCGTTCCATTTACCCCGGAGCTGGGAAGTTGGAGCTGGGAATGACGCACACGAGTTGGAGAGCCACTGAGCAATACTTACTTTAGCCAGATAACTTGTCAGATTTAAATGGCCTTCATCTTCGTTCACTTAGCCAATAGTCTGCACTAAATGAAAGCATGAAATCCTGCTTTCTGAAACAGAACCCAGTTCTACTCAGGTCCATTGTTAGCTACCATTAGCAATACCAGTTGATAACAATGCATTATGCAGTTTACACATAAAAACACCACAGCACCACGTCCACAGAGAGTGGTTGGACAGTGCTGTGTTTATGACTGATTTAATGAGACACAAATAAGATACAAGTGCTAATAAACAGCATAAATCTACAGCTTTAACTTCTGTTGATAAAGGGCGCAGCCATCTTATTGAGGTCGGGATTGCAGAGGTACCTCTGACTTTCCGAGACAGAATTCCAACTTCAGGGGGCATTCCAGTTCTAAATTTCAGACTAGAAACTCGGAAATTCTGACTTCAGTTTAAATGGAATGCAGCATTATTTAACAGACACTTTTTTTGCAAAATGATTCAATAATGAAGGGCAGTAAATGAGGGCAGCCTGTCCCTGAATCGTTGGGGGGGGGGGGGGGGGGGCCACGGGGAACCAAAAGGTGAAACACCCGCAAACAG
>JAABNY020000037.1:2233098-2252089 GCA_015164015.2 Brevimyrus niger
AATGAAAGGTGATTTAAGCAATTTTGAGCGTGGCATGGTTGTTGGTGCCAGACGGGCCGGTCTGAGTATTTCACAATTGGCTCAGCTACTGGAATTTTCAGGCACAACCATTTCTAGGGTTTACAAAGAATGGTGTGAAAAGTGAAAAACATCCAGTATTAGTATTGTGTTCTTAATAATCCTTTAGGTGAGTGTATAGTACAGTACATAGTTATTAAAGAGCCAGTTCACCCCAAAACTGAAAAAAAGATTTTTAC
Organism: Brevimyrus niger; assembly: GCA_015164015.2. Taxonomy (NCBI): domain Eukaryota; kingdom Metazoa; phylum Chordata; class Actinopteri; order Osteoglossiformes; family Mormyridae; genus Brevimyrus; species Brevimyrus niger. The sequence goes on from JAABNY020000037.1 coordinate 2,233,356, forward strand.
AGGTGCATTAGTGCTCTCTCTCCATCTAGCTTACTCTGCTGGGAGTTGCCTAGTTTTGGAGATATCTGCCGTAGAAATGTCGTCTCTGAAATATAATGGGACTTTATAATGGGCCTTTCTGTGGTGACTAAAGCACCAAAAAAATACATTAGAAAAAGTCAACGGCAACATCTCTCACCTGAAATCATGACTCAGACTTTGTAGTGTGTAGTTTAATGTAGGAACTATTTTCTTCCACTGGACTCCACCCACCAGTCGTATCACTACGCAGAAGATACGAGTTCCCCGGCAGATTATACTGCGCAGTGATATGATTGGTGTGCGGATTTAGGTGTAAACATCACAACGCCATTCAGTCCCATTATATTTGGGAGAAGAGTGGCATTTCTATGGCCAGTGTCTTCAAAACTAGGCAACTCTCAGCAGAACAACTTTGATGGATAGAAAGTTCCTCTAAAGGATATTGTTTTCAGTTTTGGGGTGAACTGTCCCTTTAAACATAACTCATATAAAATTGTACAAATAATGTATACCATATTTTACATGCCCATCTCTGTTTTGGGCCCTCCTTTCTGACTTGGATTTAATTTAGACGCTATTTTAGCATACACTCTCATGACAGACCCACTTGGAAAACATTTTCCATCCTTACCTAATTCCGTTCTGCCAACATATGAATGGCTTAAAATATTCTCATGATCTTACATCCATCCAACTTCTTACTCCATCTTCATACCTACAGGCGATTTTGAGACATTGATTAGTCTCTCTGCATGTCTTTGGCTTGTGGCTCCAAATAAAACAGGCAAACCTCACACACAGAGCAATGAGCAGATAGGAAATCAAACCCTTAACATATGAGCCTACAGTGATACCCATTGAGTCACCTCTCCACCCATTCATTTCGATTAGTTGGAATAGTACTTCAAATTACATAAGTACATCGGTCAGAAAGGCCCGAATTAACATTCTTAAAAAATAATACAAATTCACGTATTAATCATACACACTCACTAAAACTGCCACACCAATTTGTTGGATTCTTAATTACAAAACTGCAAATCTTTCAGGATGCATTGAGCGACCGCATAATACAACAGAGAAAAGCTTTGTGTACTGCTTTCTCTATTATTCCTAGCTCTGAAGTAAATATCACAAACGGCAAATTCTAAATCGCACAGCAAGAATCAAACCTATTTAATTTCATCACAACACGTTGTATGGCTTTGAACCAGCTTCCAATTTTAACTTCTCCCCTAAATTATTAGGAGTTAAAAGATCATACCCCTGCTAATCTAAGAGGACTTATCCTTATGGTAGAGATCACACTCTCGTTTTTTTTTCCTGTAGGATTTATGCCTCTTTGTAATTCCAATAAATGAACAAACTGTTGGCAGTAAAGCCAACAGCTGTAAGCATCCAAGCTTATGAAATGATATGCCAGCTAATGTAAGGAATGACGTCTTATCTCAGTATTCAAATCCAAGCTTAAGATCTGCTATTTTAGTCTAGTTCACTATAGCCTTAATCTTCATCTAACTTAGCCTTAAAATATACCACTCCTGCTTCAGCACACGCTGACTCCACTAATTCTTTCATCATGTCTGGTCAGCCCCTGCACCCAGGCTGAACATTAATGAGCATAAGATGCAGGTCATGCCGGGCACAGCTGTGTCAGCACCTCAAGGTGGCCAGCCAGCCTGCTGATATCAACAGCTGCCCTTGCAAAGGGCAGAAGAAAATACCATTCTGCCATTTCAGATCTATTAACAATTATTTTTAAGGTAAAAATTTTCTAGAAGTGGTTGTACAGTCAGGTGACTTTGTATAGGCTACCTCACATCCCTGGTCTAAGGCTTAGAATGTGGCTGTAAGAGGTTAACGAGGAATTTGGTATCTGGGTTCTGAAGCACGAATCAGTCAGATGGATATATGCAGCATATATCCATCCAGGAAGCTGCTCCGCTCCAGCCAGAAAGCCGCTGGCTGCCAACCTCAATAAGCACCACAGACAGCAGCCACCTGTCACATTTTCAGCACCTCTGACTCCCAGTAACCTGAGCTGGCTCACTTTTCTGAAGGCTCCCTCACAGGGAGTTTGATAAGCATGTGATTGCTACTGGCCCAGGTCACACAAGCTTCCATAGCACATGAAACACTGACAGAGCTTAACACTGACCTGGAGTCATGGGCGCATGCTGTACAGTATGCCATACCACGAAGGGCTTTATCAAAAGAAACGCATAAAAAGCACAACTGATCGTGCCCGAAACCTACCCAGAGAAACCACAATCTGGGAAAATGTTCTATGGACAGAGGAAACCAAAGTTGAGTTCTTTGGCAATACCAGAAATATGTTTATTGGTGACCAAATTAACATATAAGGAATGAACACCCTACATACAGATGAATATGGTGGAGGATCTGTAATATGGTGAAGTCACCTCTGGTACAGAGGACTTTGACCATATTAAAAGAATCATGAAATTAGAGGATTGCTGAGACATTTTAGAGCAAAGTGTGCTACTCATTGTCAAAGAACTAGGTTTTGATCGAAGATTGTGGGTCTTCCAGCAGGACAAAGGTCCAAAGAAGACATCCAAAAGCACAAAGGAATGGCTGAAAAAGAAAAAAAACAACTGTTTTAAAGTGGTTAACAGAGTCCTGATCGCAATCTTATTGAAAATATTTGGAAAGAACTGAAATCTGCCATTGGGAAATGGGATCTTGCGAGCATTCAAGAGCTTGGACAAACTGCAACTGATCAGTGGGAGAATATGCCAGCAGACAGGTGAAAGGAAGCTTGCAGGCAGCTTCAAGAAACTTTTCATTGTCATTGTTGCCAAGGGTTTGGTGCCTTTAATGCCATCCAGGTCATACAGATTTTTTTTCATGTGAAATCACTACATTCAAATTGAAAGGACAAAGTTAAATGACTCTGAACATAATGTTACAATATTGTAATACAAACTTGGTACATTTATTTCTGAAGATATTGTACATTGTACACATCTATATAAATCAGACTAGAGTCCTTTTGCAGAACATGTTGGAGAAAAAAAAACAAAAACACACATCTATCCTCCGATTGCTTATCTTGGTACAGGACATGGGGTGCCTTAGGCACAGAGGTAGGCACACACACACACACACACACACACACACACACACAAAGATTTCCATATATGTCTACAGGCAAGACCCTAATCACAACTATACACGGTTTTATGTTGTAAATTATGCAAGGCCTATCCGAGCTGTATTGTGGAAAGGTGCTCTGCTTTGAATCCAGCGACCCTTCCAGTGGGATATCAGTCAGATCCAACCTAGGTCTGTACACACAGTATCAGCTGCACTGACAAGGCCCAGCTTATTAGTAGGGCCGAAAGCATGACCAAACCGAGCTGGTTGTGTCACCAACACTCGATTGGTCGAAATACATGGTGATAATGGTGATCTGCGTTGATATGCATGGCCTATCTGAAAAAAGGGGGATTTTCTATATATTATTCACTATTAATTGCATTATCATTATCAGTACTATCGTACATCCTGATGTACTGATGCAATCCCAATATCTCGGAACTTGAAAATTTCCAACCACCTGTTTAAAAAATACTGTACAACAACTGAATGGAATGGATTCATAATTCAAATTTACACAAGTGAATTCTAATTCTGCAAACATTCGACACCACCATAACACGGTGATTTTCACAGACTTGCTAGTTCATGATGTACACTGTGGGAACAGTAAATAAGTGTCTCTTTAGTTTTATGTCATTGTTGCTCTCCAAACCCTGCAAGGCTTATACCAAGCTGACCCTTCTGCAGTGGAAAACTAAAGCAAACTAGAACCATGCCATAACTAGTCTCACTTTGCAGTATGGCTTGGGTATGGTTCAGTTCCTGTAGGCTAGTGTAAAAGCATCATATGATAACCCTAACCCATACCCAGCCTTAACCATAATATTAAGTAATCAAACAAAATACAAGACTTTTGCATTTTTAATTTTTTGATTGCATTCACAGAATTTTAGATTAGAATGTGGAAACATTTTACCAGTACAGTGGTACCTCGGTTCTCGAACTCACTAAAACTCGAGTTTCTTGAAAATCGAACAAATCAGTTTGACCTTGAACTCGATCTGAATATCAGAAGTCGAACCATGAACGCTGACCTAATATAAATTGTATGCGCTAGGAAATGAGTCATGCTACAATGCAATTCTTACTTAAATGCCTTCTTCACAGGCTGGATGTTTAACCAAATAAAGCAGCACAACATTATAGTAACTAAAAATAAATAAACCACTAACTTACGTGTACTATTAGATCATTTATGTAATTTATCTAAACTTTATTTTACCAGGTAAATTAACTGAAAACCAGGTCTCACTGCTTTGCATGATATTCGGGAGAAATAGATTACGCACCGGAACTGCCTGGGGAAGAAACGCCATGCGTGTAACTAAACTCTTCAGCCAATAAGGGCAAAAGTGTGTCGTCACGGAGGGGGTTCCAGTTTGTGCACCCGGGTACAAGGTCGCAATGCATCTAACCGTAATGGAGTGCGTCAGGATCAGAATGCGTTGCTTTAAGGCAGCGCTGTAAGCAAGTCGAATGCACCCAATGACCGGACTGGGGAAACAAACATAAAACGTGGACTTGAGGACTAATGACAACAACCAGAAACAGCTGATTACATGGGGATCCCACATGAGGTTAACGAGGGGGTGTGGTGCACGGAAGGAGTGGAGGATCGGGGTGGGACAAGGGTAATGTTGGGATCTTTATCGTTTTGGAAGCCATTAAGGAAAAATGCTTTTCTTCTTTTATCCTGTTCATTTTGTGTTTAAATGCTAGAAAAAAACATTTGGGTGTAATTTTGGGGGGCTGGGAACCAATTAGTTGGTTTCCCATTATTTATTATTGGAAAAATTTGATCAGAACTGGAACTTTTTAGGATTCGATCCGGAGTCCAGAACGGATTAAGTTCGAGAACCGAGGTATCACTGTATTAGTGAACTATAAAAAAGCCAGACAGTCCTTCCATTTAACTAGACTAAATCAGTCCAAAATAGAAATTAGAGGTATACAAGTACCATATACTGTACCGGCCAGATTATATGAATAATCAGAAAAATCTTTTCATATACAGTAGCGTTACATTTTGTTTTGCCACTTTCAAAGCTACTGCAGAGAAGTTGCTAATAAAACAAATAAAATACTGAAATCATGCACATTACATGTCACAATTACATAATTTGTAATTGTAAAAGATGATTTGAAAACCATCAATAACAAATGCTTTAAGGATCCATTCTGTCTTAGAGTCCATTATCTCTACAACAAGGGGACCCAAGCATCAAACTGCTTTGGTCAGTCCTGAAGCATATCATTATGGAATGACTTTCTTGCCGAGAGATCACCAATAAAAATCTCTGCCCATTGCTCACAGTACACTAGCAAGGTGTCTATCTGCACCAGGATGAAAATAGCCACATGGCATCTATTCCGCCATTTACACCGGGCCACCTCACTCCTTTCCCTCCGGCTCCACAAAAAACATGCGTAAATATTGTGTTGCATGTATGGTTGCACGTCATTTCAAAGGCTGAAGGAACCAGAGGGGGATATGAATATAAAAGGTTGGATAAATTAGCCACAAAATGTTCTAGTAATAGCTAGCCGAAGATACACAGTAATCTTGGTAAGTAGCATCAGTACTAGTTACAGGGTGTGAAATTCATTTTCCACAATAGGGGAGAATTCCCCTCTTATGTGTAGCAAAAAGCCTATTATATTAAACACTAGGGTGCAAACAACCACATTGGCTATCCACCCTGGGTACAAATAGCATTGTAGGCTACTGACAACTGGGTGCAAGTATCATCTGGCTAAACATTATTTGTCTGCATGGAAACTTTCTGCAGACGAAGGGAGGTCTGACATACCACAACCACAAAGTCACAGTAAGTAGACCATACTGTCTTATGTCTGTCGTCTGTCTGCCTCAGAACATCAGTGTGTCAAGTTTCAAGTTTTATTTGTTACATGTGCAATCACACACTATACCACTGTGCAGATAAATGCCTTGAAACCTGTTTCCTGGAATGTGCTTGGTGAAATATCTAATACAAGACAAAAGCAAAACAGTTTAACAAGATATGTACAAAGAAGAATAAATTATTATGAAAATAAGAGTAAATTAATACATTTACAGGATAAAGTCGCTATAAAATAGACAAAAATGTGAGCAGCTTAATAACAAACACAGAAAAAAATCAGAAAGTCACAGATCATAAAATCAAAAAATTCAATTTATACATAGTATTTGAACCATTCCTCCATTCAGTTTTTAATGCATGTAAATGTCAAGTATGTCACCCATTTGCATAAGTATTGATACCCAACATTCTGGTAGCTCAAAGGCAACCTATTTGCACTATATGCCTTTGTCTGTGCGCAAATTAAGAAGATGCCTCATTTACTGGGTAAAAACCTCGATCCCTGCAATGATCGTTTGGCAAGTGGTGAATCTGAAGAAGGATCGAGAAAATGAAACTCAAAGTCGAAAAGACTAATTTGCACAAATGCACAAAAAGTGCAGGGTTCAAGATAATATCTATGTGTATGGATATCCAAATGAGCAGTGCACTCCAGACAGCACTAAAGTCCTGCTTAGATGTGGGAAAGTGCATTATATTCTAATAAAACCAAGACCTTTATAGCCAGAACGCAAAGCACTTTGTGCAGACTAAAGGAAACGCTAGTCATCATCAGGGACTGATAATCTCATCAGAATCTGAAAAATAATAGATGGCAAAAAGTGCGTGGTTATACTGCAAAAGACACTAATAGTCAGCAAAACTTGCTTGGAGCTAGGAAGCTATGAAATTCAGCACAGTGATCATAAGCACACAGCCTAGGAACACTGAGTTGGATTACCAAGAAATGGTGAATATCCACAAGTGAGCCACTCAATGTTTCTCCCTATGTCCCACTGAGAAACACTCAGAAAATTGCAGTCCACAAGGATTATCCTAGCAACATAAACAAGTTGGTCAGGACCGTCGTATCTGTCAAATAAGTATAGTATATATATGGGTAGGGTGACCGAGGATGACACGTAAGCTTTTGTACATGATAACTCAAAAAGTAATTGAAGGATCATTATTACCACTTCACAAAAACATATGGATGACGATACACCTGCAGAATGTGCTTGGTTTTGTGAACATAGTAACTGTAAAAGTACTTGATGAATCTTTTTCAAACCTCCCAGGAACACTGTATAGGTGATCGTGTAGGACTTATTTTATCTTGAGACAAACTGGACCTAAATTGAAGCTGTATCACTTACAGATCTGGGGAGCCCGATTAAATAGAGACAAGCCACACAGGGCTGGACTTTTAATCATGATTTTTTTAGAGAGGTGGGGAAAGGAAATGTTTTATATAAATGCATATTCTCTGGTATACATCTTAAATTTCAATTATAACCCACACAAACACAACAAAGGTAGGAGAAACAAATGATGATCTAGACTGCAATCATTTCTGAAACTGTTACCAAACATGCACAGAGGTATCAGGGTCAGCAACATGATGGGTATTTGCCCTGCCACTCAAAATGAGCCATTCTGCCTCCCCCTGCTCCAATTCCCCCAAGAATTATTTTGTACCTTTCCTCCATCCATTCAATCACCCATGTTTACATAAATTCTTGTCTGTTGCAGTCCTACGGTGACTCTTCTATTGTACCAAATACTAATTTGTGAAAGTTTTCTAGTTCCATGTAATGCCACAACCAAAAGGTTGAAAAAAATTAAATGTTGTATCTTGGTGCATTTACTTAAAATATTCTGTTTTTCATTAATATATTTATCAGCGAAATAATTAGTGCATTTTCTAGATTATATTGATTGCAGTGATTCCACTATAATCTTTTGCAAATAATAATAATAACAACAATAAAAATATTATATTCACCATATAATAGTCATTATCAGCATCATCATCAGATTCGTTTTAAATAGCAAAACCAGACCTTCTGAATTTGTAAAGTTGTAACTGTGACCCTTTTAAAATAGCTTCAGATTAGAAACAGTACTGGAAATCATTTTTAAAATATTACTTTTACTGATGATGTTTCTTCCAGTGAATCGTCCATTCCTTGACCTCACCGACACCCAGCGGCTGACGAGTTAACAGCAAGTTTGCAGCCTGTCGAGGGAGGGCGCTAACAAAGCAAAAGGCGATGTCGTGAAAGCCTGAGAAAGGAAAAAGGCCGAACGCCGGGGAATTAATCAAGTGGCTGTTTTAGAAATACACACTGAGGAAATAACCTAAAAGTGGCGTTTGGATCGAGTGATGGCCGAGCATCAGTGTTCAGAAATCGAAGCTGGTTGGTGTCGTTGAATTTATTATTTCTGTTCTTTTTTTGTTAAAATGGAGATGCAAGCAGTTTGGGGTTTGTGTGGCTAGCTCTTAGCGGCTAGCATGCTATGTCTGAATGGCTATATAATGCGCTCCTCTGTTTTCAGAACTGTATTACCTTATTGCTAGATTTCTCCAGTCGGGACCGTGTAAAAGATCTGCCAAGGTAAGCGGAAAGCAGTCGGACGTTTCACGATTCCAATTACTTTTTTTTTTAGAAGAGAGGTAAAGAAAAGTACTGTTTCATTTCAGATCCTAGTGGAGGAACTGGAGGAGTACGAGGTAGGCAGCGCTCAGCCGTCTATTACTAGCTAGCTAATTCTCACGTCTCGTTTCCGCGATATCGCTTTTCTGCTCCAGTTATTACATAATTTCGTTTTGGATGGTTAGGGGGCAGGAAAAACGTGTGTTGTGTACATCCAGACTGGTAGTTTTTAATGTAACCGCGTGTTTCCTCTTTAGCTGATTCCTAAACGCTGGAGTTGGGACGGCAAACAAAATAAACGAAAGTTCGAAGATTGGGTAAGTGTAGCGGTTTCTTTATATGTGAAGTCTATATAGAAAATTGAAAACTTTAAAATATTAAACTATTGTTTTATTAAAAATTTACAGTACTAGATTGTGCTATAAAAGCGTATGTAGAATGTTGTTATAATGACTTGGAAACTTGGGTTAGCATGTATTTTTAGCAGAATGTTATTATTGTAATATGGTCGATTGAAATTAATATTTTGCGTGGAAATGAACGTCTTATTGTGTACAGCAGAAGGAGGAGGGGCTAAGCGAGAGTGCGCAAAACGATGCTGGATTGGGGGCGAGAAATGTCAGTCAAGGCTCGTAGCCTATCAAAATTCGGTTGCTATTTGATACAAGTGGAAGAAAAAACAAATAGTGAATCTGATTGGCTGTCTGTGTCGAGACGCCTGACCGCAGTGTATGCTTGAATATTCATTAGACGCAACAAGCTAGTTAATGGTGGTTGTACCAAGGAAGTATATAAGCACGAAAGGTGACTGGTGATATACGCTATAACATATGAAACTGAGAACGGGTGAATACAACCCGGTATATTTACATAACACAGACGGGCTAGTTTCCCCCCTACGTGATATTACGGGCTGGCTTAGCTGGCTAGCTGAGTGACTCTTGTGCTAAAATACCAGCTAGAAATACAAATGCCGACGATTAAATCGCCGAACGATGAGTTGTTATGTCTACAAAACGTATTGTTCCAAAGTCGTATTACTTTTTAAATCCATGAAAGCTACCACGTGAACTGTAGACAGGTTATTTATCCCCCGTCAGCTCCGTGAGGTCTCGCCATTGTTTATACACATCCACGCGACACTTAATGGGCCGTCAACTATTGGCGGTCCAACTCTTATTCAGCATTTTTAATTATTACAGCGCGTCTCAATAATGAAGGTTTTATACATAATTATGCATTGTCTGGTTCCGTTTTATTCATTGTAATATTTTGTGACGCTTTCACACGCAAACCTCACTTTTATCACGGTACAGGTGACCCTCAATAAACACATCCCGGAAGATTATCTTCTGCGTCTGTGTCAGCGGATAGGCCCGCTCCTTGACAAGGAGGTCCCCCCCAGTGTCCCGGGGGTCCGCACCCTCCTTGGGCTTGGAAGGCAGTCTCTTCTGCGCAGTGCCAAGGGTAAGTCCCATCGTTGAGGCATCTACCAAATTCATTGTTTTACTGGTGAGTTTCTGATTATGCTAGAATGGCTCATTCTTGTATCACAACTCTCTGACTGTTACAGCATTATTTTTTCCAGATTTTTTTTTCTTTAAAATATTGTAGGTATATATTAAAATTGCTCCTTATGAAAATAGGCTTTAGTAGAAGCTGTGAATGAATTGCTGCATGAAGCTTGTCAGATATTCTGCGTTTAGTGACGCATTCTCCCTTTCACACAGGCTGTGCTCACACAGTATGGAGTGGATCCACTTTTGCTGCCTTGCATCGAGGAAGGCCTCCCGAACCGCCGGTCACCTGTGGGAAACCACCCAACATCGGTCAGTGTCGGACGGCCTTTTACCTTCCGGATGAAAATGCCGGCTTTGTGCTTTGTCTGCCAGGCACCCGTTTGTGGAATCTTTTAAAATGGTACTCGTTGTCATTTTTAGTTACCACTGCATATGCAGTTTGTAGGTATTTGTCTTTGATGATATGTATCAAAGTGGCTGATTTTTGAAATTATAAAGTGAAATTATAAAATGTATTAAATTATTAAATCTCTTAAATTCCGAATTACAATGATTCCACTCAATCTGTAGGTTGGTAAGTTTACATTATTTTGTTTCCTGTGACCTGGTTTCTATCATGGTAATGTTAAATTGTTAGTATTTTAACTGCAAGTGTCTTGAGTATGATGTGTCGGATCCTTTATAATAAAACTCTATTTTTTATTTTCTCTTCTAAAATGTTTTATTTATTTTTCCAAAATGGCAATTATTTATGAAGCTATGATGAATGGAACCTTTTCTTTTGCAGCTGCCATCGTGGGCGCCCGCCAGTTGACGGGCACGTCGCGCTTTGGCCATGCCTTCCCATCCTCTACCTACCAGCACATGAAGATGCACCGGCGTATTCTGGGCCACCTGTCGTCTGTGTATTGCGTGGCCTTCGACCGTACCGGCCGCCGCGTCTTTACGGTGAGAATTACGTAAAGCTTTTCAACTCATTACTTTTTCTTTCCTTACTTAACTGTTGTTTTCAGTTGTCCTGACAGTTTTTTTTTTCCATGCAGCAAAATATTTTCAGATAGCTTTTGCAACAGCTGTCTACACTTGGCATAAAAATTAAATGAAAAAATGATTCAGGTTGGGCACAAAAAATGCTAATTCTACAACATGGAATACATGTATTTTTGTGGATTTATTAATGCAGAGTTCGTTTTTTTTTTTTTTCGATTGTGCAAAGCATAGTTTCAAACCAGGCGTGGTTTGTTCTTTGTTACACTGTGGAGCAGCTGCTTTGCTGTTGTAAGAATGTTATGTAATTGACTAAGAATACACAAACATTAGTTAGGTTTAATTCAAATGTAATTAAAATTTGTCTTGGTCATTCCTGCAAATTACCAAAAGCATTTGATTTGCAATCAGTGTGGTGCACTAAGATGGAAAAGCCTTGTATATTAAGTGCTGTGGAGTCTAGACCCTAAACAGTTTTCAAATTGCACTGGCAACTCTAGGTTCCAAGGAAAATATCTCTTCCAAAATAGGAATACTTTTACTAGTATTTTTTTTTTTTATTACAGTAATTATGTAAAAGTTTTAGAATGTGTTTTTGCCAGTTTTGCAAAATGTTATTTATTGACACATTATATTTAGACTCTTGTTAACTTTATACTGGCAGATAATATGCACTTATCGTGTATAATGATTTGACCGAAGTGATTATTATTCAAAGTGATTATTCTTGGTAGGAAACTAGTTTGCTATTCAGCAGTCTTGTACAGCTTTGAAAAAAACGTTCATATTCTGGCATTAGTTGCCTCATTCACTGTTTCATTCATTTATTTTAGCTCCTGGTCTTGATATACTTTATGGACAGAAAAACTGAACTAAATCATTGTTCTCGTAACTCTTTCCATTATGTTGGTTTTAGTGTGTACTTTCTCAAAAATCAGTAGACTCTGGATGTGTGAAATGGCCACTGAAACAGAACCCCCCCCCCTGCTTTATCTGCAGGGTTCTGATGATTGCCTGGTGAAAATCTGGGCAACAGATGACGGCCGTCTCCTCTCCACACTGCGTGGCCATGCAGCCGAGATCTCTGACATGGCAGTTAACTACGAGAACACTCTCATCGCATCAGCCAGCTGCGACACTGTTATCCGGGTGTGGTGCCTGCGCACGTGTGCACCGATCACCGTGCTCCAGGGCCACGCCGCTGCCATCACGTCTATACAGGCAAGAGCATCCTCACTCACCACCTCTGGCCACATCCTTCACAGTGACGTGGGGGTGGAATATTCTGATCCTCCAGTTTTCACGTCTCATGGACTTTCAGGGCCGTGGGATTGGCGGTGGGAGCCCATGGGGGCTGGTTAGGGTGTCTCGGTCATATTTAGTCTTTGATACCTTATAATGGAAAGATGATGGATCTTTGCTCTTAAGACCCTGATAGCCACTGTTCTCCTTTTCTTTGAGGTGTATTAGGTTTGTGTCATTAAAGGATACTTGTCTGTTTCCGGGGTGTTAGTTTTCACCATCGGCAAAAGGGACGACGCGCTACCTGGCTTCCACTGGAGCAGATGGGATGGTGTGCTTCTGGCAGTGGAACTCTCTCACCACGAAGTTCAAGTCAGTCTTCAGCAGCCTTTGATTGACAGTTCTTTATACATACATTTGTATGTGCTGCTAAATGTTAACTTTTTTTGTCTCTGGGCAGCCAATAATACAATCTGATGTATAAACTCAACCTTGGGCCCTTTTTTCAAAATAAGGCCTGCCATACTTTTGGAATGGATGTTTATATATGGTTTCTAGACTGAAACATGTTTTTGTTGCGGCGTTCAGGGCTTCATCAAGTTGTTTTTCTTACGAAAGACAGTGACCTGTTGTCCATTACTTTCAAATAGGTTTCTTATAAACGGAATTGCATACATATTAGAGGTGTCTTGTCATCATCTCTTCCAACAGTGAGCGTCCGTTCAAGTTTACAGAGCGATCTCGTCCGGGAGTGCAGATCTCCTGCTCCTCCTTCAGCTGTGGTATGCTCACCTCAAAAAAAAAAAAATACACACATGGTAGAGCTTTTGTATCCACTTTTCTTTGTCACTAAGAAACCTTACTAACCATTATATCATCTTAAAAACTTTCAATAATAACACTGAGGAGTTGACAGTGAATGAGGAGGAATCCAATGTTAGATGTCTGCCAGTCTCTTATGCACTGACTTTCCCTTCGGTTCCGTCTCAGGTGGTATGTTTTTAGCCACGGGCAGCACGGACCATGGCATCAGGGTGTATTACCTGGGCGCTGCGGAGCCTATCAACTTCTCTGAGTTGGATGCACATATGGTGAGATGTGAAGAAACTATGTCTTGTAACTGCTTTGCATGTGTTTGTTGTATATCCCAGATGAACTGGGGCTAGAGATTGTAGAGGTTGCATGGATTAGATGGGGGGGGGGATGCATTGTTTCCTTTCTGCCAGCACCTAGATCTTTCTGTTACAAAGCTGCTCCTAATTCGTTCTTTCGTCTGTTATTTTCTTTTAGGATAAGGTTGTAGCAGTCCAGTTCTGCAACAAGAGTGACAGGTCAGCTCATGCTGATGCTTATTTTTGATTTACACACTTCCTCATTTAGATTTAACATGTATATCATGTTTATATTTGTCCAATGAAACTGTTCTGCGCACAACTTATTGGACAACGCTGTTGCTTTTGTGTATATGGCCATCATTAGCCTGGCCATTCGCCTCTGACCTCTATTGTCAAAAGTCTGTTTTTGCCCAAAGGAATTGCAGCTAACTAGTTGTTTGAATTCTCTGGAGAATGTTTTTATTTGAGGTGCTAAAACCATTATGTCTGGCACCAGCAATCATACCACAATTAAAATAACTTAAATCACACATCTTAGTTGTTATAATGCTTAGTCAAACGGTAACAAAACTTTTTGTCCCTGTCTGCTTGCTGTATATAATTGCAATCATAGAAGTTTTTTGGAGGAATAGGCTGTTTGCATTACCAAGGAGATATACATAAAGTCATCATTGAATGCAGTTGCATCATTTTACATTTGAACTGTTCTTGCATATGTGCTGAGCAAAATCTTGTTAGTGTAAATAGTGGTTGAAGTAACAGGAGTCTTTTTTAACCTTTTCAAGCGTAATTTAAATAGCTTAATTACCTTTTTGTAAATTGTCCAGAAATAATTTGGGACTTGAGCAGTAATTTCACTTTTGCCTAAATATGAATTGAGTTTTATTCTATAGGTGCAAAAATGGTATACTATAACTTATGTGTAGTGACACCATTGTTCAATGAAACAAGCATTCACGGCAGTTCTCTGTGTCCAGAGTTCAGAAACACAAATCTGTATGAACCACTAACCTGCCCCCTGTCATGTATGTCTATTCTTATCCACAGTCCTCCATACAGCCACTGTACTTAGTCAGTGCATCTGCACACTAGCCTGTTTCTGCATGTGTTCCTTGCTAACAGACTTTTCAATCTACAGCCTCAGGCTTGTGAGTGGCAGTCGAGATGGCACTGCCCGGGTGTGGCATTACCAGCAACAGGAGTGGAAAAGTCTCACCTTGGATATGGCCACACGGCTGCCTGGGTAAGACACTGCTCCTTTTGGGTTCTAGCCTTTTAAAGATGCTAGAGTTTCTCAGAGAACCTTTGCTGTATGTGTTGCTGCTTTTAATCATGCATTGAATGTTTTATTGTTTTTCCTCAGTTTCTTGATTCTCTAGGTACATATTGTTTGTAGAAATGTCTCGTGTATTACTTGTTTATATTTTAAGAAAATACTGAACATGTTACTTATACGTTAACATGAACAAATTGGATAAATATTATGAAGTGTTGGATGCTTTATGTAGGAATTTGTCCCTTGATTGCATGCAGCCATTGGCATGGCCATCAATGACCTTGTGCAGCAAATATACATAAAAATTATGGCATGATATGCAGGCAATAGCAGCGCTAGTTATGATTTGAATAGCCGTTGGGTTGATTGTGGTTTCAATTCACGTTTAGAACTTCGTTTGGAGGTGCTGTTAATTAGAAAATTATTAGCTCTTTAGGGGAAGAAATTAAGTATTTTTCTTGTGCCTTTTACTGTGCAAATGCTTGTCTTACATTAATACTGCTTTTGGCAGTATTGTCAGATTTGTGCTGTGCTCCATCCATCCTCTTTCTATTCCTGCTTGATCTGAATGTGGGATGACAAGTCAACTAACAATCAATGCAGTTTCTGCAGAACCTTAGTGAAAAGGCTTGTCATTCAAAAGCACTCACTGATCCCTGGACTGTGTTTATACAGAATTGTCATGTATGGGTATCACTTTTTTTTGTCTGTATTACAATTGACCGTATTGTCTACAGGTGACTTATCCGTATTGAGTTTTCCTTAATGTTTGTGTGACCATTGTTGTATTAAGACACTGAGTATTTTAGTGGTTGGATGCCATGGCATGGAAAGCATTAGCTTTGTCTTTACCACAGGAGCAGTATAGGTTCTGGGGAGGATAAGACAACAAAGCTTGTTGTGACGATGGTTGCCTGGGACTGTGCGGACAACACCGTTATCACTGCTGTGTCCAACTACCTGCTTAAAGTGTGGACCTCTACCACTGGCCAGTTGCTGCATGTTCTGTCGGTAGGTGTAGCTGAGAATGAGGCTGTACTCTGTATTTACGTTCTAGTGTCCGCTATGTGCTGGATGTTTTTCATTCCGTATACTAGCACAGGAAAAGTTTTCTCTTTTTGTGGGTTGTAGTGATTTTTGGGAGTCTGGGGGAAAAAGTATCTGTCAGATGTGCTAGATAATTTAATATGCTGTCTTCGGGCATGGAAAATTATTGGTTTGACTCCTAACTGTACAATAATCCAGAGATTAATAGGGGATCAGTTATTTAAATACTTGGATAAACAATAAGGCCTGATTTGTGGCAGCCTTACATAATCTAAATGTTATTGGCCTCAATCATCACAGTAACAATTGTTAGAACACGAGTTCATAAAGCACCTCATACCATATTTAAAAAATGTGAAGCTCACCCCACCACCCCTACATCCATGCAGCTCCATGAAACACTTAGATCTATGATTTGCAGGTGCAGAAGGTTTGTGACAGTACTGCATCTTTCCCGTGATGGCTGTGCTACTTAAACTTTCTAGGACCTGTATGACAATTTTCTCATAGTTAAAGTACTTTTTGTTTTGCCTAGCTAAAAATCTAGATTAGAATACTGGTCTGTTATTTTCTTATGGACACAAGTTACTTAGACGGTTTGCTTTCTCCAGTATGATTGTTTTTTAAAAAAAAAAAAAATTAAAGCTAGTTGCAGAAAACTTGTATGTTGTCCCTTTGTAATTTGTATGTAAATGTTACTTTGATTAAATACTGCCAGTGGATGACTGGTATAAAACCAGGCATGTTCAGAATTTGAATGAATCTTTCTTATCCACAGGGACATGATGATGAAGTGTTTGTTCTTGAAACGCACCCCTTTGATTCACGGATCATGCTGTCTGCTGGCCATGATGGCAACATCTACGCGTGGGACCTCACAAAGGGCACCAAGATTCGCAACTTCTTCAACATGGTGATTTGTCTTACCGTGGACCCGCTACTGCATAGACGATCTGATCAGCATCTTAATATTCCTCACCACCATTTGTTTGTCACAGATCGAAGGCCAGGGTCATGGAGCTGTCTTCGACTGCAAGTTCTCAGCAGATGGGCAGCACTTTGTCTGTACTGACTCCCATGGGCACCTGCTCGTCTTTGGGTTTGGCTGCAGCAAACCGTATGAAAAGGTGAGCTGCCCTCAATAACTGCTCATTGGCCTCCGCTCAAACTTTTCAGACCTTCTACCAAAAAGCTGCTTGTTTTGGGCAGTTTGGTCAATTTAAAAAAAATCTCCCTTCCCCTCCAGATCCCAGATCAGAT
Source organism: Brevimyrus niger (assembly GCA_015164015.2). Taxonomy (NCBI): domain Eukaryota; kingdom Metazoa; phylum Chordata; class Actinopteri; order Osteoglossiformes; family Mormyridae; genus Brevimyrus; species Brevimyrus niger. The sequence goes on from JAABNY020000037.1 coordinate 2,250,450, forward strand.
GTTCTTCCATACGGATTTCCGGCCGCTGATCCGCGACGCTAACAACTTTGTCCTGGACGAGCAAACCCAGCAAGCTCCCCACCTCATGCCACCCCCGTTCCTGGTGGATGTGGACGGGAACCCCCATCCACCACACTATCAGCGTCTAGTGCCTGGGCGCGAGAACTGCAGAGAGGAGCAGCTGGTGCCCCAGCTGGGCTACATGGCTAATGGTATTGAAATCTCATCTAGTGTCACTTACATTCTGAATGAAAGCTTTGAATGTTTCAGTATACAGACAAAAATGTAAGCCAAAGGCTTGGGGTTTTTTTTTTTTTTTTTTGAGCTAAGGCCCAGCATACGACCAAATATGTATGAAAACAGCAGTAAGACACAGCAGCACATTTTATTTTTATATACAGTTGCAATCAGAAATATCAGAAATATTCAACCTCTTCACCTTCACCACATTATACAGTAATGCAGATGAAAGATGACACTAAATGACAACTCCCAACAACAATAAAACATTTATTGATACATGTGAGTTAATTTGACGACGGAGTTGACTTACATTTTTCATTTGATCTTCAAAGTTAACTTAACACGTGCATGTGCAGTAATATTCAACCCCCAGTTTCAGTACTTGGTGGAGCATCCTTTAGCTTTTATATCTTCTAACAAACATTTTCAGTAAGTGCTGACAAGCTTCTTACGCCTCTGAATCGGAATCTTTGCCCATTCTTCACGTGCAAAAGCCTCTAGCTCAGTGATGTTTGATGGCTTCTATGCTCCAGCTGCCTTCTTTAAATCCCACCAAAGATTTTCCATCAGGTTTGAATCTGGTGACTGAGAAGGCCCCTTCAGGCTGTTCCAGGATCTTTTTCTCAACCAAGCTTTGGTTGATTTGGAAGTGTGCTTGGGATCATTGTCTTACTAGAAAGTCAAATGATCACCAAGGTGCAATTTTTCAACAGAAGACATCTCATTTCTCCTTAAAATGGCCTGGTATTTCTGGGAATCCATGATGCCAGGTACACGATCGAGATTCCCAGTTCCTGCTGCAGAAATACAACCCGAAATCATCATTGATCCACCTCCATGCTTGACCGTGGGGATGGTGGTATTCTGGTCAAAAGCCTAGCCTTCCGCACACCAGACATACCGCTGGTCCATTTGTCCAAACAGTTCCAGTTTGGTTTCGTCAGTCCATAGAACTGTCTCCCAAAACTCTGGAATCTGTTCCAAATTCCTTGAGGTCAGGAGTGGAGTGTATCTTGGAGTCCAGCCATGAAGTCCTTGTTTATTCAGTGCACGTCTTATAGTTGCCACTGGAGTACTTGTACCAGCCTTCATCTGGTCATCCTGTAGGTGTCTTGCAGTCACACGGGACTCTCAGTTGTCCTGACTAAGTGACATGTTGGGCTTTTTTCCATGGCCAGGTAGGTTTGCAGCTGCCCCATGAGTTTTGAACTTCCTTATATCGCCCCCAGTGGTGTCTCGTGGAATATTAAATGTTTTGGAAATCATCTTTTACCCAAGACCCTTCAGGTGTGATGAAATAATCACTTCTTTTAGCTATTGTGGAAGCTTCATTGTGTTTCCCATGTTTGCAACTCACCTTGAATACCTTCATGGGTGGGGTTTATATATGCATCACA